>JARHVA010000137.1:4080000-4512500 GCA_037957365.1 Torreya grandis | reverse complement strand
AGAAAGATTTCTCTAATGAAGTGATAACGTGTGTCTATGTGTTTGCTTCTCTTGTGAAAAACTGGATTCTTTGACAATGCTATGGCTGAGTTATTGTCACAAAAGATCTTTGTTGCCTCTTCTTGTTCTTGCCTGAGATCTTTCAACATTCTTCTCATCCAAACTGCTTGACATGATGCACCTGTGGCTGCTACTTACTCTGCTTCAGCTGATGAAAGAGTGACAATTGGTTGTTTCTTTAAAGCCCATGAAACTACACCTGTTCCAAAATGAAAGACATAACTGGAAGTGCTCTTCATATCATCAATGCTTCCTGCACAATCACTATATGTATATCCAATCAGCTTGAACTCATTTGACTTTGCATACTGAATGCCATAGTTCCTTGTTCCACTCACATATCTAAGAATTCTCTTTCCTGCTTGCCAATGAGAGTCCTTTGGAGACTCCATGAACCTTGAAATAAGACTAACTGCATACATTATGTCAGGCCTTGTGGGTGTTAAATACATGAGGCTACCAACAAGCCTTTTATGCAAAGTTGGATTAATGTTCCCTCCTTTATCATGCTTGCTTAATTTCAGTCCTGTGACAATTGGTGTTGGAGCTGATTTGCAATTTGTCATGTTAAACCTTTTCAAAATGTCATTTGCATACTTAAATTGGGAGATGAATATGCCATTACTATTTTGATTTATCTCAATGCCAAGAAAATACTTCATGAGACCCAAATCAGTCATTTCAAATTCCTTTTTCATAGCTCCTTTGAACAAATCAATTGTCAAATCACCTGTGAATATCAAATCATCAGCATACAAGCAAATAATTATGATCTCACCTTGCTCATTCATGTTGGTATACAATGTAGGCTCACTGCTGCACCTATTGAAGCCATTTTGCAAAAGATAAGAGTCAATTCTACTATACCAAGCTCTTGGGGCTTGCTTGAGTCCATAGATTGCCTTTTTCAGTTTGTAAACTTTGTCTTCTTGACCCAAAATCTCATACCTAGGTGGCTGCTCCACATAAACTTCTTCTTCAAGTTAACCATTCAAAAAGGCTGATTTTACATCCATTTGGTAAACTAGACACTTGTTTTGAGCTGCTATTGCAAGTATTGTTCTCACAGTGTCTAAACGTGGTACTGGAGAAAATGTCTCATTGTAATCAATCTCGGGCTGTTGTGAATATACTTTTGCCACTAGTCTTTCTTTATGTTTTTGCACATCACCATTTGCATCTAATTTAGTTTTGTAAACCCACTTCACTCCTATAACATCCTTGCCTTTGGAAGTCTCTCTAGCTCCCATGTTTGATTCTTTTCTATTGCATCAATTTCATCATCCATTGCATTTACCCATTTTTCATCCTTAATTGCATCTTCATAATGAATAGGATCTTCTACTTGTGAATAAAATGCAAAGAGAGAAATTAGACCAGCATTGTTCTCACCTTCATTTTGATCATAAATGTCTCTCAAACTTTTGATTTTTTGTCTCCTCAAGCTTGCCAATGTAGGATTTGACATATCACTTGAACTTGAACTTGTGGAATGTGGACTTGATGGTCCTGCACCTTGATTGCCACATGTAGATGGTGTTTGTTGTACATTTGAAGGAGTGGAGGCTTGAATGTGTGGGGCTATCCTTGCACTTGATGATGGTGTCATTTGATGACCACTTTGTTGAGCCTAAATGGGTGTGGAAGGAGTCACAATTGATGGAGTACCTGCTGGTGTAAAATCTTCTCTATCTTCTTGAGGTAAGTTGGCTGCAATATTGATTATCTTCTCCAAACTTCGATCCCATGCTTCATCTTCTATGAATTGTACATCTCTGCTGATTATAACTTTCTTGGTTATTGGATTGAATAGTTTGTATGCCTTGGATTCATCACTATAACCAACAAATATGCATTTTTCTCCCTTGTTGTCCAATTTTCTTCTCAACTCATCTGGCACATGTGCATATGCCACACATCCAAATACTCTCATGTGAGCAACACTATGGTTTCTTCCTGTCCATACTTCTTCAGGAATCATATTCTTCACACTTTTGGTTGGACATCTATTCATAATGTATGTTGCACAAGCTACAACTTTAGCCCAATATTCATTTGACAAATGCTTTGCTTTCAACATGCTTCTTGCCATTTCCATGATTGTTCTATTCTTTCTTTTAGCTACCCCATTTTGTTGAGGTGTGTACCTGGTTGTGAATTGCTTGTGAATTCTATGGTATTTACAAAAATTTAAAAATTTATTTGAGATGTCTTCACCACCTCTATCTGTTCTTAATGCTTTGACGTAGTACCCACTTTGCTTCTCAACAAGTGCCTTGAATTGACAGAAGAAATCAAACACTTCATTCTTTTGCCTTAGAAAGTATACCAATGTTTTCCTTTAATAGTCATCAATGAAAGTCAAAAAGTAGAATCTTCCACCAATTGATGGTGTTTGCATTGGCCCACATAAATCTGAATGAACAATTTCTAAAGGTGCCTTTACTCTAATTGACTTGCCAGTTGGAAATGTGTCTCTATGTTGCTTTCCCAAGATGCATCCTTCACATACTCCTTTTGGTTTCTCTATTAATGGCAAACCCTTTACCATACTCTTCTTATGAAGCAAATTTAGACCTCCAAGGTTGAGATGCCCAAATTTTAGATGCCATAACCAATTTTCACCTTTTATTTTTGCTTGAAAGATGGTTTGTGTAACTGTTGCAACATTTTCTTTATCCTCTTGTGGGTTCAGTGTGGGTTGTGCTTGAGCATATTCCACATTCAAATCTGGCTTAATCTTCAGGGGAAACATTCTATTGTTTGTCATTTGCACTTTAGCAATAAGCTGATTACTTGGAAATTTATCTAGAATAATGCATTCTTTGTTCTTGAAGAAGAATCTATACCCCTTTTGAACAAGATGCCCAATACTCATTAAATTATGTTTTAGACCAGGCACAAAATACACATCTGAAATATACTTCTTCTCCCCCTATTTAGTTAGAATGTTGATATTTCCTTTGCCCATAACTGAAACTTTGTTGTCATTACCCAATGTGACATCTGATTTTACACTTTCATCTAAACTTGAGAACATTTCTAAGTTCCCTGTCATATGATTGCTGCAACCTGAGTCTAAAAACCATACATCCTTCTGATTTTCTTGTGCTACATTGCATGCTATGAACATATTGCTCTGATATTGGTTTTCTCTTGTAAAGTTTGCATTTTGTCTGCTTAAATCAGATTGTTTTCTCCTACATTCATTTGAATAATGCCCATATTTCATACAATAATGACATTGAATTTGAGATTTGTCATACCTTTGATCATGTGGTTGATTTTGAGATGGGTTTGGGCTTGAGTTATGGTTGCTGCCTCTTCCACTTGAGCTTGATGGGCTGCTTCTTCCACCTCTATATGAATTCCTTTCTCTATCTCTGAAACTAGATCTTCCTCTACCTCTACCATGGCTGATTAAGGCTTGTGTCTTGAATGGATGCTCCAATGATGAGTATGCTGACCTGCTAAGCCTGTGCTCATGAGAAATGAGAGATGCATTGAGCTCATCAACTGAAAATTGTGAGAGATTCTTTGTCTCCTCTGTGGTCACAACTATGGATTCAAACCTTGTGGGTAAACTCCTTAAAATATTTTCTACAACTCTTCTATCCTCAAGTGTTTCACCATGAGATCTGATTTGATTAACTAAACCCATCACTTGTGTGAAGAAAGTGTGTACTGAATCTAAATCCTTCATGAAGATTGTTTCAAAATCCCTTCTTAGCATTTGTAGCTTAGCTATTTTTACTTTTGCCATTCCTTGGTATGTTGTTTGAAGAATATCCCATGCCTATTTAGATTTTGTTGCTGTTGCAATCCTTAGAAAAATGTGTTAGGTTGTGGAGCTAAAAGCTTCACTGATGCAGACATGGAGGAGGTTGCAAAAGGGTTGCGGAGTGTCACAGACACCGGCATCAGTCAGGCCAACCGACGTTAGCAGGATAAGGTAGGAAAGCAACCGACGTTGGTCAGAAGTCGGCCAGTGTCGGCACCCCCCGGGCAGACAGGGACCGACGTCGGTCACCTATGTGGTTCAAATTGTGAATGTTACGAGCAGTTACCTAACGAACCAAGTGTTTGCATGTCAAGAGCCAAATTGAAACTAAAAGCTGCAGATCTAATTATTGTAATTAGGTGTCTAATTATTGTTTGCATGAGATCTATTTAAGAGACTCATTGGTTGTATTGTAAACTTGTGCTAGAGAGTAAGAGAGCAATAATATAAGCTCCTTCTGCGTGTGAGGTGAGCATGGTGTGTTCCTCCTAGTGCCATAGTACCAAGTGTGGGTGCTGGATTGAAGAATCAACATAGTTTTTCATGTATGTATGATCTTGGTCATTAGGTGAGCATGGCTACAATAAGAGATCTACATGGTAAGTAAGATCATTGATTTGTAGGTGTATGTGTGTGCAAGGTCAAGGTTCACAGATGTGTAGAAACAGATTGATTTGCAAGTGTGCAAGATCAGATAGGACAGCAACACAATAAGGAGTAGAATCAGGTGGGATCTACTTGAAGTATGTTTGTGTACTTAGAGTGCGTGGAACACTTGTGGAGTGCATGGAGCACAGGTGTACTGGCAATAGTGGATACTAGCTGGTTGGAGGTGAACACCAACTCTATGTTTGAGTTGGGTGTTGGGACCTAAGGGAGAGAGCTTTTAGAGAAGATTTACTATTTATGTCCTACAGGTGTGGGAGACCTAGAGGTGTGTAAGGAAGAAGAACTGTGGTAGCCTTCTTTATTGTATTTCTTTCTGAAAGAGTTTTAATACAAGTTGTGTACTGTCTCTCATATCATGTGTTATTTCTAAATTCTAGTTACTTGTGTGTTTTGGTTAATTTCTGCATATTAAGTTGCTTGGTAATCAATTGTGTGCTTCCGATTATTTATCCCAACAAGTGGTATCAGAGCTAAGGTTGCAGGGAGCAGGTTTTGTGTTTGGTTACAGGTCACTCTCAGGGGTTTCTGATTGAGTGGGAGTAGAGCAATGGCAGATCAAAGTAAGCTAAGAATGGAGGAGTTGAGAAGCACAGATGGTCACTTACGGTCCTATGGAAAGAAAGAGCAGGTAAAAGAAAACTGTTGGTTTGTAGAAGATTAGCATGAAAGAACTAAAGAAGCAGATGTTGTAGGTGTTGTTGCATAGGATGCTCTAAGAGGTTTCTTAGATAAAGTAGAATCTTGTTTCACAGATTCTATTGCCTCTTTCCATGCAGCTCCAGGTAGAGGAGTTGGTGAGCCTTGCCAAAGAATTGGCAAAGGGGAAGTGAAGCTAAAATTCCAGGTGGCCAACACATGGGTGTTGAAGGAGGTCATGCAGGTCCCAGGTTTGGAGATGTGGCTAATTTCTTTAGAAAAGTTAAGTGATGAGAGATGCACAAGAACTCTCACAGTGGATACACTTGAATTAGCTGGTGGTAAGAAAATAGATAATCTTTATCTACTTGTTTATATTACTGATTCTTCTTCTGTTGCAGAGACGTGGCTTTGTAGGCTTGGCCACATGAGCAAGAAGGAGATGCATGCTCTTAAGCGAAAGACAGATGTGTTTGATACGCTTAAGAACTGGAAAGCCTTGGTGTTCTTGGAGGAGATGGCAGACAGAGACCAATGGATGGGGTTGGATACTTCTGAGCAAGGTATTTTGAACATGGGTTTTGATTCAAAAGAGCTCGTGGGTAAAAAAGTCATCACTCACAGGAAAACATAGGTACCAGCGTCGATAGGAAAACTGACGTCGATAGTAGGTAAGATCGACGTTGGTCAGGAGGACCAACGTTAGTAGTAGGAGACACTGACGTTGACAGGGTTGGTAGTCAGGACAGGCGCATGGAACTGACATCAGTTAGATGCAGACTGTGTAGTGATCGAGGTCAGTCACTTTAACAGATTTTGGGCAGACAGCAAGCTGCCAAGGAGTCTCAAATGCCCATATGGAGGACTGAAGGTGGTAAGTAAGCCTCAAATTCATTGTTCCTCTTCTTTATACTAGTTGCTGACTGCAGAGCAGGAAAGATCTAGGAAACAGTGGGAGCATGGCAGGTATATGATGCAGAACCAAGCAAAGATTTGGTAGGGTTGCCAGCATTTATGAAAATCATAGAGACGAATGGATACCTTAGTTGAAGAATAGAGAGAACGGACACGTGAAATGGAAGACCAGGTCATATGGTCTTGAGGAAGCTGCAGGACAGTGGTACATTTTTTGACATGTGGATGACAAAGCATGGTTTTAGTCAACGTCAGGGTAACTACTATGATTTGTCTTATCAGGGGGATGATGGTCATGACATTATCCTGTTACTGTATGTGGATGGTATGTTTGCTAGCAGGTTTGTACATACAGGGTTTTGCTGAGCTAAGGGTAAGATTAGTTCAGTGGTTTGCTATGAAGAATTTGGAGCAATGAAATTTTTTGGCATGAGAGACATGGAGATCACAGGTTGATTTTGTCTCCAGTAGGAACTGATGTGTATCAGGGATTGGCAAGGTTCATTACGCAGGATGCAGAATTAGAGCACACTAAGGGTTAGATAGTTCAGTGTCTGAAATCACATGAGGTCTGGTATAGACTTGAGTTTGCCCAAGCAGTGGGTGTTGTCAGAGAGTTAGGAGCCAATTCAGAGAAGTGGGTTCTCAGGTATTTGAGAGGGACCAGCAGTAGGTATACATGCAGGGTCAGTACTTCACTACATGGGTTTGTAGGTTCGGATGTGGCAGGTTACTCGAATGACAGGAGGTACACCACAGGTTGTGTGGTGGGTTGTCTTCAGGATTCATCTTGAAGAGGGATACAAGCCAAGAAATAGATTAGACATGGTACAGGTATAGGTACAGTGCAATTGTTTATCTTCAAATGGAAGATTGTTAGGTTGTGAAGCTAAAAGCTTCACTGATGCAGACATGAAGGAGGTTGTAGAAGGGTTGTAGAGTGTCACAAACACCGCGTCGGTCAGGCCAATCGACGTCGGTAGGATAAGGCAGGAAAGCAACTGACGTCGATCAGAAGTCGGTTGGCGTCGGCACACCCATGCAGACAAGGACCGACGTTGGTCACTTGTGTGGTTCAGACTGTAAATGTTATGGGTAGTTAGCTAACGAATCAAGTGTTTGTATGTCAAGAGCCAAATTTAGACTAGAATCTGTGGATCTAATTATTGTAATTAGGTGTCTAATTATTGTTTGCATGAGATCTATTTAAGAGACTCATTGGTTGTATTGTAAACTTGTGCTAGAGAGTAAGAGAGCAATAATATAAGCTCCTTCTGTGTGTGAGGTGAGCATGGTGTGTTCCTCCTAGTGCCACAATACCAAGTCTGGGTGCTGGATTGAAGAATTAGCAAGGTTCTTCATGTATGTATGATCTTGGTCATCAGGTGAGCATGGCTACGATAGGAGATCTACATGGTAAGTAAGATCATTGATTTGTAGGTGTATGTGTGTGCAAAGTCAAGGTTCACAGGTGTGCAAAACCAGATTGATTTGCAAGTGTGCAAGATCAGATAGGATAGCAACAAAATAGGGAGCAGAATCAGGTGGGATCTACTTGAAGTACGTTTGTGTACTTGGAGTGCGTGGAGCACTTGTGGAGTGCGTGGAGCACAGGTGTACTGACAGTAGTGGATACTGGCTAGTTGGAGGTGAACACCAACTCTGTGTTTGAGTTGGGTTTTGGGAACTAAGGGAGAGAGCTTTGAGGAAAGATTTACTGTTTATGCCCTAGAGGTGTGGGAGCCCTAGAGGTGTGTAAGGAAGAAGAACTGTGGCAACTTTCTTTGTTGTATTTCCTTCTGAAAGAGTTTTAATACAAGTTGTGTATTGTCTCTCATATCATGTGTTATTTTTGATTTCTAGTTACTTGTGTATTTTGGTTAATTTCTGCATATTAAGTTGCTTGGTAATCAATTGTGTGCTTCCGGTTATTTATCCCAACAAAATGCTCTCATTAACAGTTTGGAAGATGTAAAAGAGAGCTTTCGAGTCCTTCTTCCTGTTATCCCTCAACAAGTCTTTCTTTGCTTGTGTTAATGCTTTGTATGCTGCTGCATCTGCTGGTTCTAGAAAGCCATTCTCTACTAGATCCCAAATATCTTGAGAACAAAATAATGCCTTCATGGTGACTGACCAATAATCGTAGTTCTTCCCATTAAACTGGGGGATTTGCAAATTTGTCAAGCTTGTGCTTGTGGATGCCATTGCTGATTGTGAAAGAAAACTTTGCCTTCTTCAAAGCCTCTGCTTGATAAGTACTTGAGAACCCTTACTTGAAATGCCCTTGCAAGAGAACCTTCAACACATGACCATGGCTCTGATACCACTTTGTTGGTTAAGAGGCAGAGGAAAAATAGAGAAAACAACAATTATAATTTTATATTCTTCTTTTTGATATAGAGCCACAGCCCATACATATATAAAGAAAATAGAGTATTTCTTATCTGTTGAAATTTTCACTTCAACTCTGAAAAATAGAGCATTACACACATAAGAAAAGAAAAAAATAGAGCTGTTACTCTTTTTTTTTGAAAACAGAAAAACAGAGCCTAACATTTTCTACGTAGCACCCTAATTAAAAACATCACAAAGACTAGAAAGAGGACTTGACCGGTTGCATTCTGGATTTGACAAAAACCATCCTCTTTCAATACGCTGGTGATGGGAGCCCATACATTCATGACAGCACCTGCAGAAAATTTAATAAGGAATGTGACGGAGAACAGACAGTTCAAGTTTCTTTTTCAAAAGTCTTCAAAGATTAATTTGAAGTGATGCATGATCAGAACAGCTGGAGGATGAATAGGAGGAGGAGTAAATACGGTTGTTGGGATTACATATCCAACATTAACCACCCTTCTTTTTACCATGTTTTTATCGTGAAGGTCAACCAGGGAAACGTTAATCTCGTGTTCTGCGAAGCCACAATGAAGATACCCACTCAAACGTAAAATGTTGAATGATTAGTCAATCGATAAAACAAAACATTATTATTCTAGTTTGCTACTGATTTATCTCTGACTAGTGTTTGTGGCGTGGCCTGAAGTATAATTAAATTTTTGACCAATACGCCGTACAGGAAGCTACAATGAAAGATCACGTTTCATGAACTTTGTTCAATATAAATGCTTGAAGTTATAATATTCTCAATGCATATTTTTCTGTGAGCACCAAAAGATTGGCTGGAGAATATGATGGCAGATTGTTTGATAGCTTACCCTGAGAGATGCTGTTTGTGGAAGCTATTTCTTAGTGTAATCTTACCTCATGGATTAAGACCCCAGCTCATAGAATGTCCAGAATCCGTCAGATTACAGCTGAACAAGAACTGGAAATTGAGGGTCTCGCTTATGTTAATGAAAATTGCAAAAAATGTTGCCGGACCCTTAGCAGCATTGGGGGTCTTCATAGAATTCCTTCTGAACTTGTTTTCCCATAATGGAGGATTGTCAAGAACTTTGTTTAAGTTATTAAATGGTAATTATATTCAATTTGTTTTCTGTTTTAATTATAAATTGAACGTTTTTTTGGGTTTATTCAAAAAAAAATTATTTGCAAATTATTGATTAGTATTAAAAACTAATTATTATTATTTTTTATTAAAAAATGTTTTCTAATAATAATAGAAATTAAATATTATTAATATTATCAGATTCAATATAGCCCTTTTAACTCTTCTAATGAAAAATTAAATACCTTCTTGACCATTGTTATACAGGAAGCATCATCATTCCCAAAAGAGACTCCGAAGCATTTTTAAGTTTCATTGGCCAAGTAGAGGGGCGCTCAGATTTATATAACAGTGGCCCTCAAATCGACCCAAATGAGTATTCAAGCACGAATGGTTCGATTCATGATGACCCTGGGGACAGGTTCTTTGCAGACATTTCAATCATGGCTTCAACAGTAGTCTATGAAAACGAAAGTGTTATCAGGAAAAAAGTTAATCAGCACTGGAGGGTAGGGCATAGATTTTTTAAATTTGTTTAAAATTTATTATAGAAATTAATAAAAAAATCATTTTTTCACTGAATACAACCTTTAATGTCAAATCTTACAGATGCACTTTGTGGAGTTCTTCGACTGTTGGAACGGTATGGAATCTTTGTAAACGAAAAAATGTTTAATCTCTTCTATTAGGGAGAGGCATAATTTCTATAAAGATTAATATGTATACTTTTTAATAATTTTATTTTTATTATCAGCTGAGAATTTAGTGTATTGAATTGGCATTAAATAATGGAGAAGTTATGAATTGATCTATGAGTAAGGTCGATGTTACGAACTACCTCTTAAACTCATCATAAGGCCGAATATGATACTAAAAGATGGTATTAGACTCGTCCTGATAATATGTATAAGAGGTGGCTTAAAACCTCGACCTTACTCATAGATCAGTTGGTAGCTTCTCCTTTATTTAATGCCAACTTTATATCTAGTTCTAATTCTTGACTACTAACATGTTGATATTGGAAATTTACCAGAATACTTGCAGAAGAAATCAACACAGGCATTTGTTTTATGTGATAAAGAAGTAGATGCAAAGTTAATAGTGATAGCCTTCAGAGGAACACAGCCATTTCAAGCCGATGATTACATAACAGATTTAGATTTCTCTTGGTATAAGTACCCCCAAATGGGAAAGGTGCATATAGGATTTCTAGAAGCTCTGGGTCTGGCAAACCGTTCAAATGATAAAAAATCTTCATACAATCTAGAAAAACAAGACCCTGATAAACCACTGGCCTATTATGTTCTATGTAAAAAGTTAAAAGACCTATTACGAGTTCACAAAAATGCAAAATTGATTGTGACAGGTCACAGTCTAGGAGGAGCCTTGGCTGTGTTGTTTTCAGCAATGTTATTTGTGCACGACGAGGAACTATTGTTGGAGAAATTGCTGGCTATTTATACATTTGGGCAGCCCAGAGTTGGTGATAAAGTATTTGCAGATTTCATGAATAAGAAAGTAAATCAGCCTGTACCCAGATATTTTAGAATTGTATACTCCAATGATCTCATTTCTAGAATACCTTTTGAAGATGATATATTTATGTTCAAGCACTTTGGAGTATGTCTTTACTACAACTGTTTCTACTCTGAAAAGGTATAACTAATTTCTGTTTAGTTCTGTGATATTCACCAAATTGTTTTTCAAGTCTCTTTCCGTGGATTTAATGTATTGTTTTCTGTTGTGACAGAATCTTGAAGAGACCCCCAACAAAAATTTCTCATTTGTGTTCTTCATACCCATAAGAATAATTGCTATTTGGGAACTGCTGCAGAGTTTAATTCTACATTACATAAAAGGAAAGGAGTTCAAAGAAACCAAAGTTTCTATTATCTGTAGAATATTTGGAATTTTGGTTCCAGGGCTTTCAGCACATAGCCAAGTAAACTATATAAATGCAGTGAGATTGGGTCCTCCAAGGCTCAACCCAACTTTGAGCAAGCTAGAGGATTAAAATACACGGCACCAATTACAAATTCCAGTAGATTTATAAAAGTTTTATTCAATAATTTTGTGTATTATCCTTCCTCCTACCAGAACAATCATTTTGTTGTGATGTAGTGATGGATCTGTCATAAAATATTGAGAATATTTCAATTTATATATTCATAATTATAACTAATATTTAACTTTGAAATATTTAAAGTTTATACAACTATATGAAATATGTGATAGGGCATCATCCCCATGGTCATATTTAAGAGGAGATGGAATATGTCCAGGCCTCTCACGGAAACAACATGCAGGCCCAATGAGAGAAATCACTTCAAATTCAATTAGAAGTAAGAAAAGGTAAATCACTAGTGTCTATCTCCTTTTTCTCTAAAACTACAATTTCGTCTCAGATTTTAAAAAATATAAATTGATAAAGAATAGCAATAATCCTCTTTAGTTGTGGAATCTCTTTTTGAAAATATAATAAGTATATATTGAAAAGGTTGTAATTTAATTTATCGAGACAATGGTAAAGTGTATTGTCATGTCATATCGTAAGATGAAAATCCCTTCAAAGTATAATGAAACAAATATATAGGTAGATAATGTTGCGATTTGGGTCTTTGATCGACTCACACTATCTTGATGATACTCTGTATTGTGAGTCATCTTCACCAACAACTTAAGGATTATGCCAAGCACACATGGTTATATTGCAAAGTCCCAATCCTCTTCATTGATGCCACATATCTTCAATAATTTCAATACTATTTTATGTAGTTGTATAGTGGCTTTATCAGAAAATATTACTTCTTCCTCCAACACAAATTTAGAGGAAGAAAAAATATTGGGTTCCATTCTCAAACACGGGTCAATGGACAACCCGTACAAATCATTGACAACATCGGAAGTGAAAAGATACCAATCTATCCTAAAGCAATCTGAGGATTGAACTTACTATCAACAACTTGTCCAAAACTGTACTCTACTTGATGATTCAATTTGGGATCTAAGAAACATTTAACTCAATAGTGTCACTTGGCATACAAAATTAAGACTTTATAAGATGTATTCATTTGTGATCTAACATCATTATTGGTATGTATTGTTTTTTCTTGGGTAACCACATCTTGACCCTCGACATGCAATATATGAAGTCAATTCTAGATATGCTTTCATGGAATTTGGTTATACGAGATACCACATATACTAAAAGAAGTTCCAAAGCTTTTACTCATTAGTGTGAAGGCATGCAAGAAACTAGTAATCTCTAATAAGAAGTTTGTGTTATTGATGTGGCCAATTGCGCCCCATGGAACTAATTGTGACCATATTATATGAATCGGTACTCAATTGGCCCTAATTACATACCTGATTGAGTCAATCGAGAAATTGATTCAATCCGCTACACAATTGAGGCCATTTAAGCCCAAAAAAATTAAATGTGAGTATATAATATGAATTGGAGCTCAATTGGCCCCAATCGAATCCTTTATTGAACCAATTAGGTATTCGATCATATATGTAATTGAGGTCAATCGAGCATCATGAAATTAATTATGACTATATAATATGAATTAGGATGTAATTTTTTCAGTTGCATCCTTGACTGAACAAATCGAGTAATTGATTCAATTAGGTACACAATCGGGTCCAATTGATCCCTAAATAATTGCAACCATATAATGTGAAATTGCACTCAATTAACATTAATTTTATCTGTGATTAAACCAATCAAGTACACAGTAGGGGCCAATTCATCCCCATGAAACTAATTACTAATATAAAATATAAATTGGGACTCAATTGACTCCAATTGCATACTTGATTGAACCAATTGAGTAATTAAATCAATTAGTATGTGTTGGGGCCAATCAATCCCTATGAAATTTATTGTGGCTATATAATGTGAAGTGGCACTTAATTGGCCTTAATTACACCCATTATTGAACCAATCAAGTAATTTATTGAATTAGGTACATGATTAAGGCACATCAAACCTTACGAAACTAATTGAGAGTATATAATGTGAATTAGAACTCAATTGGACTGAATGGAAATCTTGATTGAAAAAATCAAGTAATTTATCTAATCAGGTATGAAATAAGAGTCAACTGAGCCCTCTATAACTAATTGTGACTATATAATCTGGATTAGAGCTCAAATGGCCCAATTTTCTTACTTAGTTAAACTAATCAAGTAATTGGTTTAATCATGTATGCAATTGGGTCCAATGGAGACCTTGTAAGTAATTTTGACCATATAATATGAAGTGGAACTACATTGGTGCTAATCAGGGCTGATTGAAGCAATAGAGTAATTGGTTTAATTGGGTATACAATCGGGGCCAATTTAGCCCCCAAAACTAATTTCTAGTCTATAACATGAATTTGGAATCAATTCGACCTTATTACTTCCTTAATTAAATCAATCAAATGATGTGTTCAATTAGGTATACAAATAGGGCTAGTCAAGCCTGCGAAACTAATTATGACTATATATTTTGAATTAAGGTTCAATTAGATCAAATTGTACACATATTTGAAACAATTTAGTAATTGGTTTAATTAGGTATAAAATTGGTGTCAATCAAGCCCTATTAAACCATTTAAATTCTATAATGTGAATTAGGGCTCGATTGGTCCCAATTACACACACGATTGAACCAATTGAGTATATTTACTTAAATTTGATATTTAATACAATAAATTCTAAGTATATATATATATATATATATATATATATATATATATATATATATATATATATATTCCTTATACTTTAAATTTTTTTAGTAAATATAATAAATTAGGGTCACTCTACATCTAATAGAGTTTGTCTCATAGTTACATACATTATGATGTGGAAAATAGTTTTTCAAAATCTAATCTAGTCAGTAGCTAGGTATTTTCAGGGTGTCAGTATTGACCCTATGGAATTTAGGGCATAACTTTCACAATTGGTATCCATTTTTGGTAAACATATAGTCATGTTTTAGGTTTTTTTGCTTTTTGGATTGCTTCCTGGCATTTCTAGGAGTCCTAGGTTTATCAAAATTGAAATTTACAAACCACTCACTTTTAACTCAATCCAAAGTGGTGTGATTAGGGTGACATAGGTCATAATGATAACCTGCACACATCAAATGACCACTTTGTGTGAATTTCACTTGCTCATCATGCCTCCCTCATCGCTGATCACTTCCTACTCATCCCTCATCATACCTAATCAATCTCTCATCATTCCTCATTGTCTCTAATCACTCCTTTATTTACCTTCACTATCCTTAATCATCTTTAATCACTCCTCTATTGACCTTCACCATCCCTCATCATCCCTAATCACTCGCTCCTAATCCATAATCACTATTTCCTCATCCTTTATCATCCCTAATCGCTTCATCCTCATACCTCCTCATCCCTAATCACTCCATCATTTACCTTAACTATCCCTCATCATCTCTAATTACATCCTTATCATCCCTAATCACTTATTCATTGACCATCACCATTCATCATCATCCCTAATCACTCCCTCATTAACCCTCATAATCCCTAATCACTCTTTGATCTTCCACAAGCTCCCATTCATTATATATCTTTTACATTCTCTATTATACTCATATTCATAAATATATTATGATTATAATGTTTATTCCATCTTCTCTATTGTCTTAGATCTCACTATAGTCCCAAAATTTACTTTTCACTCTACTTCTCTACGTCCTCCATCTTTTTGGGTACTTTTTCAATCTTCCCTTATTAGTTCCTAATCATTCACTTCATTATCACACACATCACCCTACACCATAAGTGACTAATATATGTTTGTATGAGTAAGTACCATTGCCTTACCTTAGATTTCCATGAATTAGTTTTTGGAATGAGGGGCTAAGCTTTATGAACAATTGCTAGCAGTGGAAGATGGTTTAAACCCTCAAAGAACCCTAATAGTGAACCAATATAAAATAAGTTGTTATAAATTAATTATAATAGATAGTTATGGTTAGTTAAGTGATTTTAGGTTGTATTCAAGTCTTTCATGCACCTCTAGATGTGATTGGTTTGTTAGGTGTGTGAGTAAACCCTATAAAAAAGTGTTAGTTTCTCAAAGATTTACTATAACAATCAAAGTTGACCAAGTAAAAGTACATAAATCACTGGATGGATAAGTTTTATACTTGTATTTTATTTACATGGTCATTTATAGATAGTTTAAAACCTTCAAATGTGTTAAACCAGTCATTCAAGTTGACTAGTCACTAACAGGTCTAATGGTGAAGATGGTCAGAAACCATAGCAATAGTGAGAAGGTGATTAGGAATGTGTTATCATGGAATAGAGATGAGAAAAAAGAATGGAGGTGTTTTTAAATACTTTTAAGACATGTTCATGATGGATATAATTTTTGGTGGTTAGTGAATATGATGAAAAATTTGCTCACAAGTTGACCTATCTAGTTCAAATGAGATAATGAGATACAAGGTCATGAGATTGGTCTGCAAGACTAATATTTCCATTTGACCATATTAAATTTATATATTATAATGGTCTAATGGTATCATAATATCATCCACAATCATTTAGATTATTTTAAAGTGGTCATACAGGTGTTAAATGTCAAAATCACCATGATTGGTCTTTAAGGAAAATTGACAGTTCTAAGTGAGCAAGTTGTAGGAGTGTTTTTGAATCATTTTGCCCTATGTAATGAATTATAATGAACTTGGTGAAAGTTTTTATGTATTTAAGGTTCTGTGTGTATGTTTTATCTCCATTTTTTTTAGCTAATTAATGTTTTATTACTTGAGTTTTTAATTATTTTTTAAACTCAAATATAATTATATACATACACAAGAATATAATCATATAATCTACCAAAGTTCTAAAAAATGACCTGTATATATGAATATATCAATATGTATTTATAATTCATAATCTAGTTTATAACATTGAATTACATACTGTTGTGATTATTTAATGTGTGAACCATATAGTTGGGTTTGTTGATTGAATGGTCTTTCAACTACAAGTTTTATTTTGTGTGAGATAGGATAAAATATAGGACTATGTGTATTAAGATTTATCCTTTGATTTTGAAAAATGGTTAATATATAAATACAATTGGGTTTGTCTATTCTATGAGTTACTAAGGTTTTAGTTAACTAAAAATTGATAGAGGTAACCTAAATCCATATATAAAGTTCAATCTCAATATTAAGAATATAAAATCAATAAAAATATTTATTTATTGGGTATACATTTAGGCTAAGATTTATGCATGATATATGTAAATCTTGGATTGAATATTATATTTTTAAAATATATATTATGTTAACTATACCATATATACCCTCTACATAACTAAACTCCAATTACATTTGGTTAAGATTCTTTATGTCTGGGAGTTTATGAAGTAATATTTAGGTTTGCGAATTGATTGAACTTTGGTTGTCAAAATAAAGAAAATGGTTTTATATAGTTGGCTGAGTTTTAACATATGACTATATATATTTTGTTATGAAAATCTTATAATCTTGAGTAAAAATGATAAAATAAATATCCTAAGTACTAATTTTTAATTTTCTATTTATTGTGAAGAAATTTTGAAAAATAATAATTGATTATTTAGTTATATGTGATACTCTAGTTAATGGACAAAATTTGTCTAATTGGAGTATATTGTATACTATACATATTATATGTTAAAGAAAATAATTTGGGTTAAGAGTAAATTAGAATTAACCTATGTAACTTGGGTATTAATCAAGGTTGCTTAACCTAGGTTATTTACACAAATGTGTGGTATAAACTTTGACACCCACATGTCTAATTATGTAGTTAACATATTAGGTTTGAATGTTGATAATAGTGTATAAGGTAGGTATGTATTTATGCACATGGTAGGACTAGTCATTTGGAAACTAGATGGCTTCACATTGCCAAACATATTCCTCTCACCTACCCTAAATTATTATAAATATAAGGGTAAGGTGTAGCAAAAAAGTGAAAGACACTGAAGATTTCAACATTTTAATAGCTCCTTGAGAGCAATAGATAGAATTTATTTTCCGAATATCGTTTGAGTTGTTTTATTGTTACATATCATTTGTTTTCAACTTATTGTGATATCTATTATTTCTAAATATATAGATCCTGTCTTATTGGAATATTTTTATGACTTCTAACATGGTACGAAAGCTTTGGAGGGTTGCAACCATCTATTAGCTTGCAATTTTTTAGATAATTCTATTTATTTTCAAGATTCTTTCTCCTTATTCTACTATTCTCAAGTCATCCTCAGCATGTCATTCCTCATTTTTATGTTGCATTATGGTTTGAATCTTATAGCATTGGAGATACTATGTTCTTTCTTTTGTGCAAACACGATGGTGATGGAGGGGTGTTGGAAAGTCTAAAGTGGTGTCCTTTCTTTTGACTCAATTGGGCATCCTTAGTGGAGAGGTTGCATCCCTGTTTGGAGACCAGTGTTGGAGAGGAGGATCTAGTGGAGAATTATTGCATGGTGATTTCTTACAAATCCATTTTTTGGAAAAACTAATTTATTTTACCAAAATGTGATATTTTTTCATTAACAGATCCTTACTCGTAAGGAATTATAGGAAATTATTTATGGATTTTGTGCTCCTCTCTCATAAATTTCCAAATCATTTTATAGTTTTAAATTCATTTTATTATTAATAATGGTATCATGAATTTAATCAACTATTCTAGGCATTCCCTTAAAACTATAGTTTTGATATAAACAGTGTTTTTCACTTTCAAAAGTGGTTTAGAGCCCACATACATCAAGGTTATTTTTCATGTTAGATTTCTTGAGAAATATTGTGGTTAAATTCCAATTCCAATGAGTTATTGGAAACCTACCTTTAATTACATTTTGGTCACTAAAACTAGTTTCTAGTGTATTTTTAATGTTTTTGACCGATTTATGGGAATTCATAAAGCCTATAACTTTTGAACCATAACTCAAATTTGAGTTTTGAATTTTTTAAAAGTGTATGGTTTTCAATTCTCCATCCATTGGTGTCATCACTTTTTAAAAATGAAGTGCTTTTATAAAGTGCCAAAATTGGGGGGGTCCTTAATACAATCTTTTGGGAGGGGTTGTCTCAGTGTTGATTTGTGTACCCATTTTCATCCTTTATGCTCTTTGGTGATTCAATGGTATGGATTATACTTATATAATTAACTGTTGTGAGTCTTTGACTACACACAATTATCATACATAGAGACTTATAATGGAAACAATCATAAAACGTAAAGGATTCTTGATCAAGCTCAGGTTGTTCCATCCCTCAGCATAATGGGCCCTTTTTTCCTTCATATAACTTTGATCAAGCTCAGGTTGTTCATGGAATCACCTCAAGCATCTCTCCTAGTTTTCCTTCAATAATAAAGGAAGTAGCATTGGAGTTTGAGAAGCAAGTGATGGAGATAGATAGATTGGAAGAGCAGTATAGATATCAGCAAGAGCTTATGTACAAAGAGGAGTGTTTGTTCAAGCAAGCTCAGGGCTTGAAATCCATGAAGGAAGAGGTATAAAAATGTAAGAGTTCATTCATGCAAGGTAGTCAACCTTGTGCACCCCCTCCTATTCTAAAGAAATCTCCCTCTTATGCACCAAATCCTTTCTACCAGATAACACTTGCTCACTCTAGCTCATCTAATGCATTAATCACTCCTACTCTTAACCCCTTGTGCCTAGATTGCAAACATCAAGGGGCATTAGAGAAAACTCTCATGGAAATGAACCTTCTCAAATCCTTAGAATGTGAATCATCCTTTGAAGGGAATACCATGAACCAGCACATCTCTCTTGAAGCAGCTCTTCCTGTGCATGAGTAGACCCTTCCTAATCTTCCCCAACCTTCTCAGGTCTCTGAATATGATCTATAGATTTCAATTTGGAAGAGGGAAATCATGAACCATCTTGGGACCTTGGAGAGGATAAATTTGTTGCCTGTTCACAAAGGGAAAGTTCCAATCTTAAGGTCATGAGTTACAAGCAAACAATGGAATCATGGGGCAAGGAGGAGAAAGGTTTTGCTCAAAACCTTGAAGAAGATGAAGCTGATTCTACTCATCATGATGATGCTTGTGACCTCTAAGAAAGGATCTTTCAAGAAGATATAGACAGGCAAATTGTAGAGTTGGAGTCCAAAGCGAGATTCCTCAGCCAATGTGTGATGGATGGTTCAGACCAAATAGCAGATTCCATGTTTGAACACACCCCATCTACACACCTCCAAGAGACCTATCAGACCACATCTGATATAGATGAAGTGCTGGCTAAATGGAAAGAGGAGAATCATTCGATTCTATCTCAAGGACTACCTCCTCTTCCACATGGGTTTAATCATCAGCCTTCCACTTCATCCCTTCCCAAGGAGGAACCTTTTTTGTAGGAGGCAAGTGAAGAAGAGAGGATCCAATTTGAAACTACCTAGGAGGCTATCATGAGAGACAATGAGGAGGAAATCATCATGGATGCTCCTTTTGAAGACTTCATCAACAATGGAGAAGACACAAGTCATGCATATATGTTGATGTTCCAGCAATATGAAGAGGAAAGTAAGCATGGTGAGCTCTCTCCTCCCTTATTTGATGAACTTCGTTATTGCTTTGATGAGGAGGATGACCATGCCATGGAGCTTGAGTTGGAGGAGGATCAGGAGGATGTCTTTAAATAACTAGAGACTCTAATCCTTGAGTAGGAAAAGGAGAGGCATGTCCATCTTAAGGAAAGATTTGAAGAAGAGAGCCTTGAGCAAGAAGGTGATGTTTTGTGGGATGAAAAATCAGTCTGTGATCTCATTTCAAACATCACAATAGTCACCCTTCTTCAAGAAAGTCATGAAAGAGCAGAAGATGAGTTTGACAGGGTCTTCAATGAAGCAGAAGGGGACAAGCCAATCCATGATGCATGTCAAAGGGATTATGCATATCAAAGGGCTTATGGTGATGAGCCAATAGCCATCGATTTCTTGGTGAAACACACTAGCTTGAAGAGACAATAGGAGTCAAGATTCCAAAAATAAGATAAATATGTATATGTTGGGAGCATGTTTGACTTGGATCCACTCGGATGCAAGCCAATCGAGGTGGCAGGCAAGAGGAGCAAGTCACCAAGTCTCCATTCCATTCAGCCACTTGTCTAGCATCATAAGTTTCCTTGCCATGAAGGAGACTTAAAAAAAATTCCCTTTGATCTAGGAGGGAGTCAAATATACTTGGTTAGCTATACATAGTAGTTTGCTTTTAGTTTTCTTTTCCTATTTTCCCTAAGTGTTGTTTGCATAAGTAGTGTTTTTATCCTTGTGTGTGTTTTCCTTTGTGTTTACGGTAAAATATTCATGATTGATTCTTGGATCTATCAAGATTATTTCTAAATTTTTTCAAGTTGTGTTTTGACTCTGTGCCCAATGGACTTTAAGGCAACTGGCTTCTAAGCATAGTAGGCATGCTTCCCCTGGGAATCACCAAATTATTGACCATTTTGGTCTTGCAGGCCAAAATTGGTCTCCTTTTTCCCCTACTATTTTGATCCAATTCAATTTTGGTTGCAGAAGTATTTCAGTAGATGATGAACCAATTTAAAGAATGCAAGGTTTCTTACAAAGCTTCTTCAGACCATTGAACTGATGAACCATTGAACCATTCGATCGGTTGGTTCCCTAGTTGGTTCAATTGGTTAGTTCACTCAGTTAATTCAATATTTTAGTTCAATCAACTTGGTTCAATGACTTGGTTCAAAATGTTGGTTTAGTCAGCTTGGTTCAAAGAATTGGTTCAATCAGTCAATTCAAGTAGTTGGTCCAAACGAATGGTTCAAAGTGGTTGGTTTAAGTGGTCACTTGAATGAGTAGAGCACAGTATTAAACCATTGAATTTTTGAACCATTGTTGGCTCAAGAAGTCAATTCAATTGTTTGGTTCAAGCAGTTAGTTCAACCAAGTGGTTCAATCGGTCATTTTGAAGGAACGTGACTCCTAGCAGAAGATTGTATTGAACTGTTGAACCAATTGTCGATTCAATCAAAAGGTTCAAAGGAGTCTCCCAAATCCTGAAGGACAAGTGCCCTTGCAGAGGGTAGGGAAGATTTGTGAAGGGATCAAAGAGAAGGCTGAAAGGGTAAGGTTTTCTTCAAAAAAGTGAACAAGGCAGAAAAGTTGGAATTCCTTCGAATTTGTTCAAGGCAAGAAATGAAGAATTTCTTCAAATAAAATGCCTGAAGGAATTCCTTCAAACATTTTGTCTGAATAAATTCATAAGGCAAAAAATAATGTCTTTCAATAAGATTTTCTATGGTAAAAGACAAGACAAATTCTTTCAGACAAAAAGTCCAAAGGAATTTGCCCAAAAGAAAAAAAAGCCCAAGGGAATAAGCGGGAAAGCCAAAGGAAGAAATCCTTCAGACAAATGTCTGAAGGAATTCCTTCGAACATTTTGTCTAAAGGATTTGAAGACCAAAGACCCTGAAGGAACCCAAAGGGCAAGTACCCTTGCGAGAGACTCTTGGTGACCACGAAGGAACTTTCTTGAGGCCCAAAGGGACACCTTCCCTTTGGGAGGTTCCAAAGACAAAAGCCAAAGGAAAAGAAAAGCTGAAGGAATTGACCAAGTGGTGACGGGCCCGTGAACGTCAAAGTTGAGCATCATAGACTATCTGTTGGCTTTAAAATGGTGACGGGTGCGCAGCTGTCAACTTTGCAGAAATGAAATAACCGTTGGTTTTTTAATGAAAGGCATGAACCCAAGGGAGCCCAAAGAGCTAAAAAAGGAAGAGACCACCGAGAAGGGAGCCCAAAGAGCTAAAGAATTAGCAGAAGATAGCCCCTGAGGGTCGAAGGAGCCAGAAAAGACAAAGCTAGGAAGAGATAAAGTGCAAAAATGGACAAAATAGTCGAAGTGGCAAAGGAAGGTGTCAAATCAAGGAGTTACTCTAGTGGTTGACACAATATCTGCCAAGTGGTCATCAAGGGGCACAAATAGTGAATGGCGTGACCCATTTTTCTTTACTTTGCATTAATGGGCAGACAAACTATGTGAGTACCTTGAAGGAGTGGTCTTGTTGGTAGATAAATGGTGCAGCCCATAATTTCACATATGACATTTAATATATCTTAAACACCTAAATTTGAAATAGGAGCTGACATAGCATTATCTATCCAGTGGCTTCCTCTTCCCAATGTGCAGAACACACATGGGCCACTTGTAAAAGGGTGTTAAAAGGCCTCTTTCTTCCTTTATATATTGTAAACTTCTCATTTGAGAAGAAAATCTCTTGGCTTGTAAGGCGGAGCTCTGTCGGATTTTACCTTGAATCAAGACATAACATTTTTACCTCCATTTTGAGTTTGCACTTTCATATATGTCTATGGCTTTGTCTTGTGTTAAGTCATTTTCCTTTATGCTTTCATAGAATGATTCCAGCATGTCTAGTGTATTATGAGTTCTTCTTTTACAGGTTAGCCAAAAGTGTCCCTAGAGGAGTATAGGTGCATGTGAATAGGCTGCCAAAGTGTGTCTTAGAATTCCTCTAGTAATTCTTCCTCCCTATATCTCCAAGGACCCCTAACTCACTGATGCAGAAGAATTTCTCGTATCAAATGAAGTGTATGCCAGTTTGTTCTTGGTGGAAAGTGTAGGTTCAAGCTAAGTAGATAAAACTTTTTGGTGTATCACCATTTAGTTTAGGTTCTATTTTCAGCATCCTTCTCCCTTTTCACCCCCTCCCATTGTTAGCAGTAGGAAATCCAGGACCACAGAGATACATCAAAGGGAGCTAGTCCTTATCTAGAGACTCTCCCCCTAGTTTTGTCAAACCCAAAGTCAAGAGGGGAGTTTCCATTGTGATGCGTGGAAGATAGGAGCTCAGCCTCCTATCGAGGGTGCAGTCCATAGCGTCAACAAGTACCCAAGCTCCCATATTTAATTATAAAAACTATAATTTAACGCAACAATATACAGATAAACTACATTATAATAATTTACTTATTATACTTTTGTCATGCATCAATCACATCCTAATTGAACTTATATATCACTTCAATCATTTAAAAAAACTTCAATTAGTTCTATGTTTGATCTATAAACTAGATAGAAATTTCACATTGAGCTTCACCAACATGAATCCTATGACTCCTAGCTCAACAATGATTGGGAGATGACTACCATAGGATATTTACAATGTTAAAACAGATATTAAAATTATGAAAAATAAAAATTCAACATATTTAACATGAACATGAAGCATAATAATAATCAAAGCCCATAATGAACACAAGAATTATCCTGGAGTAACCCAATGTGGGAAAAACTCTAGTGAGTGAGGTAATTTCACTCCCCTTCCACTATGTCAAGAAATGTATTATGTGCTACTAAATATGGCCTGCATGGACATACATATCATTACTAATATTTTTAGAACATGCACACAATATTACTCTATAAATATATAAAAAAAATTGATAACTCCAACATAGTTGAATTAACCATATTCAACTAACAAACAATGATACAACAAAAATAAATACTCTAACTTAAAACATGCAATGTGAATCCAAATTCATGACTGATATCTACATTTTATCATGTCCTTTTCCTTTTATAATACCTAAATTTATGTTCTCTCAACTTTTAAGTCTTGTAAGAAGCTCAAATGAACCATCGGTGAGGATTGGAAACATTTGCAAAAGCTCCCATTCTCATGTTTTATCTGACAAAATTATCGATATATGTAGATCGATAATTTTGAAACTAGAAAGGTTATTATGTAATTATCACATACAAACACCAAAATTTACACAATCACTAGAGTATTTGCGTAACTACCACCCTGTAAATAATGGCGGTTCAAATATCTATTATAAATCCCTCCATTTCAAGAGCTAACTTCACCCCTATGAATATGTACAGATCATCCTCACACTAATTCTACCATTTTAACATTTATGATATTGTGTCTAGAATATGAAATGTCTTATAAATTTATCTTCCAATCATTATTTAAATAGAATTGGGAATAGTGGAAACATTTAGTATACATGACTAGTACATTAGGATCCAAATTTGGATCAGCATTCATTCATTAACCATTTCAAACCATATTTACTCTCCTTATTTGAGTGATGAAATTAGTAGATAATGGATGTAAGGATGTTTAAATCCTATTTAACACACTTCTTATACTATTATAATTATAAATATAGCTAATCTTATAATTCATGAAGAGATTGAATTTATAGTGCAATTTCAACACCATTTTGTAAAGAACTTGGAGGAGTGGTAATTATTTTTTAAAAATAAATAATTATTTTATTCATGTCATCTAAAACAATAAATATTCACTAAGTATACTCTTTTATTTCTATTTTAATAGGTAAATCATACTCTTCTCATTAACTGATGCTAATATAGTTAAGAGTTAGATATCAAATCAATCATTTCAAACCATTTTAGTAGGTATTACATTCATTCACTAAGTATTTTGAACAATTTTAGTTATAAATTGATATTAATCATATATTTTGGTTTGAGGGATAATATATTTTCATGTAAAAAAATGAAAACACATGTTTGGTTACTTATATAACTATATTATGTTAATTAGGTTTCCATTAGGGTTTACAGAGAACATGAATACCATAAGCATAATTTTAAAGAGAACATGGATATTGTAACCAAATTTATAATGACAACATAAATACAATAACATTGAAAAAAACAATTATTTTAAGATAAATGAAAGCAATAAAATAATTTCTTTTTTCCACATGCTCATCATAAAAATTAATTTCTTTGGAATACATAAGGGTGCAAATGTGGCATGTGATATTGTGAGTAACATACTCACACAGTTTAGATTACACATCAAGATATTCATACTTTCATTATACATGTAGCTGAATGGAAAAATGTACTATGAGGACAAGAAACATTTTATTTTGAAATCTTTGTACTCTATTTGAACCAAATACTTGTCATTTTCCCCATGAACCATGTGAAAAGGCCAAAGAGATGGGTCTATTTGTATACAAACATCATTGAAACATCACCTGATGAGATTTTTTGATACATTATCGAGTCAAGAAAACATAAAGAACAATTATGGAAGTTGAAAGAATATTTTCCCTTAGAAGTTAAGCCATGTAACCATCATAAGATGAAATCTCACACATGGAAATTATTCAACTTCCATAACTATACTTCATGCTTTATCAACTTTATAATATATTAAAATGCTCATCAAATGATGTTTCAATGGTGTTTTTATGTAGACACATATTCTTATTTCACCTTTTTGAGTTTATATTGGGGTGATTTTAATATCCATGAAACTATTTTAAACTCTTAGGTTTATTACATCTCATAGGGTAAGGGTATGGAATTGGGGGACCAAAAGGGGGTCATAAGTGGATGTGTTTTTCCTAAAAAATAAGAACCTCAACTTGTACAGATTATTTGAGACACCTAAACTTAAAATTTAAAGATGTAATATCAACAATAATTGTATAATTTTGAGTCTAGTTTCTAAACAACTAATATTTTTTGAAATGGTCAAGTATAAGTAGGTCAAACATCAGAAATTCAAAGAGATGGTACTTTTCTTTAGAACAATTAGAGTAGATAGCTTTTCATGCATCCCATAATTTTTTGAGCATCATTTATTTTTTTTAAAATCTTTGGTGTGAATTTATATAATATCATCTAGTTTACAACCTATATATTTTTTAAATTAATTAATGAATATTTATTTTTTACTAATTTCACAAGTCAATAAACCCTGAAATATGATCAATAATATATAACCGACCATGCGGTCACCCTTGACCACTTTAAAAAATATTTAAAAAAATATATATTTTTTAATAAGTATATAATTGGGTCTAGTTTTTAACCATATAAAAAAATCAGTTTGAATCAAAGAATAATAATATACATAAACAAAAATGAGCATGTATAGTTGTGGCATATTGTGCTATAAAAATACGTACTTATAAATAAATATAGATAACAAGCTTAAATTAATAAAAATATTTAAAAAATTATAAATTTAGAAAGAGGGAATCTAGTTGATGTTGTAGTAATATTTTCAAAAAAAAGATCAATAAAATTCATAGTGTTTAGTATGGCTGAAGTTACATTTTGTTGTTTCTCATAAAAAAAGATGCATTCTATTGGGTGTTTACAGGTCCATGCCTCAGGCTCAAGAATCCATGCCATTCCTGAGCCTTCAAGAATGTGTTTCAAATTTCAAACATAAGAATTCTGTACATGGAATTATATAATGTGCATGCACAAAATCACATACATTTTAATAAGAATATGAAATGTTCATGAGTTAGTAAGCAAAGAAGTAGGAAGTAAAAGTGTGTATGCATCATAATGCATATGTAAAAAAGTGAGTACTCATTACTAAGAGTATGTAATGTTCATGTGTTAGAAATAAAAGAACTATAATAACTAAAAGGTAGGGGGTTGTTTACTAATATAAGTGGACATTTACATTGTTACTGTAAACATCTAAAATTGACCACTCCTATATCGTTACCAATTTTACCATCATGAAATACTAATTTATTCATCATGTTAACATTATCATAGCATTCACTTTACACCTTTTCCATCATCCTAACCTTATCTTTCATCCCATCAACCTTTGCATCAATTAATCATCATAATTATAATCTCATTCATCCATTAATCAAGATTTCACAATTATTAAGTAATTTTATATTACCCACCACCTTCCCTCAACTACCTCCTACAAATCACCTCCTTAATCCCTATCTAACACCCACCTAAATCTTCATTGATTACCCTAACCAATTATAAAATCTACTAATCCTCCTAGAGCCACTCACCACCCTTCTTTTATTTTTATAGAAATTTTAATTCCTAAATTCATATACCCAAATCTTCTCATCAAATTATAGCCATTGATCTCCATCCTCCATGTCTCAATAATAGCCAATTAACTCTCTCATGTTGATCTATATATTGAACTACACCCCCATGTAATCCATGAATGAACTAAGAAATCCATGCAATAGTGCCATCACATTATATAAGAAATTAGTCATCCATAGCCAAGTACTACCAAAATCAATAGCCAAGCAAGAGCCATCAACATTCTACATCAAGCATAAATCCACCATGCCATTTGGAGCATATCTACATCATCAAAGAGGAATAAATATTTTGTGAATTTGAGGTATAAATTTGGTTGTTTATGCTTCATTTATTTTGCATTTGGATTCTCATTCCTTTAGCTCAATCTGAGGTATTGTGATTGGAATTAGAGTGGGAATTTTGAATGTGAATTTCATAGCCATTTACATTACAATTACATTTATATTAATTATACTTTAAACTTATTTTAATAAATATAAGAAATTAAGGACACTCTGCATCTTCTATAATTGGTCTCACAGTGCCATAAATTATAATTTAGTAGATATTTTTTAAAAATCTAATATAGTTAGTACTTAGTCATTTTTAAGATTTTGGTATTGAACTTTAGGATTTCAAGGCATAACTTTTGCAACTAGTGTCCATTTTTAGGTTTTGAGCCCTTTCAGATTGCTTACTAACATTTATAAGAGTTATAAGTTTGTCAAAATTAAATTTGGATCACATTTGTGAGTAGTCACCCTAATTTTGTTTGGTTCATGACAAAGTGTTGTGCATGTGGAAACATAGGTTGCAATTGAATTATCTTTTTTACTAAATTCAAAACTCATAATATTTTTAATAAAAAATATTGTATTGAAATTATTTTATTATTTTAAAGTTATTAACTACATTAAAATGCAATCCATTATAATTAAAAATAAAATACTCCAACAATTACATATTTCAAATAATAACTCCTTTGTATTAAATCAAGATTTAAATACATATTTGTTGCAGTTTCTTAGAAGCTCTTCAATTCCCTCTCAATAGAAGATAAGAGATAGACCCTGGTCTAGCGATATGAAGATTTAGGAACCATGAAGTCTATGTCCCTCTATACTGTGCAAACCTTTAGCCCTATAAGGACACTCAAGAGTGTACTTTGCACTCCCTATTAGGATACACTTTGTGCACCTTCATTTCAATCACACTTCTATTGCATTCCTAGGTATTCTACATTCTTCCTTATGATAGTCTTTACTTTTATCAAAATCATATATATTATTTTCCATGTCTTTCCTTTAAATCACTTTCACTCTATTTATTATATTGAAAAAACATTATTTTTTTATCAGTTTAGCAAGAAAAGAGGGTCCTAAGCCCTATACAAAGTAGCCCCTTGAGCAAAAAGGCCTCAAACAAGCCAAAAATAGTACTTTAACATCACATAAATAGTAGACAAAAAATGAAATTAAGTAAAAAAACAAAAACTAGTAGAACCACTAAGGACTATCATCCATCCCATACTTGGCCCATAACTTGACCATATCCTTGTAGTCACCAAGGTTGTCCTCACCCACATCTCTGACCCTATCATCAAAATCTTTCATAGCAACAAACACCACAGCCACACGGTAGAGGGCCTTGAGAGCAAATTTAGCCATAACCCTATATTTCTTCTATATCTTGTCCATCTTAGCCTTGAACACCATGAGCTCATCATCAATCTTGACACATAATGAGAAGCTTCCCTTCTTCGTCTATCCATGGGTTTCCTCAGTAGCCTCCTCCATCTCCTCCAAGTAAGGCTTGTTTAATTTGGAAAAGTGGCTCAATCCTTCATCTTCATGAATAGATTCGTTGGATGTTTCATCTTCTCCCTCCCTAGTGGTATCCTCAACAAACTCAAAATAATTTAAAATTTCAATGCCCTAGGGATTAGTGGATGGAATTTCAGCAATACAATCATCAGTCTTGACACATAATGAGCAGCTTCCCTTCTTCTTCTATCCATGGGCTTCCTCAGCAGCCTCATCCATCTCCTCCAAGTAAGGCTTGTTTAATTTGGAAAAGTGGCTCAATATTTCATCTTCATGAATAGATTCGATGGATGTTTCATCTTCTCCCTCCTTAGTGGTATCCTCAACAAACTCAAAATCATCTAAAATTTCAATGCCCTAGGGGTTAGTTGATGGGATTCTAGCAATACAATTAGATCTGGATACTCCTTAAACACCATACTTTCCATCACCACCCTCATCATCACTCCCTACATGTTTAGGTCCCAATCCTAAATCTAAGCTTTTCACAGACTTTTTAGTGATACTAATGTCATCTTTCCTAGTTTTATCCTTCTTAGATTTCACGTTGCACTCTTCCTCCACAGCCTTTCGATCCCTTTTAGCAGATACCACTGTATCCTCTCAATTAGGGGTCTCAAGTTTACCATTAGCTTTCTTAGGAGATTTAGTCTTGGAATTAGAAGTAGGGGTCCCAATATGGGTATTATAATCTTGAATTCTAAGAACCCCCTTCAACTCTTTATGGGAAATTTTGGGGGTCTTGATAGTTTTCTTGTCTTTACCTTTAGTTGTAAGAGACAGGGTCAACAAAGTATCCTCAAGCAAGCTAATTTTAATTTGTTTTAGTAGACACAAGGCCAAATTAAAATGGTACAAACTTATAATGAGGCCTTGGTGAATGGGTATCAGAGGGAATTTAGGGTTTTTAGCATGAATTTATTTAGCTGACTTAATAGAGTTTTCTAGAGAATACAATAGTAAAAAAGAGAAACTAATCTCCATCCTATTCCTGAAATGGTTAAGCAAAGCAAAGTGGTAATGATAAGATACCTTGAATCTACCCTCTAGAGTGAATTACTTCATGACCATGAGGCAAATTTACCCCCATGGCACCGGCAACTTTTCCCTTTCAAACCCCCGTAGAATTTCACAACCTTTCCTTCTCTGAAAAAATCCCCATATTTTCTAGGACTAAAAACTTGCTACATCAGCTATGTTTTTTTCCTTTGATGGGGAGCCCTGTAGCTTGCCCAATCACCTCCTTATAGACCTTGAAGCCAATACCCCCCATACGAACTTGCCTAGATCCCTCCTCCCAAGACTCCATGAACTGATGAGATAGATTCCCATCGTGGCCAATCATCCCATCAAGGAATGAAGCCACATCCCCTCCTGAATGATATGTTAGACCATAGGGTCCTATCAAAATTCCTCATGAGAACTTGGCTCAATCTTAACAATGTCACCACCCATCTTCAAATCCTGCAAACCACACAGCCAGAGAGAATGTTTAAGGCAAAGAATGATGGAATGCTTAGCAGGGTACTGTATAATGTAAATAAGCCCTTTTGTGCACTTTTATCAATTCAAAGGCCATGGGAATCCTATAATAATAACAACATAATAATTTTGAAGATCTACATTACCTTTACCACCTTGGTTTTCTTCCTTAGTAAAGACCCACGCCTGCTACCTCATGTGATAATGAAGATCACTAGAGATGGAGATTCAAGGAAAAATATTACTCTTGAGCCATCCTATCCTTTGATCATCCCACCGTCCCATCACTTTCCATGTTAGCATCTTTTTTGGCCAGCTTGTCATCTCATTAACCCTCTTGCCAATCATTTGCCTCCTCAACATCCTTTTAAGCCAACTTGTCATCCAATCTACCCAACCATCGATGTCTTGCCTCCTCAGCTTCCTAATAAGCCAATTAGTTATCTAAACCTTTCTCACACCTCTCACATGCCATGGTGGCATCTTTATAAGTCTCCCACTCAGACAAAATTGAGAAATAATATCTCATTTCCCATGACTCAGAGTTTGAAAATTGACAACTCCAAATTCATTTAAAGTCTTAATGCCTTTCGAGATAAAACCACCTCCACTCAACTAGAGGATGCAAATGGCAAAGAGCCCATAACACCTAATCTATTTGCATACTTCCATCATTTTTAATAAGAGTTTGAACCTCGCTAGGTGGCTTGGATAATAATCTCCAACACTGCTAGCCGTTGCTAGTACTACCTAGATTCACCATGGCATCTGCAACAGCATTACCCTCCCTATAAATATGAGAAACCTTATACTCCTCCATATCATTGAGAAGCAACTTGTGAATTCCCAACATATACCCACTGATCTAAGGGCAGCATTCACAATAAGCTACGAATCCCCTTCCACATGAAAGTGTTGAATGTTCAAGGAGATAACAAGTTTGATACCCCACAGCATGGCTAAAGCTTCAACCTCATTATTACCTTTAATGTCGATTCCCATAGTGTAAGCCACATGTGTTTTCACATTTAATGAAATCATTACATTATTACATTTATTTTTATAAATACATATACATTAAATTATTTTATCTAAACATTTTTTATTTCAAAATTATATAACTTTTTAACCATCTTTTTACTTTCAACTCATGTAATTTACATGTATTATTACTTCATAAATAATTAATCATTTAACATTATTTCTATATAAATTAAAGACTACCTTGCTTCGATATCTTCTACATCAAAAGTCATAATAACAATAACATTTAATTTTTAAAAAATGGATATTAACTATACACGAATTCAAATCTCTCCCAATTCAATTCTTTCCCATAAAAATAAGCTTCATTGATAATTCTAAAGTTCAAAAATACCATATTAACAATAATCCAATATCCAATAAAAAGAGGTTTCTTGATAATTCTAAAGTTTCAAAAATACCATATTAACAATAATCCAATATCCAATGTAACTTTTAATGAATTCATCCTTCCATTTAAATGTTCCTAAGTATATGGTCCAATGGAACTTTTAATGAATTCATCCTTCCATTTAAATGTTTTTAAACATATGGTATTTCAATTTCATCATAGTAATTTAATAAAAATGGTAAAAATAAAGTTTATTTTGTATTATTATAACTACTATTAGTATGGCATCCTCTAGTTAAAGATTTCCAAACTAAATTAATTATTCTCGTCAATAAAATTGTAAAACTTATTAATTACTACCAACATCGTTATATAAAAATATCCATTTAAAGGATCATTTTTACATATACTCCATTTAGTATCTTCTCAATACATTTCCCTGCTTAGAAACATGGCATATAGGTCTAATACTAACAACTAGGTCTATTACCTTATTTCAAATAGATGGCATTTGTACAAATATGTTTGTTACTTAAAGCCTCAAAATTATTTTTATTTTATTGAATGCTTTATCACATTTAATTTATAATGTTGATTTTTTATATTTAAGTTGGTTAAAAATATGATGTAAAAAAAGAGATCAAATTTTTGAAGGCTATAATTTTTTATTCATGGTTTTGTTTGAGTCTATCTTTATGTTAAAATGATCAAATCAAAAAATTTAATGCTTTTATAACCAATTCTTTTGGTTATAAGAGATTTTTGATATTTTTAGAGACCAAACATGACCATTTAAGAGTTTAAAATTATTTTTTAATTTTTTTCAAATTTAGATATTATTTATTTTTATAAACGAACTTGAACATCAACTCAAATTTGTCCAATAAGTTAATTTTAGAGTTTAGTTTATTTTTGGAAATTTTTTAAGTCGCACATGTTTGCATGCGAAACTTTCTAAAAATCGTAGCTATTAGAAATAGCATGTCAAATTTTATTATTTTTAAAATTTAATTTTAGAGTTCCAAATTTGACATATCAACTCTAATTCTAAATTAAGGCTTATTTATGCATGGTTTGTAAATATTTAAATCATTCAATATGAATCAATAGTGGTTATTGTTTCAGAAGCTTTATCTATTAGTAATTTATTTGTCTTGATAATATTCTCGTTCATTAAAATGTAACACTTCTATAATAATTTTTAACAAATTGATGATAAAAATAAATTAATCTTAAGAAACTTATAGCTTCATAATCATTGTTAGATTTTAACCATTCTTAAATAAATATTAAATAACTTTATTAATACTATGTGACTAAGGTATATTAATTCAAATTGGAAGAGTTCAAGAATATAACATATGTTTCCTTGTAAAACATTGTATTTTGATACTGGTTGGAGATTTTTTGAAATTGGATAATACAAAACAACATCATACACATTGTTAAGTTTGATTTTGTCCAAATTACATCTTAGATTAATGTAGATGCTCACTTCAGAAGGTTCAGGGTTTGTAAGACTATAAGATTTATATTTATACATGGAATCCCACACTTCATAGATGGAGGCCCTATTTTGGATTTCATGGGTTCACATGAATGAAATGTTCCTTTTTACCGAGTTTAACACTGAATATTTTAAATAATTTTGTTATATTAATACAGTTTTATTATTTTAAAGTTATTAAATATATTATAATTTAATTTATTATAAGTAAAAATAAAATATTCCAGTGATTATATATTTTAAATAATTTTTTTTTAAAATTAAATCAAGCTTTAAATCCATATTTGATGCAAGTTTTTTTGGAACGTCTTTCATTCTTTTTCAATCAATCTAACAATAGGAAGATTAAAGAACCACCAATCTATGTCCCTTCGTACCTTGCAAACCTTTTAGAATACACTTTGTATCTCTGTTTTAGTATTTTTTTGCTTTGTTCAATGTGATCTAATTAGCTACTAATAATAAAGTAAATGCAAGGTTTTAAAGATTATCTGGAGATGGAGGTTAGTTGCGCACTGTTGATCGAGCTTGTGGGAACTCCTCTTTGACTGGGGAGGAATGGCCTACAAATCACAGTAACTCACAAAAAAATGATTAATAGAAAAATGAATGCATTGGCTAGTAAGAAACCAATCCCAAGAAGTGATCTGCTTCTTTGGGTGGATGTCAGTGCACGTTTAACACTCAAGTTTATAAATAAACATGAAATTACAAAGATACATAAGGATAAGATGCAAATAGATAATAACAAAGATGTCTAATCTATAACATGATTAATGTGATCAAAGTAATCGTCCCAAAATTCAGTAGCTATATCAACGTCCTCTTGAATTACAGCCAATTGTTCATTAATGCTTTCCTGATTAGGTATGAAAACCATAGTACAAAGACCTAATTTGAATGTAATGCTGCTTTGATCAGTGAATAAAAGTTGTGGGACAATGGGGAGATTAAATATGCTAACAATATCATGAGCTAATCTAGGTAGAGTCATCTACATGTGAAAGCCATATTTTCATAAAATAACATGCAGGGTTTAACAAATTTTTAGGACTGTGAATGTTATAAAAATAGACTTCAAGGCTGTTTTAATAGTTTGGCAGAGATCGATGATGATCCTGCAAGGTCGACATTGATTCAAATGGATCGACATCGATTCTGAGTAAAATTTTGAACTATGAAAATAGGGGATAATAATGACTTGTAGAATTGATAAAATAATGGAAATTCAATAGAAAAGTTGACGCAGAGGTGCAAAAAAGTGTTGACAATGTCTATACGTAGATTCCAAAAAAAATCCAGTAGAGGTTCGAAGTCAAAAACATTATGCGTATCTCTCGAGCTGAGAAGGCTCATTGTATATTTATGGATCGATGTCGCTCCAGGCTGATTGACATCGATCATGGAGAACCGACATTGATTTGCCCAAAATGGGTGGAGGTAATATTTAGGATGTTCAAAAATGTTATTTACGAGGTAAAGATAGGTTTAACTGACTTATAAGTCGTTAAGTTGTTTAAACCATTGGATGGGTTTGTTAAGAGGTTGAGAGGGTTTTTGTTTTTATTTGTTTTTATGATTTTATGGTTAGGGGTGGTATAATAGGGTTAATTACTATTTGATTGTAGTAATTAACTTAATTAACTCATGTGGTAAAGGTAAATGGGTAAGGTTAATGTAATTATTTCAAATAATTATGAATGGGGCCATTATGTTAGAGATGAAGGATAAATACGATGATGGACCACATTAATACACAAGGGTGTATAAAACCAGCATATACATTTACCTCTTTTTATGGAGTGATATGCAATAGTGTGTTGTGAAACAAAAACTATAAGGTGCCTAATACCCGAAGTTTATTGTGAGGAGGTATCCCCCCTCAAACCAAGCGTCGAGAAGTGAGATAGAATGGATGATGGGTTTGAAAAAGATGAAAGGTAAAAATAAATGTGGATGAGTGGAAATAGATAAGTGGAAGATAACAATGGACAAATAGAAGTGCGAATGGCTCAAGGAAGTTCCTAAGTTGCACTTAATGGGATAAAAAGTGATGTAGGTAGTAATGCCCCAAAGACCTAATTGAGTAACAAAATGCTAGAGCTAAAATAGGTAAGCTTAATAAAAGACTAGCATGATAACAAAAGATAAGAGTGGAAGACCATAGCATTCAGTGTGCGTATGGTGTATGTGTTACCTATAGATAAATGTTCTCGAGATCTTACAATGGCAAGATGCCAAAAAAGGGATATACCTTAAGGAGACTGGGGAACTGATGAAGGGTCAAAATCCTCAAATATAAAGAGTAATATGACATCAAAATAGGATAGTTGTGGTAAAGGCAATAAGATGGGGCTTAGGGGCCAGACTGGGAGCATGTGAAAGGGTCCATAAGTACAAAAATTTCAACAAGCCAAGACAATCGACATTGATCCACAAGGGATCAATTTTGATTTAGGAGATCGACATCAATTGGAGTAATCGACGTCAATCATGGAAAGGCTATAAATAGGCATCTGATGTGGCATAAGGCTCATTTAACTATCGATGTGAATAAGTATCTAAGAGAAAAATTTGATGTTTTTCAACCTTTCAAGCTTACGTGAGAGATGATGGAGGTGAGTGGGATTAGATGACAATGATGACTTCACTATGAGGTAGGCAAAATGCACTTTTGAGAAAATTATTATTTTAGTTATTTTGTTGTTTTTTGATTTAATTTTTTGTTTTTTTAGGAGATTTTTTGTTTTGAAAAATTTGTGGGTGGGGAAGGAAGGTAGGTTATGAAAACAAAATTGGTATTTTAGGAATGTATGACCTAGGGGAGGATTTTTTGGGGGAAAGGGAATCGATGTCGATCTATATGGATCAACATTCCCCATATGAATAGATCATGATCCATAAAGATCGACATTGATTGGTTAAATCAGCTTCAATCCTTATAAGATTGATAGAAATCAAGAAAGTTAGGCTCTTGATTAACCAAAAAGATATTTTTGATAGGCAGGGAGCTTTTGATGATGAGGGATAGGATCCCTCCACTATTGTCACAGTTACGAGAGTTCATGGGTGATGAGGATTGAGCCCATCTGGATGTTGTTGGATTTGGAGGGATCCAACATTATTGTCATATCCATTAGGATATTGGCATGATGGTGGCTTTAGTAGAGCAATGGGATTATGCCATGAACACATTTTGGCTATCGATCAGTGAGATGACCATCACTATAGAGGACATCCATTGGATTCTCTAAGTGTTGATTTAGGGATCCCCTATTTATATTATTAATGAGGCTAGGTGAGCGACAACACTGGCATGATTATATGGCCAAGATGCATTAGACATGAAATTCATTGCTGGGGGGTTCTCATTCCAGCCATTGTATGACTAGGACCCTATGGAGAGACTAGTGTCAACAATGATGATGCTGACACTAACCTACTATGTGCTACCTAATTTTATGAGAGGGTGACTACCATGTAGCTTCACTAGTGTCATAACAAACATGGTAGAGTTTAGGACTATTTTTTCTTGGGCACCCACACTATTGGAGTAGATCTACAAGGAGTTGTGTGGCTGGTGCACTGAGCACAGATCAGGACTTGACATCACTTTTGTATTAAATTGTTGGGCATATAAGCACATTGATGTGATTCACCCCATAGGGACCTCATGGATCAGTTTTAGAGACATGGTTTATAGTGTAGGCTTCCTTCAGTGGAAGGAAGACCTAGTGGTTTTGTACACAAACAGGGTAGTACACAATCTATCATACTATAGATAGGTTTTTAGTGACTTGCAGATAAGAGACATTATATTGAGGTCATATGTACACTTCTTAGTGTGGCCTGGTTCAGATGTGGAGACAGAGGATGTTACCTAAGAAATATGGATACATGGATAATGACTGGGGCACATCGAGCTATTTTATTTTGACAAGGTCCATCATCAATTTGGGTTGCTATAAGATATACCATTAGCCTTATGCCTGTATAGGCAAGATGATATAGACCTTGAATGGCCTACTCTAGATACTATAGTGGTCTTGATGAGGCCACAGGAGGAGCCTGTGGATGTTGACCTAGATGATATTGGTTATACATATGATTATGCAACATGGTTTGTAGCAAAGATGGGGAGGAGATAGGACAAAGTAGTGAGATATCGGTAGGAGGTGGTTATTGAGGAGATGAGGGAGGCTAAGCAAGATGACCCAGATGCACACATGGAGGAGTAGGATGCCCTTGATGCACACATGGAGGATGTACCACTATAGGATGCCCCTACCCATGAGCATATAGATATAGCTACAGTTGTTGTGGAGAGGGATACACTAAGGGCTGAGCTACAGGAGGTATGGACAACCCATGATACATTACTAGATCAGATTGCCACATTATAGGGTGATCTTGATAGCATGAGAGGTTAGCGTGACTAGGCCATATAGGAGTGGGATAGGTACTGAGCAGAGCTAGAGTAGATGAGGTCTACTTTAGAAGAGATACCAACTCCAAATATTACAACATCTAGTGTTATTCCTAAAAATATGGTACCACTCTAGAGGTACATGTATTTGCTTATAGAGATGTCATATTATGAGAGGATAGTATAGAAATGGCTACTAGATGTAGCTCAGTTTGTTTCATACGTGGTTAGCCATAGCAAATCATGGAGGACTCCTGGGGGGTCTATTAGTAGAGGGAGTGCAGTGAGTCAAGGAGGAGATGATGAGGGAGGTCATAGCATTCACCTCAGCAGGATTGAGTTCACAGAGTAGATCACATTGTTTGTTATGAGAGCCCCATTTTATTTATGTTATGACATTTGTATAGACATTTGATATATTTAGACATTGTTTAAGGATGGATCATGTGTATTTATTTATGGATTTAGTGATGTCTATGGATATGTTATGTTTTTATTGATGATGTAATATAATGGATTATAGATTAGATGTTATGTATTTTAATTTTGATCATTGTTATTATATATGTTGTGGATGTTTATGAATGATTTATTATGGATTTTACATGTTATGGATTATGGATGTTATATCATGAGATATGTTTTTAATAAATGGATTATGATTATGGATTATAGATAGATGTTAATGTTTAATGGTTCTGATTTTATGGGTTTTAGTGATTATATATTATGAATTTGGTTGGCATGAATTGGACCATAACTAAAAAGAGAATCTCTCATACACATGGCCTATGCATCCTTAGCTAGATGATAAGAGATATTGACACAATCTTAGTTAGCTAGAGATTCAACTTTGGTCATTTATTGGATTACATGCTTTTGGTGAGATGGGGGATGGATTGCTTTACTGCACACCATATTTCAAAATCAAGATTTATCTTTCAGGGATCATTTTTATGCCAATGGGAAGATTTATCAATATGGGAAGTATACAATTAGAAAGCTAATTGATACGGGAAGGTTTCTTGGGATATTGATTTTGAAAATTTATTTTATTGATTTGTTACATTTTAAGGCTTTTAAGCGGCATATTTTAAAAATTGATCAATGCGAGAAGTTTTTTGATTGGTAGCCATCCTTCAAGGGAGTGATCTACATTCAATTTTTTTTGCACAACTATCCTTCAAGGGATCAGTTTATTATTTGCCTTTATATTTGACTACAACTATCTTTTGAGGGATCAGTCTATTTATTTAGCCCATTTTGATACTTTTGATTTTGGATCCCAAAGATAGTAATGCAAGTTAGCATAAAAAGATACCGTAGGATAGTTTCCATGAGTTCATTACATGAGGTGATTGTGCTATCTTAGAAAATTAATGGCCTTTAAAAACAAATAAGGGAAACATTTATCCATGAGAGAATGCTATGAATAGAGCTGAGGTATTCATATTCAAGGTTGAGGTTATAGTGACTAGAAGATAACCACATAACTCTCATATCATTATTTGGTATTTTAGGATAGGAGGATTTGATAATATTTAAGATAAGCTAACCAAGATGATCCAAGATCTATTAACTATAGAAAGGATTCAAATGCAATGCATCAAGAGATTCTCATTTTGGTTTACCATCAAGAGAGGCTAAACGATGTGCCCCATATCCATATTTATGGGTTATGATATATGATTCAAGCCAATTAGGAGAAAATTTACCCCATTTACTTCATTTCATATTAGTGACATGTTGATTATCTTTAAGTACTAAGTCTCCAATGTTAAATTCTTGTTCTCTTACATATTGATTATATGCTCATTTTAGTCATTTTTGATATATATGAAGATGATCAAGGGCTATCATACGATGATCATCTAAGAATTCAAGATGGGATAAATGCTCCTGATGAAAATCCTCATCAGAAATGATGTCTTTAAGAGAGACACAAAGAGAGGGAATTTGGACTTCTAAAGGAAGTACAGCTTCCATACCATAAACTAGGGGAAAAGGAGTAGCACCTGTAGGGGTTCAAATACTAGTTTGATATGCCCATAAGTTGAAAGGGATACAAAAATGCCAATCTTTTCTAGCTTCATTGATGACTTTGGTTAGTATTTTGACTAGGGTTTTATTAAATGCTTTTACTTGACCATTGGTCTGAGGAAAGTAAGGCAAGAAAAAACTTAATTTGATTTTAAATGAGTCACATAGTGCCTATACTTTCATATTCTTGAAAGATTTTCCATGATCTATTATTCTTTTATAAAAAATTATAAAACAACAAATAATGTGATGGTGGATAAATTCCACAACATTTTCTACCTTGGTCAAGATAAGCAACACAACTTTCACTGACTTGGTGAAGTATTATGTAGCAGTAATGATGAAACCATGATGTTGCGAGGACTTAAGGTTGATTTGCCCTATAAGATTGAGCCTCCATTGGGAGAATGGTCAAAAGTATCTTATTTCCTACAAGACTTTACTAGGGATATGGGATAAGTTTCCATGTTGTTGACATTTTACACACCTCTTAACGTATCCACAATAATCTTGATTCAGAGTGGGCCAATAATAGCCTATATGTAAGATTTTTTTAGCGATTATGTGGCCACTAAAATGTCCACCACATGATCCATTATGTACTTCCTAGATAGCTAAGGTAGCTTCATGATTTTGGAGACAACGAATAAGAATGCCATCAAAACCATGTATATAGAGAACACCCACAGTATAGTATAGTGGGTATCTTTCTATTGAAAGACACACCTAGCACCTTTGGATAGATGGGGAGGAGATAGCCTTGTAGACAAATAAGTAAATATTTGTGTGTACCATGGCTCGTCTAGGTTTTCCTCGATATTATTGATAGATAGAAGATCATTTCTCATGTAGGAAGGTTGGTTAACTCAATGGATAAGGACAAATAGCTTGGAATCTTGAGATGAGGATGACATAAAAGAGGTAAGAGATGTCATAGCATCAGCAAACTTATTAGTTGATCTAGGAGTAGTTTGGATAGTGTAACATTTGAAAGTGGATAGAAGTTGATTAGCTAAGGTCTTATATCTTTGGAGGATATCATTATTGCATTGATATATACAGGTAATTTGATTGACCACTAGATGAGAATCACCATAGATATTAAGGGATATAACTCCTAATGTAAGAGCAGTTTGGAGGCCTATGATCAAAGCTTCATATTCAACCATGTTATTGGTGCAATCAAAGTCCAATTTAAAAGATAGAGACATGAGAATACTTTAAGGAGGGATTAATATAATTCTTGTGTTTCCTTCATGCTCATATTTGGACCCATCAAAGAAGATAGTCATTTGATATTCTAGGACTAATTAGGAAGTGCATGTGATAGATTCATCAAGAAATTCATAATTGAATGGTCGATTGTCACTGAGAGGTGTTTTGGCTAATTGATCAGTAATAATATGTCCTTTAACAAACTTTTGATGGAAAAATTTTAGATCAAACTCAGCTAGAAGCATGATCCATCTGGCCATTCATTGATTTTGATAAGGCTTAGAATTCATGAACTTAAGGGGGTCGATTGTCGTAATTACGTACATCTTATGGTTAATTAGGTAATGACAAAGCTTAGAGGATACAAGAACCAATGCTAGGCATAGTTTTTCAATATACTGATAATATGTTTCATATTATATAAAGGTACAATGTATATAATAAACAATGTGTTCCTTATGATGCTCATCTCAATGGGCAAGCATAACACTTAGAGCATGGTCTATAGCTAAGATATAAAGGAAGAAAGGTTGCCCATGCTTAGGTAGAGTGATGATTGGAGGTGATATAAGATAGTATTTGAGTGTGTTAAAGGCTTTTTGACAATTAGAATCCTATACAAAGTGACTATCTTTCTTTAATAAATGGTGAAAATGTTGACACCGATCAGAGAGCTAGGATATAAAATGATGGATAGACTAGAGCTTGCCTTGTAAACTACGAAGTTGCTTAAGGTTGGATAGAGGAGGCATTTCTATAATGACCTTGATTTTAGTGAGATCCACTTTTATTCCTTGAATAGAAATAATGAAGCCTAGAAGTTTACCCATCAAGACACTAAAAATGCACCTTTTTAGATTTAGATGCATATGATACTAGAGCAGATGATCGAAGATAACCTTAAGTACATATAAGTGATCCTTACTAAATTTTAACTTCCTAAGGAGGTCATCTACATAGTCTTCAACAATTTTGTGGATTATGTCATGAAATATATAAGTCATGGCCCACTGATAGGTGGTTCCTGCATTCTTTAGGCCAAAGGGCATACCATGGTAGCAAAAGGTCCCCCAAGGAGTAATAATTGCATTTTTATGGTGATCTTCTGGTGTAATAAGTATTTGATTTTAACCAAAAAAACCATCCATAAGGGGCAACATTTCATGGCCAACTGTCAGGTCCACTAATTGGTCAATGTTAGGGAGAGGGAAATCATATTTTGGATAAACAAGATTTAAATCATGAAAGTCAGTACAGATGTGAAGTCCCCCTGTAGGCTTAGTGATTAGAATGATGTTGTACATCCATTGAGGATAATCGATGGGTTGAATGATGTTAGTAGATAAAAGGCATTGCAGTTCCTCTTTTACTATGAGTGCAATGTGAGGATGCATTTTATGGAGCTTTTATTTTATCGATTTAGCATCAGGAAAGGCGATGATATTATGGATAACAATTACAGGGTCAATACTAGGCATATCATTATAAGACCAGGAAAATACCTCACTACGATCTAATAAAAAATTAGTAAAATCCTAATTTTCTTGGGGATTAAGGCTTTGATAATTTTAACAATCCTTGGAGTTTCTTGAGACTCGATATTAATATCAACAATAAATTCATTTAATAAGCTAGATTTTTTAGATGGAAGAGAATTAAGTAGATAAGAGTTTTTAGCACCCAGATGAGTCAAGATTGACTCATCATCTTGATATTAAAGAACAAGGATGGTTAGCATATCATGTCCTATTAACTTAGGATATACTAAAGGGATAATTTGGGTCTCACCACCATGGTGAAAGATGAGGGTTTATATAGAGATTGAATTGACTAAAAAAAGGGTCAGAAGGGATGATATAGTGTCACTAGTCGAGAAAAAGGTATCGAATGATGAAGATTGCTCTTTTTCATCCAAAAATTGTAGAAGAATGGGTATGGGAGAGGATTTAGGATATTTATCAAAGCCTAAGCCATGCTTTTCATGTGGTTTTTTGAAATCTCCTAATGCGATGTTGTGAGGACCCTACTCATATCTACCCATGTCGAAGCCCTTCCAAGCACAATGATAAAGGTAGGTTTGTGCGAACTAGGGTTTATTAAGAAATGAAAAATTAGATATAAAGTGTTTAGCATGGGTGTCATTGTCAAGCCCTAGGGTAGTTTGATCAATTCCACCATATATCAAGGGGGTACATAAGAATGGTGGCCCAAATGGAATGAACTCACTTAGGTTGGGTAGATACATGGGTTGTTTGTCTGGGTGACTATATTCCCTAGGAGTGGGTAACATGTTAAGGGTTAATAGATGGTATTCCCCCATTGAAATATGTTGCATCATGTAATAAATAGACTCATGAGCTAGTAATTTTGAAGTGAGAATAGTCATGCTAGTCAAGGCTTGATTAGAGGACAAAGATGGGATTGTGTTAGGTGAGGGTATTATGACATCGCTTGGTCAAAAAGTGTAGTTTCATGATTTTAAGGGATGAAGATCAATGGGGATGATGTGGACCTAGCCTTTATGTTCAAACTTAATACACTGATAGATGGTGGAGGGGATGCATCATATCACATGAATCCATGGATGTCCTAATAAAATGTTATATTAGAATGTCCCTTCTATGACATAAAAGAGTTCCTGGAGGGTATGAGAACCTACATGAATGGGAAAGAAAATCATCCTATTGTGGGTGTTACTATGTCATTGAATGCACAGAGAATTGTTGGGGATTGGGAAACAATGGTTTTTGGTAGTTGTAACTATTGGAAAATGTGTGAAGAAATAATATTGATAATGGACCTATTATTGATCATAAATCTTTTAATCTGAGCTTGATTTATTTGAGATGCTATGAAAAATGGGGGATCATGGTCTTCAGGTGATAAAGGAATGACTTCAAAATTAGTAAAACTAATAGTCAATACCATTTAGTGGGCCCTTATAAATGCTGACAATGGTTGAGGTTCATATGATCAAGCCTCAATATCCTAGAGTGTTTCCATCATTGCTTTTTGATGGTGTGGAGAGTTTTTGATAAGTTCATATAATGACATTTTTACAAGCATTTGGTGGAGTTGTTTTAATATGGAAATTTATACCAACTCCTTGTCTTCAATCGAGGTAGTTCCTGTAATATAGACTTTAGGCTTTTGTCTAGATGGTTTAGGCATATTAGGAGTAGAGGCCCCTATAACTAAAACCTTAGCTTTATTGGGATTTTGATTTTGATAGCAGGTGGCTACATGGACAACATCGATGTGGAATAATGGTGAATCTATAGAAGCCATTGACTCTTCATCACTTATAGGATCAACATGATGATGGATGGGTGGAATATTTGGGATGGTGAATTTTTTCTTAGGATTTTATTATTTAGATCATCAATTAATAGATCATCATCCTAGACTAGCTATTAGATTATGGCCTTACGGGCATTCTAATTTTATGTATCATGTCCAGGTATTCTATGATATGCACATATCTCCTGACTCCTATACCAAGCAAGCCTTTGGGGTGAAGGTTAATGGGTTGTATAGTTTGTAGCATTATGAGGGATGTATCCAACAATTATTTTAATATTACAGTGTAAGATCTCTTCAAAGGGTTACTTTATGGTCTTATAATAGGTTGTGCAATCTCTTTTGGTAAAGTATTGATCATTTGGTTTTGACATTTAGATTTTACGGTAGGGATGACCTTAGGCACTTTTTATTTAAATTTCTCTAATGGTCCTTTAGCTTAAGATAGTAGATATCGAGATGGAGGTGTGTTTCATAATGGAGGGAAACTTTACATTTTCCCATGTGTTTGAATGGAAGAACCTATGACAGGGACATTCACTTTGGAAGATGGATGAGGACCTAAAATGGATGATGGAGATGATACAAAAGGGGTTGACCCTTTGTTCTTTCATGTGTTGAGAATAAAGGGGATATTTGGTCTAAGGTTTTTATCTTTTGATGTCTAAAAAAGATTGACCTTGACTTGAGGATGGGCTAAGGCTTTCTTTGATGGAATACTAAGACAATTGTCCTTGTTATTGATGATAGGAGCTTTACCCTTTCTCTTAGTAGTTTTGGGGTAAGGAGGTGTTGTGATAGAGGATGATTTCAAAGGGTCTTGGTATCGAGCCAATTGATAGGATCTTATTATATTACGATCTCAGTGCATAGCATAAATAGGTTCACTAGGGACCAAAGGGGTGGAATGTTTGACTCTATAAGTATCAAGATGTTTATCTATGACATCTCGAAGAGTGGTTTAATTTTTGAAACACCTACTAAAAATAAAGCAAATGTAGGGTTTTAAATATTACCTAGAGATGGAGATCGATTGTGCACCATTGATCAAGCCTGTGGAAACTCTTCTTTGGTTGGGGAGCAATGACCTACAAATCACACCAACTCACAAAAAATTGATTAATAGAAAGATGAATGGGTTGCCTGATAAGAAACCAATCGTAAAAAGTGATATGCTTCCTTAGGTGGATGTCAGCCCACATTTAACACTCAAGTTTATAAGTAAACATAAAATTAAAAAGATATATAAGAATAGGATGTAAATAGATAGCAACAAAGATGTCTAATCTATAATAGTATTAATGCAATAAAATTAATCATCCCAAAATTTAGTAGCTATATCAATGTCCTCTTGAATTACAGTCAATTATTCATTAATGCTTTCTTGATTAGGTGTGAAAACCAAATTACAAAGACCTAATTTGAATGAAATCTAACTTTGATTAGTGAATAAAGGTTATGGGACAATGGGGAGATCAAATATGCTAATAATATCATGTGCTAAGCTAGGTAGAGTCATCTAGATGTGAAAGACATACTTTTAGAAAATAACATGCAGGATTTAACAAATTTTTAAGACTGTGAATTTTATGAAAATAGACTTCAAGGTTGTTTTAGTAGTTTATCAAGGAACAATGATGATCCTACAAGATCAATGTTGATTCAGATAGATCGGTATTGGTTCTGATTAAAATGCTAAACTATGAAAATAGGGGATAATAACAACTTATACAATTGATAAAATAATGAAAACCAAATGGAAAAGTTGACAAATAGGTGCAAAAGATAGCAAGCTTTAAATATGAATTAATTAATGTAAAGTACTAACCTTGAATGGCTTAAAACATGAAAATAAAGAAGACTATAAAATTATTCTCAAAAACCTTTGAAATCCCTTGATAGTTGCATGAACAAAGATTCCACAAGGTGGTAAAGTATTGACAATGTTTGTACACAAGTTCTAGGAAAAATTCAATGGAGGTTCGAAGTCAAAAGTGTTGTGCGTGTCTCTCGAGCTGAGGAGGCTCAATATATATTTATGTATCAATGTCGTTCTAGGTTGATCGACATCGATCACAGAGAATTGATGTTGATTTACCCGAAATGGGTGGAGGTGATCTTTAGGCCATTCAAAAGGGTTGTTTATGGGGTAAAGATAGGTTTAATTGACTTCTAAGTAGTTAGGTTGTTTAAACCATGGGATGGGTTTGTTAGGAGGTTGGGAGGGTTTTTATTTTTTATTTTTTTTTATGATTTTATGGTTAGGGGTAGCAAAATAGGGTTAATTACTATTTGACTATAGTAATTAACTTAATTAACTCAAATGGTAAAGGTAAAAAGGTTAATGTAATTATTTCAAATAATTATGAATGGGGCCATTATGTTAGAGATGAAGGATAAATGTGATGATGCACCATGTTAATACACAAGGGTGTATAAAACTAGCATCTACACTACCCTCATCTCAATCACTCTCTTATTGCACTCCCTACCTTTTACCTTCTTCCTTATGAGAGTCTTTACTTTTCTTTATTTTACTTTTTATTTATTTTATATATCAAAATAATATATAGTATTTGCATGTCTTTCCTTTGAATTACTTTCACCCTATTTATTACCATCTTTTTAATTTCAATTTATGTAATATATATATATAATTACTTCATGGGTAATTAGTCACATAACAACTTTGGTGACCTACACACATTCAACCACTCATGCCAATTTTACTTGTAATTAGGTCTTTTATAGGCTAAAAGTGACACAAAAAACACCATACATATTTATGATCAAGGTAAATGCAAACACTTTTAGGCACATTTGATCACAATCACCATATTTATCTTCAAATTTAGGAAAATTTATGTCATTTTGGCAACATAAGTCACATTATCACCCTTGTGCATCCAACCACCAATTTATGTTGATTTTCCTTGTGATTAGTTCCCTTATATGCCAAAAGTGACACAATGACACTATATCCACTTATGACTACTGAAATACAAACAATTTCAAATAAATTTATACATGATCACCTCAATTAACTTGAAATTCAAGCCAAAGTGGTGTGATTGGGACAACATAAGTTGCATTGGTGACCCACACACACCCAACCACCCCAATATCTAAGGAAGGGACTTGAGAAAGAGTTTGGTTTGATTGGGAAAAAGGTTAACCTGCATGAATTTCCAATTTCATAGGTTATTTAAGATCACAGGAATGAAATGTTCCTTTTTATCGAGTTTAACACTCATAATATTTTAAATAATTTTATTATATTAATACAATTCTATTATATAAAAACAATTTTTTTATTTTAAAATTATTAAATATATTATGATATAATTTATTATAAGTAAAAATAAAATATTCCAGTGATTATATATTTTAAATAACAATTTTTTCAAATTAAATTAAGATTTAAATACATATTTGATGCAAGTTTTTTGGAAGCTCTTTCATTCTTTCTCAATCAATTTAACATTTAAGATTTAATTAATATAAAGAGATCCAAAAACTAGAAAATGATAATAAATTCAAGATTTAATAAATATATTGCAAAAGACATTGATAAGTGCATACCTCAATGTTGAAGAGACCCAAGAGATTTTTGTTCAAATTGAATTCTTTGATGTTGATGTTGGAAAGATTGGGGGAAAGATTCTGAAGATGTTTTAAAAATAACATGATTAAAATAAAACACTACAATGTGTAATGAAATTATCAATACTACGAACAAGACTATAGTATTACCGACAACATGAAAGTAGGTTTGAATTTATGACAGTTGAATTGGAACTAGAGGAGGCATAGTATAACTCTGCATACTTTTTTGTTTGATTAATGGATGATGGGATGAGTCTACATCCATATCTAATTCTAGAGAGGCCTCGAGGGGTTGAGGAGATTTTATTGCAACATGTCTTTGTAAAAATAGTTGCAGAGTTTTTTTTATGAGGAGAATATTAGTTCAATCAAATAGAGTATGTACAATCATTTTTCAATAATTTAAAATGAAATTGCAAAATTTATTTCACCTCTTGCTCTACAATGGAAAAAGAGTTGAGATTCATTTTGTCATAAAGAGAAATTAGAATATCTGTGCTCTCTAATTGGTGAAATTCCTCATTGTAAAAAGAAATAACATAATTGGTACTTGCAAAAATGTAATCATTAATGGTAAGAGCATAAGATAAATCACCAATAATCATTCTTGACAAATATGAACACCAATCAAATTGTTGGCCACTCAGAGTACCAGGACATAGACAATAGCTCAGATTGGAATGTCTGATGCTCTTCCCTATAGTATAATTTTATCCTAAAAGAATTTAATCATGGACAAAAGAAAATGATGGTTTATAGATAGTGCAGAGAGGCCCCTTTTATTACGTGTGTGGGCAACTATAACAAATTAAAATATATGTTAAGGATTTTTAATATAGATACAAATTTTAAAACAAAATATAAAATGAAAATAATAATAATTTAACAAAAAAGTATGAACCATCCATCTACAAGTTTTAGTGGGACTCCAAATACTTTTTATCTTGGTTTGTCAGTAAGGCATGGGTGGTCATAGGGTTAGAATTTTTGTGTGGGAGCCCTATTAAGCAATGGATGTCTTTGGGGTTGATCCCAAATTGAAAAACCCATGATTATAGGTTCATGATGAGCATATATTTTGCACAATCATAGCTTCTAAACAAAAAATTGAGTAAATTTAGATCTATGCCATATTATGTATCTTAACAAGGTCCTCCAAACAACACTTCTTAACTTAGTTTATGAATGCACCTTGATCTTCTATTAGATTATGTATTTAACATGTTTTCTAGTGTATTAGATAACTATTTCATCCTTTTTTGATTTTTTCCTATGTGATGATTTATCCCACATTAGTTACTTAGGCTAGTTCTTTGTTGTGCCTTGCCTACTTATGCAAGGGCTTTCCTTTGTACATGCAACAATTTTTAAATAACACTTGATTTTCTTTGATTTTCAATCATTTGCCTACAGCTTCCTTGTGTGAGGTTTTAGTTGTCAACACTTCTGAATCTTGGGTTGGAATGTTTCTTCATCATTCCTAATATGGTACCATAGCATTGAGGTGTTGCATCTATCTGCATTACTGCATTTTGTTTCATAAATTTCCCTTGTCACTGCTACTTCTTCCCTTGTCATATATCCTCATCATTTTTTCCCCTCTTATGGATCTGGAATGTTTTATTGAAGCTTTAAAGAAAGTGTATGTGTTTTCTTCTTGGAGGCAAGGCAAAGAGGAAGCAAGGGAGAGAGGAGGTGGAGCATTGATTTCCCTTGAGGAGAGAAGCATCCTTATTTCTTTTGGAAGGAGCATGGAGTTCTGTAAAAGGAGACATTTACCATCAGAAAAAGAAGCATCCCTATTGGAAAAGTGACATTCTATCCCAAATCTGAATTTTTCTCTCTTAGGACTACACCTTTATTTTTTGAAGCATAGTGTTACCTAAGGTAGGCATTGAAAGTTGAACCTGCAGGGAGGCATTGTCTGAGCTAGGTGTGGGTGGAGAATTTTCTATTTCATATATGTGTTGAAAGCTATTTAATATATACATTAGAAATCCATTCCAAGCACCACATACCTCTTTCCTTCTACTTTTTATTCTTAGCATCTACTGAGAGGAGGTGTTGGAGGAAAGCAGGTGGAAAGGCATTAGAAATAGAAAGATCAGACCTATGTTTGTTCTTAGACCTATGTTGAGAGGGGGTTTGAGGAGAGTTAAGGCATTAAAGAGGTAAAGGAGAGATCTACATTGGAAAACATCTATTATGTCTTTGACTGTGTTATTTTCACCATATGTGCCTGTCTTCTATGATGTGGACTACATTGTTTTCACCATCTCTGCCTAGTTTTTTGCTTGGCGTCAACCAAAATTGAAAACTTTGATATCTATTTATTATTTTCTTGTATTTTGAGTTGGTTTTTTGTTACTTATAGGAGTCATTGAATCTATAGTGGAAAAGACTTTTTAAAGCATTTATTGCTAAGAGCGTGGAGGTGGCATCCCTTCTTCTTTGGCAAAGCATTGGAGGTCCAACTACATAGGTCTGTGCTCAAAGTGATTATTGGGAGTTTTTTTTCCCTTCCTCAACCACTTTATAGGTGACCAACAACATAAAATCCACCTTTATTTTTTCAAACATAGTTGATAATTCATTAGTTTCCTTATTAAATTGGATTTTTTTGCTTAAAGTGGAAGTCTGTATCGCTTATGCAAGCATAGAGGTCACCTAGCAGATCATTTTTCACTTTAATTAAATTTTCTAAGTATGTGGTTTGATTCTAGTTCCAATTAGTGGTTAGACACCTCCATTCTTTTCTGATTTTGTCATAAAAATCTATTTATAGTGTTTTTTTAATGTTTTGCCCCATTTTATGAGAATTTATAAAGTCTTTAAATTTTGAACTATAACTCAGATTTGAGTTTTATTTATTTCAAAAGTGTATATTTTATAATTATCTATCCATTGGTGTCATTAATTTGTAAAAACTCACTACTTTTATAAAGTGTCAAATTGGGGGGAGGGGGGGGCGGGGCGGGGGAAGGGGTCCTTAAAACAATCTTTTGAGAGGTTGTCTTAGTGTCGATTTTATGCATCTTTTTGCATTATTTCTACTCTTTGGTGATTTATTAGAATGGATTCTACTTTTGGTATTGACCATTGTGAGCCTTTGACTGCAATAATTACCATACATGGAAACCTCAAATGGAAACAATCATAAAGCGTAAAGGATTGTAGTCCTTGATAAATGAAACTCAATCATAGTTTACACGTGAATTTGAAAATTTTCAGCACCAATGTAAGTTTGAAGAATGTATGGGATTAATTATGACTTATGTGAGTGACAATTTTTTATTTCATTTGGATGGGTGCAATACTCCATTCAAAATATGGGCGAAGCTAAAGGGATTATTTGGGAAAGTAGATCACTTGCAAGCCATGCAGCTTGAAGTGGAGATTACTTCACTCAATCCAAATGACTTTGTTTCTATTGTAGACTACCTCACTAAGTTTAAGCATTTTTTGACACAGTTGAAGGAGAGTGGATGAGATAATAAAGATGAAGAGTGTGTGTAATTGATTTTGTCTAAGTTGAGTGGCCCATTCTAAATCTTTGCTTATAGCTTTTTCTCTAGTATGGATGCCTTAGGTATTACATTGTAAATGCCAATTCTATATTTATTTGTGAGATACTTACTAGGGAGGAATCCAAATTGTCTCACCTTGAGTCTTTCATTTCTCAAAAATCATTAGTCACATCACATCCTAAAAACATGGAAAATTAAGAGTAAGAAGAAAAAAACTTCTCCATCTCAAAATTCACCTAAGCCCAACACCAACACATCTAAACCTAAATCATCTTCTAAATACAAAAATAATTCTAACCTATCTTGATCTTATTGTGGGGGAACTAGTCATAAAGAATCTAGGTATTTCAAGAGAATGCAAGCCTTAGAGGATGCTTTTAGGAAACACAAGAATTATATCTCCACTCCTCCATCTCATGAGCATGGGAAAGAACTTAATGTTGTCACAATATCACAATCACCTATTTCAAATAGTTGGTTTCTAGATTCTTGTGCTTCACACCATATGACTTCTTCTAGGGAGTCTTTTATATCTCTTAGTTTGAGTTCTACTTCCAACATTGAGATTGGAGATTCTTCTTTTTTTTTGTTAAGGAAAAGGGTGACATATAGCTAAATGGTGGACATATAAATGATGCATTATATGTTCTAGACATCACCACCAATCTAATTTCAATTTATCAAATTTATCATTCTGGTCAGGGCAAGATAGTGACTTTCACACCATAGGGTGCTAAACTTCGAGCTTTGTTAGAGTCACTTACACTTATTGCATAGGTTATTATTGATCATAGTTCTTGACACTATTATTTTGAGGGTTTTGATGATACTCCTCTTTTAGGGATGTGTTTAGTTTCTCATGCATATTGAGAGTAGGCTTTGGCATGAGAGATTTGGACACCTAAACTATAGATATTTAAAGGAATTGAGCACTCATAGTATGGTAGAGGGTATTTTTAATGTTTCATGTCTTGATGGAGTTTTCCCTAATTTTGCATTGGGGAAACAACACCAGGATACATTTCCTAAGGGTATGTCCATGAGAACTTCTTCACCACTTTAGCTTGTGCATAGTGATCTGATGGTCTTTCCTAATCCTTTTTTCAATGGAGCTAAGTATGCACTTACTTTCATTGTTAATTTCTCAAAGTGTACTTGGATTTATTTTTTCAAGTACAAAAGTGATGTCTTTACTCACTTCAAAGTCTTTAAGTTTTTGGTTGAGAAACTGTCTTCTAGTTGCATCAAGAAGCTTCATACAAATAATGGGGGGAGTACTTTAGTCGAGCATTCTCTAATTTTGTAGTAGCCCATGGTATTATTCACTAGCATTTTGTTGCACATACTCCACAGTAGAATGGCTTAGTATAAAAAAAGAACCGAACTCTAAAGGAGATGGCTAACTACATGATGCATTCATAGGATTTACCTCATATTTATTAGGTAGAGGCAATTAATAATGTGAACTACATTTAGAATTGCACACCACATCAAGCACTTCAGCATATGAGTCTGGAGGAGCTTGGTTTGTAACCAATCTTGATGTCTTATTTTTATCAAATTTTTTATTAAAAATATTACTACAACATCAACTACACTCTCCTCTTTTTAAATATATAATTTTTTTATGTTTTTATTACTTTAAGGTTGTTATCTAGATTTATTTATAAGTAAGTCTTTTTATAATGCTATATGTCAAAATTATATATGTTAATATTTGTTTACGTATCTTTTAATTCATCAACTCAAAACAAAAAAATATTATACAGTTATAAACTACACCTAATTCTATACACATTCAAAAAAAAATCTAGTTTTTGATATTTTTTGAGGTAGTCAGGGGGCCGCATGATTGGCTATATATTATTGATCATATTTCAAGGTCTATTTACTTGTGAAATTAATAAATAAATATATATATGTTGTAAACTAGATGATATTATCTAACTTTCCACCAAAAGGTTTTAAAAAAAACTAAATGATGCTAAAAAATTGATAGGCTACATGGAAAGCTATCTACTATGACATTTCCAAAAAATAGTATTACCTCTTCAAATTTCTGATAATTGACCTACTTATACTTGATTATTTAAAAAAAAATAGTAGTTTAGAAACTAGACTCAAAATGCTATAATTCATGTTCCTATGACATCTTTAAATTTTGAATGTAAGTGTCTCAAATAATTTGTACAAGTTGAGGTCTTGTTTTTCAAGAATACATGTCCACTTAAGACCCCCTTTTGCGCCCCCGCCCCCCCCCCCCCCCCCGCCCCAATTTCATGCACTTACCCCTTCATTAATTACCCTAAATCTACTAATCCTCTTAGCGCCACTCACCACCCTTTTCAAGTTTTTCTAAGAATTTATAATTCCTAAATTCATTTACCCAAATCTTCTCATCAAATTCTAGCCATTGATATCCATCCTCCATGGCTCAATAATATCCATTGATCTCTCCCACATTTATCTATATATTGAACAACACCCCATGTAATCCATGAATGAACTAAGAAATCCATCCAATAGTGTCATCATGATATCTAAGAAGTTAGTCCTCCATATCCACGTGCTACTAAAATCAAAAGCCAAACAAGAACAATCAACATTATACATCAAGCATCAATCCCTGAAGTCATTTAGAGCACATCTACATCATCAAAGATGAAGGAATATTTTGTGAATTTAATGTACAAATGTGGTTGTTTATGCTTCATTTATTTTACATTTGGATTCTTGTTCCTTTAGCTCAGTCTGAGGTATTGTGATTGGAGTTAGAGTAGAAATTTTGAGTGTGAATTTCATAGCCATTTACATTACAATTACATTTATATTCTTTGTACTTTATATTTATTTTTAAAAATATAGAAAATTAAGGTCACTCTACATCTTCTAGAATTGGTCTCACCACATCACGAGTTACAATTTGGAAAATAGTTTTTTTTAATCCAATATAGTTAGTACTTAGTTATTTTCAGGATTTCAATATTAAACTTAATGGTTTTAGGGCATAACTTTTACAACTAGTGTTTATTTTTAGGTTTTGGGCCCTTCTATATTACTTGTTGACATCTCTAGGAGTTATAGGTTTATCAAAATTAAATTTGGGGCACATTTGTGAGTAATCACCCTAATTATTTTTTGAATTCATGCCAAAGTGGTGTGCATGTAGAAATGTAAGTTGCAATTGAAATATTCTTTTTTACTAAATTCAACACTCAAAACTTTTTTTAAATATTATATTAAAACAATTTTATTATTTTAAAGTTATTAAATACAATACATTGTAATCCATTATAATTAAAAATTAAATACTCCGGCAATTAAATATTTCAAATAATAACTCCTTTATATTAAATCAAGATTTAAAAACATATTTGATGAAATATTTTTGGAAGATCTCCAATTCCCTCTCAATTGAAGACAAGAGATAGACCTTGGTCTAATAGTATGAAAATTAAGTAACCATGAAGTCTATGTCCCTTTGTACCTTGCAAACTAGGGCACTCATGAGTGTACTTTGCTCTTCCAGTTAGAATACACTTTGTGTACCCTCATCTCAATCACTCTCTTTTACACTCTAGGTCTTATACCCTCTTCCTTATGAATTACTTCCACTATATTTATTACATTAAAAAGATGTTGTTACCCACATTTGTTTTCATGTCTAGTGAAATCATTACATTATTACATTTATTTTTATAAATATCCACACATTAGGTTATTTTATATAATAATTCTTTATTTCAATATTATATGAATTTTAAACCATCATTTTACTTTCAATTTATCTAATTTAGATGTATTATTACTTCATGGGTAATTAATCACATAACATTCTCTCTATATAATTTAGTGACTGTCTTTAGTAGCTTGGGTATCTTCTACATCAAAAGTTATAATAAAAATAACATTTGGTTTTAAAAAAATAGATATTAACTATACACAAATTCAATTCTTTCTCAAAAAAAAAAAAAATCTTGATAGTGAACTAAAATTTCAAAAATACCATATTAACAACAATCCAATATAACTTTTAATGCATTCATATTTCTTTTCTAACCTTTCATTTAAATATTTCTAAATATATAATATTTTAATTTCATCATAGTAATTCAATAAAGATGGTAAAAACAAAACTTATTTTATATCCCCTAAGTGATATTTACAACTATTATCACTAAATAAATTGTTCTCATCAATAAAATTTTAAGACTTATTCAATACTATAGCATTATTATATATAAATTTTAGGAGCATTTTTACATTTACTCTATATAGCATCTTTTCAATACCTTTTAATAATAGTATATAATTACGACCACATATGGCTTCAAACCATGACATATATGTCTAATATTAATAAATAAGTCTAATACCTTTTTCCAAATAATTTTATTCAAGATGGTATTTGCATAGATATATTTTCTACTTAAAGCATTAAAAATATTTTTATTTTATTGAATGCCTTATCGCACTTAGGTATTTATTCATAATGTTAATCTTTCATAGTTAAATTTGTTAAAGATGTAACACTTTTATAATAGTTTTTAATGAATTGATTATAAAAATGAATTAATCTGAAAGAAGATTTAGCCTTGTGAACATTGTTCATTTTTAACTATTCTTGAATAAATATGATCAAGCTAAGTGACTTTATCAATATTATGTTATTAAGGTACAATACTTCAAATTTGAAGATTTCACATTTATTTAAGAATTTAACATATGTTTCATTAAGTTTCCAAACTAAATAAATTGTTTTAATTGTAAGGGATCTTCTCTCTCCTTGCAAAGTTTTATATGTCATCATTTAACATACATGTTTAGAATACTAGTGACATTAAAATAAAGTTATGCAATTTCATTGTTGAACATCTCCAATATTAACAGATTGGGCATCCCCACCTATTATGTTATATTCTTAAATAAATATGATCTTAATATGGACATGCTAAGTAACTTTATTAATATTGTGTGACTAAGGTATGATACTTCAAATTATAAGAGTTCACATTTACTCAAGAATATAACATATATTTCATTAAATTTTTAAACTACAAAAATTGTTTTGATTGTAAGGGGTCTTCTCTCTCCCTATAAATCCTTAAATATCATCATTTGACATACATGTTCAAAATACTAGCGAGACTAAATTCATTATATGTAATTTCATTATTAAACATTTATAATATTGACATATTGGATGTCTCCAACTGTCATGAGATGCACATACAATAATTTCATTATTATTCTCATACAAAATTAATCCAACATTGAATATCTTCTTATAAATAACTTTTTTATAATCTTATATAGAAAATATTTATAAAGACATGTTTCTTTTGAACATTCAATATTGTGTATCATTATTTTCTAACCATCACATCTCTATAATTCTTAAATTGTGCCATGTAGGTTATGGGTTCACTAATTTTATAAAAAATAATAATAATAACTAAATTAGTGTTCATATTAACTTTAATTTCATGATGCATTCTAAATTTATGTTTTTATCTACAGTGTATCATATTAATCAATTACATTTATTTTATATTGAGGATAGTAACTAAAAGGTTATGAACTACAGTTAAATAGTTTTAATTTCTTTTAATTTATGTATGGTTCCATAAATCTTGAAACATGAAAATTGAAAAGATTTAAGTTTCCACAGTTCATAAAGTATTAACAAATTTCTTCTAGGAGAAATTGTGTTCAAAATTGAACACAGTTTTTCCTAGAAGAAATTTGAAACATCAGCATCTTTTAGGTATATCAATGCATATAAGAACTAAACTACTCCCAATGGCACAAATAAGCAACACAGTTTCTCCCAGAAGAAATTTGAAACATCAACATCTCTTAGGTATATCAATGCATGTAAGCCCTAAACTACTCCCAATAGCATAGATAAGCATTAACTAAACATTTTGCCTCACCAGTTGAACATGTTTAGTTTGCAATGATCATTCTCCACTAGGAAATATATTCACGATATGTATTCTAGGTAGAAGCATGGACATAATGTTTGTGACTCTAATATTTGTTGCATTGTTACAATGCCTAAACCTATATTAAACTCTCTCCCCTCATTTTATTTATATAGCAAATCAACTACTTGATTACTTTCCATTACTCTCTGCATGGATAAACTTCCTTGTAATTGCATGATATGACAATCTCTTTCAATTGAGTGATGGAGGTGGACCTTATTTATGCTAAACACACCTCTAGCTTGATTCTATTGATCCCTTTTCCATGTCCCTTTTTGTCTGTGTTAGGTCAGTTCAGTATCACTGCCAAAGAGTTGAAAAACCCTATTATTTTGTTGGTGTCTCATAAGCAAGACAAAATATTAGGAAACAAACACAAGAAAAGCTGCATGTATCATATGTAATCTCATATTTAATTACTAACAAATGTTCTTAGTATATTTGAACAACAATACCAATTTGTTTTCTGGAATACATAATCTAAGATCTATTTTCTAGAATATATATATATATATATATAACAAGATGGTATATTGTTATTAATTTTTTAAGAAGGTGAAGGATTTTATTTTTTGTAGGGAGATGTTGATATCTTTTAAGAATAGACAGTGGCATAGGAGCAGCAAGTGCAAAGGAATTTTCAACATGCTTGTCTTTAATTGTGCAGAATCCATATATTTTATAACTGGCAATTTTTGTTGGTGTGGGGTCCTTTTTAGATACGATGAAATAGAGGCCAGATGGAATTCTAATGCAATATACTCATTCAATTTAAGGGGAGACAGGAGTTTTTCATGTACAATTAGCTAGAGTTGAGAATAGAATTCTTTGATCAAGCTTCAAATATTCTTTCATCACAAAACTTATATTCTAAGTCTCCTCTCCTTACACCATATGTGGGAACATTTCACCTACAACACTTCTTTCTTTTAGGGAACAACTTGCCTTCTAGGGGAAGTCACAACACACTGAAGCTACATGGAATGAACATTTTTTATCAAAGACATATATTTTGACTTTTGGTAGTAGGTATAGCTAGGTTTTCTAGGAAGGGACACCAAAGGTATCTTGTATAAAACATTCATATTTTATATTACTTTTGCATCCCAACATAATTTCTAAAAACATTCAACAAGCAACATGCCTTACTTAGGATGATTATTTTCTCAACCAAACTGCATGCAAGTGGTTGTATGGTATTGGTAGATATGTAGAACACCAAAGTATAGATGTAATAACATGTTTTGATTTATTATAAAGGGAAAAAAAAGATATATATTGCATGTATACTGGGCATTCAAAAAGGTGTCAAAATGGTTCTAAGATTAATAATTTATGGCAATAAAACCGTGTCCTGAATGCTTCATGTACATGGTATTGATTTCAAGATTGCTGCAAATTTGATTTTACACTATCACAGATTGCCCTTTATGTTAGGAATGTTCCAAAAACATTAATAATTGAATGTTGCCTTCTTATTTGAGATTACATTTATTGGTTTCATATATGTAATGTTATCTATTTCAACGCCAAGGAGGCTCAAGTATATGTAATTAATGTGTTATTGTCTTATGTTAGCCTTCAATTTCAATGCCTTTAGATGAATGCCTCAAAATTTTGGACAAATATACATAATTCTTAATCTAGGTTCGAATGAAATCAGATCTGAATGAGAAATTTAGTAAATCAATGATAAAATTCATTTAGACATTTACTAATTTTAGATCTTCCATTATTTAGAGCCAATGCCTACTTATAAAGTTATATGTAGACTTGACACCTTATAAAATGTATCAGGACTTTGAATTTAAAATGTTTAGCATCATTTATTAAAAGGATTGGACTGTCTAATGAAGATAATATATTTGATGCTAATTTGGTAGTCCTAAACATTCTTACAAATTTCTATCTAATTCCTTCAACTTTCCTCAATTCTCTATTCTTAAGCAAGTAAGCATTAAAATTGTTTTTTTAATTCATTCTCTGTGACCATGATTCATTATTTTTTTCCTACTTCATTGATGTTGTAGGTTCAAGTAGCCTGAGTACTGAAAAATTCTAGCCACATATTGATAAAACACCACTAGTGTTATTGTCAGTCAATTCTAATTCTATTATGAACCCCGTAGGGACTTGGCGCATGGAACCCTTGTTAAATATATTATAACATAATCTATTATAACTAAAAATAAAATACTCTATTAATTATATATTTTAAATAATAATTTTTATAAATTAAATTAATATTTAAATACATATTTGATGCAAGTTTCTTGGAAGTTTTTCTATTCTTTTTTAATCGAAGATAGGAGATAGACCCTAGTCTATCAGTACAAAGATTGAGGAATTATAGAGTCTATGTCCCTCCATACCTTGTAAACCTTTAGTCCTGGCCATGACACTCAAAAGTGTACTTTGTACCCCCTATTAAAATACACTCTGTGTACCCTCATCTCATTCACTCTCCTATTGCACTCCCTGGTCTTTTATCTTCTTCTTTGTGGGATTCTTTACTTTTATTTATTTTCCTTTTTCTATATTTCATATATCAAAATCATATATGTTATTTCCATGTTATTCCTTTCAATTACTCTCACTTATTTATTACATTGAAAAGGCATTGTTACCCACATGTCTTTTCATTTCTTTTAATAAGTACCCACACATTAGGTTATTTTATATCTAACAATTCTTTATTTCATCATTATATGAATTTTTAACCATCCTTTTACTTTCAACTTATGTAATTTATATGTATTGTTACTTCGTGGGTAATTAGTCACATAACAACAATAGTGAGCCATGCACACTCAACCACCTATTTATGCCAATTTTACTTGCAATTAATCCCCTTATATGCCAAAAGTGACCCAAAAACACCATATCCACTTACAACCAAGATAAATATAAACAGTTTAAGGCACATTTATTCATAATCACCATATTTATCTTCGAATTTAAGAAAATTAATATGTGATTTTAGAAACATAAGTTGCATTATGATCCTTGCACATCCAACCACCAATTTATGTTGATTATCCTTGTGATTAGTTACCTTATATGCCAAAAGTGATACAACAACTCTATATCCACTTATGACCATGGAAATGCAAATAATTTCAGATAAATTTGTGCATGATCACCTCAATTAACTCAAAATTCAAGCCAAATTGGTGTGATTGGGATAATGTAAATTGCATTGGTGACCCACACATACCCAACCACCCTTTTATGTTAATTTCACTTGTGATTAAGTCCCTCATATGTTAAAAGCTACATAATAACACCATAGCCACTTATGTCCAAGACAAATGCAGATGATGTGGGTCTTATATGTGTGTGTGTGTGTGTGTTTAGCTAAATTCACTTTGAAAGTAAGCCAAAGTGGTATGATTGGGGCAATATGGATCGCACTGGTGACCCACGCATACCCAACCACCCTTTTATGTCATTTTTACTTGAGATTATGGGAATTATAGGCCAAAAAACACAACACTATATTGATCCCTATCTAATCTATGGAGATGTGATATTGCCAAAGTCTACCTTAGAAATCGGCATGAGAGACCAAATCCCAATATCTATATGGTGTTACACACTAGCTACTATGCCTCTATCATGTCATGTGTATATATGAGATACACACACATGAGATGAGTTGTATGTGATTTATGAGCCATCGTATTTGTCTCAAGACAAGAGATAACTAGTTAGTTTGGTTGGGTATTGAGATAGCCTTGGTATTATGTTGATTCAGGCATTGATTCCTTCATATGGAAGTGACTTGATATTGGGTCAATTGGTATAGATAAACTAATTCCCTAGGCTCTCTCATGGATATAGTTAATGTCATTCACTAGTTAGATGGATGGTCCAATGGCATCATAGTATTCAATTCAACAAGGGAGGGGCACACTAGTAAGTTGGGACACCCACACTACCACATTAAGTAGTATAGTTCTATGCAATGATATCATAATATTTAACAAGCCCACCACACCAATACAACATGTACTTAACAAAACCCATTTAATGATGTCAAGAGGTCAAAACCAAATATCATATCAATGGGGCAAGCATTATACATCACATTATGTTACCCACACCCATTCCATTATCCATAACATCGTCATCATGTTATGGATAGAGATGAGATCAATCTATTTTATGATATGGATATGGATTTCATCACACACAACATTCATACCATGTCAAGCATCATGCACGTTAGGTTGCTTTGGTCATACCATACATATTACATATGTAATGTAATAGCATTGATCATTGATAGAGTCATTCAATGGATAGATTGAACTAGATATAGCCAATAATATTAATAGACCTTGGCCCATATCTCTATTCACTCTAAATATATATCCAAATATATATGTGGGGTGGGGGTGCCAATATATATTATGTTAATAAAAATATATATTGTACTAATGTCAATGAAACTCTATATCTAATAGTGGGGGGTGGTCATGATTATGTCATTTTTCATTAGTAAAAGGTGGTTTCACCATATCATTCATTCTTATTTCTTACAATCGAACGATTCAATCATATTACATATGTAATATGATTCACATTGATTCATTAACTCAGTGGGCCTTGTACAATATAGATATGGGATATAAATATGACATTGATTTATTTTGGCCATATCCATATCTGACGAAGTGAGGTAGAGTGATTTGTCAACTCATTAGGCCCTTGACTTGAAGATTGTAGGTTCAAACCCTTCTCCTGCCTATCCAAACAACATAGTAGAGTGTTAAATCCATTTAGACTGACTTTAGTCATTGTCAAGTGTTCTCCCCTCAATTACAATGTTTCTCTACGTTTTTGCTAATTACATTCAGAAGAAGAAGAAACTAAGATTAAAGGATCAGGGGTTAGATGATACCTAGATTAAGTTGTGCACCGTATCCAGACGTTGTAAGAGCTCCTCTTTGGCTGTGGAGGAAGACACCTGTAGATAAGAATAAGAATTAAATAAAGAGAGTGTTAGATAAAGATATGGTGGACTGCCAAGCAACGCTCGGTCCTGAAAGCGTAAAGCTCCGTGAGGGATGACAGTCCACTATTTTGATGAAAAGGGTGTTGTATAAAAAGAAATGGTGAAATACTAAGAAAGATAAAGTAGATAATGCATACCTATTCTCTGCAATCAGTCTGCCATAGTCGCTGACGTCAGTAGTCTTGCTAGCATCGGTTGGTCAATATGCCGATGTCGGTTATGCTACCGATGTCGATAGGGGCAATGGGCCTTGGACGGGTTTGAAGGTTATGTCTGTGGTTGATAGAGGAGTTTGGAAGGAGTCTGGTTTGTGTAGGGTTGCAGGACAGTGAATAGGGTCTGAGAAGGAGTCAGGTAGAGGGTAGGTGTGAGATGGGGATAAGAATGAGAGGAATACTTTTTAGCCTCTCTACAGGAGAAGTCGGGTTGTCTCTCAATAGTACTTAGGAATATCCAATGGAAACTAATTACCAATGCCTTCTAAAATACTAAAATGAGATAGAAGAATACTTAGCTCTGCTTGGTGGAGAACCAGAGGTGTGAGAACGCTTATTCCTATTGTAGCTAATGTCAAGGTCCTCATACAATGTTCCAGTCCAATCTAGAGTGAATTGCGTAGAGTTTCTATAGCCAAGGGAGTGTTAGTTGAAGTCTAATGCTTAGTCTCAGAGTGTGCACATTGATGTCCAAGAGTCCAGCAAGGGAAGGAAGAATTTGGATTTAGGCCAGAGAGAGAGAGAGTCCGAGAACAAGAGGGTCTGAGAGGGGCTAACTCAATGTTAGAACTCAATTTAAGTAACCGACGTTGGCTATCCCACTGTCATTGGCCGACATTAACCGACATCGGCGGCTAGAGAATGGGTAAAAGGGATATTTTTAGCCCTTCGTCTGTTTCTCCATCTGCCAAGTGCATTTGTTGTTAGAGAACGGTCAAAGGATGGGGTTATTAGGCATGAGAGTTAGTTAGGATGTTGGGATGGAGTGAGAATAGGTCTTAGGTAGTTAAGGTTTGGAGGACTTAGTCTTAGGCTGAGTCATAGGGTAAGAAATGGTCTTAGGGTGAGGTGTCCAAGGTGAGGTGTCCAAGGCGAGGTGTCCAAGGTGAGATGTCCAAGGCGAGGTGTTTAGGTGATGTCATTAATTTAAAATAAGTAATTTATTTTAAATTAATAAAGTAAGTGTTTAGAAGTGGACCAAGGGGGGTTCGACACAATATTGGTGTCTACATTTTCCCCTTTTTGTCTTGTTGGTTGTTCTGACGAACTGGAAGACAAAAATAGGAGTAAGTTGCCCCAAGTATGAGATGAGGTTTTCTTTGTCTTGTTGGTTGTTCTGACGGACTGCAAGACAAAAATAAGAATAAGTTGTCCCAGGTATGGGATGAGGTATTCCCCCTCAAAGTAAGAGTCGAAGGAAGGTAACCTGATATCGAGTGCCAATTTGATAGGTAGTGGATGGGTATGGTGAAGTTGGAGTGTGAATGCTGCAATAGTTGAGATTGCGTGTATACCACTTCACGTGATAGGTCAAATTGTCACAGGCAAGGTCAAGGAGCACTAAAATCAAAGTAACCAATCCCCAGCTTTTTAGTCATAGCTGATTGGGTTAATCGATCAAAGTTGTAGCTCTAATGGTCGAGGAGGACTAAAATCAAACTAACTGGTCCCCAACTATTTAGTCATAGCTGATTGGGTTAATCGATCAAAGCTGTTCCTCTAATGGTTGTCATGTTCCAAGTATCTCAATCTTAGGAAGTGCTCCTGGAAAACATGAAAATGTCATAAATATTGGGGATCAACTTGGGCACGATCTATCAATACATGTGAGGGTCATAATGTGGGGTACGTATAAATTTTTAAACTATGTGTGAGGTAACATATATGCAATCAAAACAACCAAGGCAAAGTTGTCTCAAAAGTGGTCATGGTCTGAGGAGATAGTCGTGATCTCCAAGGTCATTGGTCGAGTCGAGTCGAGATATATGTGATCTCAAGTGTTGTTTTTTATGATTAGGGAGATGTATATGATCTCCAATGTGCCCCATGAGAAGTCTAGGTGACTCCTACAGTGTCAGGGCTGGTTGTTTGGTCATGATTTTAGACTAGGTTAAGTCATGGTTTTGGACTAGGTTGTTTGGTCATGGTTAAAGGTTATATGGTTGGTCCATCAGGTAGACGAACAAATGAATGGCCGATGTCATTAGGGAGATAATTAGGTGAATGGTTGAGCTAACCTCAGAAGACTCCATGTCAACTGAGTGTTGCCTACATAGCCCCTATTTTAAGGGCCTCAGGCCAATGTAGTTCTCCCCAAAAGGGAAGAAGAGAGTAGGTTATGGATTGAGTTTGACTAGATTAGGTCATGGTTAAAATTTATATGGTTTGTCCATCAGGTAGATGAACAAATGAATGTGGCCGAGCTAATCTCAGAAGACCCTGTGTCAACTGAGTGTTGCCTACATAGCCCCTATTTTAAGGGCCTCAGGCCAATGTAGTTCTCCCCAAAAGGGAAGAAGAGTTAAAGAGGTTGATATTTGTTTTGGTCAGGTTAGGGTTGTTAGCATTTCTCATATGTGTGATGGTACATGCTTGAAATGATGAGTGTATGATGATGTTACAGCCTTTTCCATATTATGTGATGGTGTATTCTATAACATTAGTTATGTGGTTTTTCATTCCTAGCAATTTTCCATATTAGTGATGGTGTATGCTAAAAATGAAATGAATATGATGATGTTACAACTGTTTCCATATTATGTGATGGTATATGCTTGACATAAATTGTGTTTGGTTGATAGTTTCCATGTGTATTGTTTTCCATAGAAACTAGTGTAAATGGGCTATGATAATGTATATAACATAAATCATGATGCCATGTTAGTGGTTTAGGAGATATGTTTTGGTTGTCATGTTATTGGTGTGTGACGAAGGTGTATAAGAAGTGAAAGGTGCATTTCTCTTTCATTGACAAGGACCATAATGCTAGCATAGATAAGGTTTTTGCAAACAAAAGCCCCGTTCATGCATTACGTCATTGACCATTGGTTGATGTTAGAGAAGTAGTCAAATCACTTGACATTAGTGAGCTCAAAATCCCTTGGGTATGGTGGGGTAATAGGTGTATGATTATGTTATATATGAGGATAGCATAACCCTTTTTAGCAGGGATAACTTTGCCCCTTTTATAGGTGGCCCCGAGAACGACTATAGGCAAGTCCATGACTTAATAGTTTGTCATTTTTATTTTTTTGGTAGACTGATCAATGCAAGAAGTCTACTTGGGATGTTGTTTTGTTTTGTGGTCATATGAAAGCTGTTCGATGTGAGAAGCTTCTGAAACGGGTGCTATTTTGGTAGCAAAATTTGGGCATAGCCATTCTTCGAGGGAGTGGTCTATATTTTGCTTTGTATGTTTTAGTATCTTTGAATGGCTGTCCTTTAAGGGAGCAGTCTACTAATTACAGCAATAATGCAGCTATCCTTCGAGGGAGTCAGTCTACATTTATAGTTTATGACCTTTGGATATTTTGTAGGCATCCTAGTTTTATGTTTGTTATTTCTGACTGAAGTTTTAGTCATGGACTAGACTATAGAGGTTTAGGGGTTTCCCTTTTATTAGGACAAAGCATTCATGCTTTACAAAAGGGTTGACTAATGTTTGTAGGAAAAAAGGGTTGAAAGGAATAAGAATGAGGGTGATGGGGATTGCTCAAGGGACAAGCTCAAGTTAAACATCAAGTGAATGATTACTTGATTAACAATAAAATGGTCACAGATGTAAGGCATTAAGGGGCTCAGGTTCTGGCCAGCCTTCGAGAGAAGACAGATGATAAGTACTTGATCCATACTTGTGTGTTATGATATAAGGTATGAGCCAATTAGGAGCAAAATTGCCTCGTTTGCTTCTTTCCATATTGGTCACATGTTGATTTTCTTTAAGGATGAGATCTCTGATTTTGAAATCTCGCTCTTTCAGATTTTTGTTGTAAGCATGTTTTGGTCGATATTGGATGTGAAGTTGGTTGGTATGTTGTTGGCATTTGATATAATGCTAAACATAGTCATTGCAGTCTTGTTTAAGAGTGGGCCAATAATAGCCCAGGTGGAGGATGCACTTGGCAACTGCGTTACCACTGAAATGTCCCCCACAAATCTCATCATGGACTTGTTTGATGGCATGAGATATCTCAGTGGAGGTTAGGCATTGGAGAAGGAGGCCGTCGAGACCTCGTTTGTGGAGGTGACCCCCTAGCATGGTGTATCGAGCAGTTCTCTTGATAAAATCCTGTCGTCCATTGCTAGAGAGGTTAGGAGGCATGATAGAATAAGTTAAGTAGTTAACAAGTTGTTTATACCAAACGTCATGTTGACTAGAGAGGTTAGGAGGAATTTTCCCCAGATATGTTGGTTGAAATGTGTCCAAGATAGAAATCTTGGGTTTTGGTGGTGGAGAAGGCTTGACGAATGGATAAGTCCAAGGGATAGAAACCTTCTCTTTTCCTTTATCCTTTAAAGTTTGTGACCTGATGACCACATCAATGGTGTTGGTTTTGAATAAAGGGGGATAAGGTGGTAGAGGGACCATAGTCTTGTATGGGGATCCCGATTTAGGTGAAGAGATTTGGGAGGCATGGGATGGTGTCGAATGTTTGTCAGAAGGGTGGTCAATAAGAAGGGTGTCTTTTTCCAAGTGTTGGCGAATGACAAACTTAAGGATGTAGCAACACTTAGTATCATGTCCAGGGGTACGATGATACCAGTATATTTGAGTGTCATTGAATCAAGATGGTTTTGATTCGAGAGGTTGGTACGGTTTAATGGGTGGGAGAGTGATGCTAGAAGACTGCAACAATTGACATAACATCGAAGCATATGAACCCACTAATGGATTTGCACTCTTTGTTGCAATAGGGGTTGATAACTTCTATTTAGGATTTGTAGGGGGAGTGTGTCATACCATCATTTTTGTTGGTGGCATGGTCATACGTGTAGATGGCACTTTCTTGGTGAGAGGTGCCAAATTTTTTGTAAGAAGTATGTTTTTGATGGGTAGGAGTAATTAAGGCATTTTGTTTTTGTGAGGTGTTGGAGTAGGGAGCACTCCTATTAAGGTAGAAGGGTGTGGACCCAAAATAGAGGGTAATGGTGAAGGTAGGGGAGGAGTTCTCTGACGTGGTTTAGTAGCCTTCTTTAGTTTGTGTGAGGACTACTATTATGCGTTGCGAGGTTCAAATCTACCTTTACTTGTCGGTGAGTGAGGTTTGATACAAGGCAAATACTAAGAGATTTAATTTGTTTTGGTATGGTGGATGTCTGTGAGGATCTAGGTTTAGATGTGGGTGATTGAGCTTCTGATGTTTTAGAAGTAGAAGCCCGATCCTTAATCTTCCTCGACCGAAGTGGGTGAGGCCGCGAGTTCTTCTCTCGATAGAGAAGGGATTGGAGAATGTGGCTCTTCGAGAGGATAGAGCGCAGGGATGATCATGGCTTCTACGTGTGGTCTAGGAGCAGGGAAAGTATGATCTCCCATTGGTGATAAGAAGGATGAGGGCAAGGCCACTGGCTTTGTTGTCATCAAAGCATCCTCCAATATAGGAGAGGTTAAAGTAGACTCTCCTGCATGTGAAAGGGGGGGATAGAGGACTATCTTCCATCTGTGGAAGATAAATAAGAGAAGAAGGCTCTTCTTTCTGTGGTGGAGAAATAGGTTGACTAACCTCTTCAAACTGTGGGAGAGGTTGAATAGGAATGATAGGAAAGACCATATTGACCGTGCGTATAGTGCACTCTTGAAGGTCATCGGCCATGGTTTGAACATTGTTTTGACTTGGGGGATGGTTAGGGAATGGTTGCCTAAAGATATCTATGTTTTGATTAGTCGACACATTTGGGTTATCCAAAACAAGGTCCCCTTTGTCTAACATATCTTAAATAACTTTTTTGAAGGTTTTGCAATTGTCTGTGTCATGACCATTGACATGGTGATAGCTACAAAAGTCATGTTCCCTATACCATGCAGGGATAGATTTTGAGGGGTCAAATTGGGGTGGTCAAATTTGAGGGAGGTTGAGGACTTCCTGCTTGACTAATTTATCCAATACAGAAGCGTATGATTCTCCTATTGGAGTGTATTAACACTGTACATACCATTGTTGGAATTGTCTTGTGATGTATTCTGATGTGGAGGGGCCAGATTGGTTAGTTGTGGTAGAAGATGATGATCTAAGTACCACAACATTTGCCAATCCCTTGGTCTTGGAGTAGGAAGAAGTAGGTTTGGATGAAGAAGGGTCATTAGATTGTGCATTGGTATTTTTACTATGCAATTTGACTCTATCCTCTTCAACAACACAGAGTTCAAGTTTTTGGGCCATGGTGAAAGCTTCATCAAATGTGCAGAAAATTTGAACCCGCTAAGTGGATGAGATGTGCTTGGCACATGCTCTTGAAAAGAGCTCAATGAGCTCAAGTTGAGGTAGTGAAAAGGAGAGTTGGTTGATCAAACCTCTCCAACGGGAAACGAAGTCAACAATTGACTCATCATCGAATTGTTTAATAGAATATAGGTCTATGATGGAGACCTTCTTAGTGATGTTGATTGAAAAGTGGTCGAGAAATAGCTGAGCTAGTTGAGTAAAGGAAAAGAGAGAATGACTGGTAATAGAACTATACCAATCAAGGGTAGCACCAGAAAGTGACATGGGAAATGTGCGAAGTAATAACGCATCATCGTGTGGTATAAGGTAGAAAGCATGTCTAAATGCTCATAGATGTTGTTGTGGGTCCTCTTTACTCTGAAAATGAGTAAATTTTGGGAGTTCCCACTAGCTAGGATATGGTCGAATAGGCACCGAAGGGTGGATGGGTTCGTTGCAAATTTATTTGTATGAAAGAACATTGCTTGAACCGAAAATGGATGTCTCAAGGTGAGACATCTTATCCATCAGTATCTTAATTAGATCAGCTGATGGATTGGTGGGAGGGGCACCCCCTAGGTTGTAAGGTACTTGGAAGGCATTGGGAGGAGCGTATGACGTACTTGGTTGCATTTGTGTAGATGCAACATATTGGTAGTTGGTCATAGGGATTGATGTTGAGGCTAAGGGAGGTTGTGCCATGAAGTTGGAGGGCACAAATTGACTAGATGTTGCCAATGGTGGTTGAATGGTAGCGAGACTACTTAAAGGATGAGTAGCCACTCTCGTGTTTATGGGTGCAAGAGTGGGTGGAATAGAGACAATCAAGTTCTAAAAAGGTATCAAACTTGGCTGAATTGTTTTTGGTTGAGGGGGTACAGAAACCCCAATGGAGGTAGGGCTAGAAATAAAAGGGGAGGCCAAATCTTGAATATTGGCCATGGTTGGGTTAATAGTTGAGGTAGTGGCCTGAGTGGTCATAGGTTGGGTAGTGGGCACTGTCGATATCGTTGCCGCTTCAACCAAGGAAGTTGGCATCCCATAAGCAGGATTACCTAAAAGATCTCGCATTTGTCTTCTAGCGAGATAATGTTGGAGAGCCTTGACATTATGGTCAAGGAATCTCTCAAAGTCTTGATCTCCTTCGAGAACAATTGGAATTTGGTCGGGGGTATGTTGGATAGGAGTACGCTCAGTGTATGAAGTATACTCCATTAGAGGACTTGTTATAAAGTGTGAAGGTGAAAGTGGTTATTTCCTTGTGTGGTCAATAAGGGATTTGGCTTGACTACATGTCAAAACCATTCCAGGCAAAATGGGTTCAAGTTCCAAAAACTGTGTGTCTCAGTTTCAGAAAACCAGAATCTATGTTTAACAGCAAAAAAGTCGAGTTTTAAGGTTGCTATTTGGAAAGAAAATTTGTTGACAGTGACCGACGTCAGTGGAAAAATTGATGTCGGTGAGGATAAGTTACCAACGTTGGTGGAAAAACCAATGTCAGTGTCTGTGTATTTATAGAAACTCAAAAAATTGAAAGTTTTTTGGAATAAAGAGAAATTATGAGTTGTTTTAGATCTCAAAATGATACGAACTTACCAGCTCAAAAAATTAGATAAGAATAGCAGAATAAACAAGCAACCTCTAAACGTTAAATTCCTAAGAATAAATTTTAGAGTCTTGGTGGCTTATGCCTTAGAAGAATGTGTTTGAGAATTGGGTTTTTAGAATAGGTTCTAAAGAGGAAGTCTATAGCTAGTTTCGGGTTATGTTTTGGTGCTCAAAAATCTATGTTAGGTTCAATATGTGGCCTGGTGCTAGGGCTTGCTCCCTTCACTTCACAAACCCAAAGCCGAGCTGGGTTGCTTAGCCAATTTATACTTTGCCTATAGTTTATACTCTGTCAAAGAACAGAGTGGGTCCTCCTCTTGGTGGTGAAATCCAAGTAGGATTGCTAGGAAGGGTAAGGTATCTGCTAGGTGATGAAATCCTAGACAGGCCTTGTCTCAAGTAATTTTAAATGTTTAATTTGATGTGAATGTGGTCTGGTTGTGTAACATATGTGCACTATGATTTATTCATAATGCATTTAATTACTAGATGGGCTAAATATGCATTCAAGCAGGAATGAAGTGCAATAGTTTTTAACCCAAATTGAAATGTTTTGTTCAGATGCAAACAAGAGGGGAAGAGGTTAAGAACATAAATTTTTCACTACTCAAAGATGCAGGTAAGAAGTGACAAGAATAAAAAGAGAGATATTCTTTTTAACTTGCGCTTATGATTTATTTTCAAAATAAAGAGATAGAAGAAGGATGCAAGAAGAGAATCTAATGCATCTATATGAAAGTTTGATTTTTAGAAGAAAAAGAATGAACCCAAGGAAAATTCCAGGGGTCCCACCGGGCATGCCAGAATGTTTCTCTACATTTTTGCTAATTACATTCAGAAGAAGAAGAAGGAACTAAGATTGAAGGGTTAGGGGTTAGATGATACCTGGATTAAGTTTCACATCGTATCCAGACATTGTAGGAGCTCCTCTTTGGCTGTGGAGGAAGACACCTGTAGATAAGAAGAAGAATTAAACAAAGAGAGTGTTAGATAAAGATATGGTAGGTTGCCAAACAATGCTCGGTCCCAGAAGTGTAAAGCTCCGTGAGGGATGACAGTCCACTATTTTGATGAAAAGAGTGTTGTATAAAAAGAAATGGTGAAAGACTAAGAAAGAGAAAGTAGACAATGCGTACTTGTTCTCTGTAATCAATCTGCCACAGTCGCTGATGTTGGTAGTCCTACCAGCGTCAGTTGGTCAATATGCCAACGTTGATTATGCTACGGATGTCAGTAGGGGCAATGGGCCTTGGATGGGTTTGAAGGTTATATCTGTGGTCGATAGAGGAGTCTAGAAGGAGTCTGGTTTGTGTAGGGTTATAGGACAGTGAATAGGGTTTGAAAAGGAGTCAGGTAGAGGGTAGGTGTGAGATGGGGATAAGAATGAGAGGAAGGCTTTTCAGCGTCTCTATGGGAGAAGTCAGGTTGTTTCTCAACAGTACTCAGGAATATCCAATGGAAAATAATTACCAATGCCTTCTAAAATACTAAAATGAGATAGAAGAATACTTAGCTCTGCTTGGTGGAGAACTAGAGGTGTGAGAATGCTTATTCCTATTGTGGCTGATGTCGAGGTCCTCGTACAATGTTCCAGTCCAATCTGGAGTGACTTGCATAGAGTTTTTGTAGCCAAGGGAGCATTAGTCGAAGTTTGATGCTTAGTCTCAGAGTGTGCACGTCGATGTCCAAGAGTCTGGTGGGGGAAGGAAGAATTTAGATTCAGGCCAGAGAGAGAGAGTCTGAGAATAAGAGGGTCCAAGAGGGGCTAACTCAATGTTAGAACTTGGTTTAAGTAACCGATGTCGGCTATCTCGCCGTTGTCGGCTGACATTGATCGACGTCGGTGGCTAGAGAATGGGTAAAAGGGCTATTTTTATCCCTTTGCCTATTTCTCCATCCGCCAAGTTCATTTGCCATTGGAGAACGGTCAAAGGACAGGGTTATTAGGCATGAGAGTTAGTTAGGAGGTTGGGATGGAGTGAGAATAGGTCTTAGGTAGTTAAGGTTTGGAGGACTTAGTCTTAGGCTGAGTCATAGGGTAAGAAATGGTCTTAGGGCGAGGTGTCCAAGGTGAGGTGTCTAGGTGATGTCATTAATTTAAAATAAGTAATTTATTTTAAATTAATAAAGTGTGTAAGTGTTTAGAAGTGGACCAAGGGGGGGTCGACACAATATTGGTGTCTACATACATAGGACCAATGGTTGAGCTTGTCGACTTCCCCATATATAGGGTTATTGATCAGCCCCCTATTTATATAAATGAACTATCACCATGTATAATCTATTCATAGATGGATAATGCTACAGTGCAATATATATGGTCCCCTAAATAGAATAATAGAGAGGTCCCCCATATAAAGATAGGGTCCTCATAAATGGATAAGGATCACACACCCCTTATTCTCCCCATATATAAATAAGGGTTAGAGAGTGCCCATATATATATAAGTTCCCTTGATTAATATAATAAATTAATAAAGTCTCCATCTATAAATAAGGGGGCCTTATCTTCCCCAAATATAGATAGGAGTGGCTATCCCCTTTCTTTAAATAAATGGGGCACCCATATATATAAATCAATTACCTATAGTTGTGTCTAAGAGAAAGGGACCATAATATATTAGGGACACATGATTGATGATTTACCCTAAGGCACCATATATAGATGTGGGTTCGATTGTCATAGCTATATATAGGGGAAAGTGAGGGCCCCACATTCTAGTGAGTGATGTGGAAATTTTCTCTTCTATTATATATGGCATAGATAATATATTTTTGAATTGATTGATGAGACAACACTTGATTGACAACCTAAACTGAGGGATGAAACTCGATAGAGAAGGTTGAATATACGATCGATAAATGATTAATGGGCATCTATAACCATAATTAAAGCATACCTAAGTTTCTCCATGCCTCTATACAAATAAGGGAGGGGTTCAATTGATTTAGATTGAAAGGTAGATTGAAAGGAGGGGGTTCAAGGTAAAATAGTTGAGTTTAAAATTATCAAGCTCCAAGAACAACACATAAATCATAACATCAATGTCCTCAAAATTAATTGACGCGATATTTGTGAAAGCTATAGAGACAATGTTTTTGGTACACTATTGTAAGTAAAAATGAGTGAATGTGTTTGTACAACTAGGGAGAATGGAATGAGCCCATGCATGAATTTTATTAGTTGTAAATAGATATAGTGTTTTTGTGTTAAATTTGGCCTATAATCCACATAATATCAATTAAGGGTGACATAAATAGGTGGTTGGATATGCATAGGTAACCATTGCAACCCATGTTGCCCCATTCATACCACTTTAGCTTGATTTAAAAGTGAATTTGGGTGATCACACATATATATGTCCCAAGTTATTTGTATTTGTCCTAGTCATAAGTGGATATAGTGTTGTTGTGAGACTTTTGGCATATGAGGTACTTAATTGTAAGGGAAATCAACATAAATGGGTGGTTGGGTGTGTGTGGGTCACTAATGTGACTTACGTTTCCCCATTCACACCACATTGGATTGAATTTGAAGTGAATTGGGGTGATTATGCACAAATGTACCTAAAATTATTTATTATTCTTTAGTCACAAATGGATATAGTGTTGTTGTGTCACTGTTGGTCTATAATGAACTAATCACAAGGGTAAGTTTATAAAGTGGGGTAGGGGGGAATTTATGGACATTTTTGTAAATCAACCACAAACATGTACATTATATTAAAATAATGCTTACATATTATATAAATTTGGCTTGGTAAATACCAATCATATAACACATACAAATTATTTAAATGCATCTTGGTAAATACCAAGCCTATAATGCATACATATAAAAACATGTAAAAGTTACTAAGAATATGAAATGTTCATGAGTTAGTAAGTAAATATGCAGGAACTAAAAGTGCATACATGTTATAACATGTATGTGGTATTGAGAGTATGTAATGTTTATGTGTTATAATGGAAAGAACTAGAATAACCAAAAGGTAGGGGGTTGTTTACTAATATAAGTTTACCTTTACATTGTTACATTTATATTCCTTGTACTATAAATTTATTTTAGTAAATATAAGAAATAGGGTCACTCTGCAACTTTTAGAATTGGTCTCATACTGCCACGAGTTACAATTTAGAAGATGGTTTTTCAAAATCCAATATGGTTATTACTTAATAATTTTCAATATTTGGATATTGATCTTAAGAATTTTAGGGTATAACTTTTACAATTAGTGTCCATTTTTTAGGTTTTGGGGCCTTCTTGATTGCTTGCTGACATTTCTAGGAGTTCTAAGTTTGTCAAAAATAGATTTATGGCACATTTGTGAGTAGTCACCATAATTTTGTTTGAATTCATGCCAAAGTGGTGTGAATGTGGAAACTTAGGTTGCAATGGTGACCCACACATACTCAACCACCTATTTATGTCAATTATACTTACAATTAGGTCCCTTATAGGTCAAAAGTGACACAAAGACACCATATTCACTTATGACCAATGTAAATGCAAACACTTTTAGGCACATTTATTCATAATCACCATATTTTTATTTAAATTTAATAAAAAGGTGTGATTTTGGCAATGTAAGTTGCGTTATGACCCTTGTGCATCTAATCACCAATTTATGTTGATTTTACTTGAAACTAGTTCCATTATATGCCAAAAGTGACACAAAAACACTATATACACTTGTGACTAGGGAAATGCAAATAATTTTAAGAAAATTTGTGCATGATCACCTTAATTCACTTCAAATTCAATCCAAAGTGGTGTGATTGGGGTAACATTAGTCGCATTGGTGACTTGCACACACTAACCACCCCTTTATATTAATTTCACTTACAATTAAGTCTCTCATATGCCAAAAGCCACATAACAACACCATATTTACTTGTGAACATGACAAATACAAATGATTTTGGGCATATATATGTGTGATCAGCCAAATTCACTTTGAAATCAAGCTAAAGTGGTATGATTAGGCAATGCGGGTCTCATTGGTGACCCATGCATATCCAACCACCCCTTTATGTCATTTTTACTTGAGATTATAGGGATTATAGACTGAAAAAACACAACAACACTATGTAATTTATTTTTTGAACTATAGGATGTGATATTTAGAAAATTCTACCTTAAAAATTGACATAAGACATTGACTCCTTGTATCTATATGGTGTTACACTATATGTAGTATGCCTGTATCATATCACTTGTAGCCTATATCATGTTACATGTATATATTGTAGATTAGGATTACAAAGCAAGTTAGTCTATGAATCCAAGAGAAATGCATAGAGAACTAACTAATTAAGCCTATCTATTCAAAGGGATTTTACAAATGATAATGAAGAAACAAATGAAAGAAAGTATACTAGTTACCTTCCCAAATGGACTCCATGATCCAAGAGTGGCTCAAAAACGTGTTCTCTCCTGATCAATCATCTTTGTATTTGTCAACAATGATGGGAAAATTCCTCCATGGTCTCAAGAACACTTCTCAAAAACTAGACTCAAGATGTGAAATCACTAAATTAGCCTATGAATGAAGCTTGCAACTAAAATCAATGGTCAAATGCAAAGGATTATGGAGACAATTCAACATAATAACTTCGCACAAATCAGGCTTAAAAATGATTTCCATGGCCTCTCTATTTATATATTTTCAAGAATGCCCAAAATCAGTCATGATCGTCCATCTCAATATTGAGATGAGTGTGTTAAGCATGAAATATACTGAGAGGGGGGGAGCGGCTGAATCAGTATATTATATATTTTTTACTTAATCTGATTTCTTTTCTTTAACCACTTAATCATATATTCAAGATATGCAATAAAACTAAAACAATAATATGCACCACACAAGAGAGAGAGAGATAGACACCATATTTTTATGTGAAAACCCAATGTGGGAAAAACCATGGAGAACAATCTCAAGTATATGAATGAGTACCAAATCAAATTAAAAATTTCACAAGCACCAACTTGTAGGAGAACCAACCCCTTTACGAAGCACCAACACAACAACTATTTGCGAGCACCGACCCACATGAGCACCAACCCCTTGCAAAGACTTGTGAGCACCAACCCATAGGAGCACCAACCCCTCTTGTGTATAAATCACAACTATCTCTCAATGTTGGTTACTCAAAAAATGATAGAACTCTACAATATCTCCTATTTTTCTCTCTTTAAAAACAAATACAAACCATGCACTCTCTTGCATATTTTAAATGGCATCTCAAGTCTTTATTTATAGCTTTCCAAATGACCTTTGGCATTCACCCTTTGTGATCATTCAATCCTTATAGAAAAATGCGTCATACCCTCTTTTATCTTCACATGATGACTCTTGAAATTCCTCAAGATGACTCTTCATGAGAAAATGCATCCCATTCCTCTTTTGTCTTTACCCCATGACTCTTTGACTTCTCCATGGGCCCTCTTTTGACTTATATACAAATAAAAATATATTCGTTAATATTAAATAAATATTAACACACATTAGCCAAGATATGAATATTAAAAACATCATTAAATGCAATGGGGCCTTTATCACCAATACTATACCTTTGACATCAATGACGATATTTTCAACAATCTTCCCCTTTGTCATTGATGGTAACCTCAAACTAAAATTGCCACATCTTGAAACTTGTACTGCACATGTCAACTTACAAATATTTCCATCTAAAAAACATACAGTAACTCCCCCTTACTGTAACAACCTGTTGCTATTTCTTCATCTTTACCTATACCTATACCTATTTCTATTCTTTTTACCCTTTGACATCAATGACAAAGGGGCCTACCTGGAGCTAACACTTAGTTCCCCCTAAACTGATGATAATCCTCAATGGCAGGAAGTAAAAGAAATTACTCCCAACTTCTCTCATAAATACTCAATGCCTTTTGGTAGTGCCTTTATGAAAATATCTGCAATCTACTCTATAGTATTGATATATTCCATCTTAACCTGTTGATATACAACATGCTCTCTCAAGAAGTGATATCTGATGGGAATATATTTTGTTCTTGAATGCATCACTAGATTCTTTAAAATATTAATAACACTTGTGTTTTTAGAAAAAATAAAAATAGGTTCATCATATTTTACCTTGATATCTTTCAAAGTTTGATTCATCCAAAGCACTTGAGTACAACACAATACCACTACAATATATTCTACTTCAGCTATAGAAAGTGATATAAAAAATTTTTTTTTGCTTAGCCATGATACTAAGCTATCACCAAGAAAAAAATCCCCTCCACATGTACTCTTTTTGTCATCCAAGCAACTTGTCCAATCTAAATCTGTATAAGCAACCAAAATGAAATCTCTATCTGTAGAATACCACAATCCATAATCCAATGTCCCCTTGATATATGTAAATATTATCTTCACCAACTAAACATGACTATCTTTTGAAGTTGATTGATATCTTGTAACCATACCTACTACATGCATGATGTCTGGCCTCGATGGTGTCAAATATAAAAGACTACCAATCATAGATCTATACAAATATTGATTTACAATAGGTGAATTTTCATCCTTGCTCACCTTATTTTCTGTACACATTGGTGTGCCAACTATTTCATAATCATCAAAACAAAATTTATTCAATATTTTCATGGCATATTTACTTTAAGATATGAAAATTCCTTCATCTGACTGAAATATTTGCAATCCTAAGAAAAATGACAATTCTCCAAGCATAGACATCTGAAATTCTTTTTGCATATTATCAAAAAATTATTTTATCATCTTTTCAATGTTTCCTCTAAAAATGATGTCATCAACATATAACACAATAATTAATTAATGCTCACCTTCTATTTTGATATAGAGATTACTGTCAACAAATCCTCTCTTGAAACATTGATCCTAAAGGTACTTATCAAGTCTTGCATACCAAGCTCTAGGAGCTTGTTTCAATCCATAAAATATTTTTTTCAATCTACATACATGGTTACTAATATTTGAGAGAATAAATCCCTCAAGCTGCTCAATGTAGACCTCTTTTTCTAGATTCTCATTTAGAAATGTAGATTTGACATCCATCTAAAATACTTTGAAAAATTTAAACACTACATATGCAAGAAACATTCTAATAGCCTCTAGCCTTGCTACTGGTATAAAAGTTTCTTCAAAATCTATCCCTCAATCTGAGCATATCCTTTACATACTAATCTTTCTTTATTCCTAATCACTTCTCCATTTTCATTCAACTTATTTCTATAAACCCATTTTGTTCCTATCACATTGTGATCTTTTGGTCTAAGCACTAATTCCTAAGTATCACTCTTTTATATTTGATTTAATTCTTCATCCATTACCTTAACCCACTGCTTATCATGTCTAGCTTCTGAAAAAAATTTAGGCTGGATTTTGGTTAACAATGAAAAATTAACTTACTTAGATTCACTTACCATCATTTTTCTGGAGCGAATTCCTTCATTTATGTCCCCAATGATGTCACTTTCATTATTATTTATCTAAACATATTTGGAGGGTGTTTTGGTGTCCTTTTTCTCCTTCTTCTCATCTTCATCTAATTCTTCAAAATCTTCTTCAATGATTTTAGGAATGTCTATTGGATCACTGATTCTTTATGTTCCATCTTCTATCCTGACATTTGCACTTTCAACAATTTTCTTGGTTCTTTTGTTATAACATTTATAAGATTTAATTTTACAATAATAACCAATAAATATACCTTTATCTACTCCAGATTCAAACTTACCAAGTTTTTCATTGGTTCTTTTTATGAATCATCTGTTGCTGAAAACACTAAAATAATCAATTGTTGTTGGTTTATCTTTATATATCTCATAAGGAGTATTGTCACTATTGACTCTCAATAATATTTTGTTCTGAATATGCACTATTGTACCAATTTTCTCTCTCTAATATTTATCTAGTATCTTGGATTCATTTAGCATTGTCCTCGCCATCTCTTAAACTATTCTATTTCTCTATTTAACTACTCCATTTTGCTATGGAGTTTTGGCTATTGAGTAATGTTTTTTTATTCTATGGTCTTCACAAAACTCAATAAACTAATCTAACATGAATTCTCCTCCTCGATCTGACCTCAAACACTTAATATTTAAACTAGTTTCATTCTCAACTAACACTTTAAATACTTTGAAATGTTTTAAAGCTTCTGATTTTTTTAAATATTACTCTATTCATATGTGAAAAATCATCAATAATTAACATGAAATATTTCTCACGTTGAGTACTTTGAGTTCTCATAGGTCCTCATAGATCAGTGTGAATAAGCTCTAACATTTGAGTGGTCGAGTATTCTTTTGTTTTGAACCACCTTCTAACCTGCTTCCCATGCTGACAAGGTTCACAGAGTGCGTTAGATGGCTTTGTAATCCTTGGAAGATTTTTTACTACTTGCTTCTTGCTGATGTTGACAAGATTGTAAAAATTCATGTCCTATTCTCCTATTCCATAGCCAACATTTTTCATTCTGACTCAAACAACATCTTTGACCTTTGATGTCTGATAACATATACAAATTATTTCATGTTCTCTAAGCATATGCAACCAACACATATGAATCTTTTCTCCTAATTTCATAACCTTATACATTAAAATTTAGTGTGTGCTCTTGGTCACACATTTAACTTACACTCAAAATATTATGCTTAAGACCTTCTACATATAAAATATTTTCAATTTTAGTTCTACCATTATGCAAACTTAGTGTACATTTTTTTATAATTTTGGCAGTAGTATTATCTCCAAATTTCATTATGCCACCATTTATATTATTCAAGGTTATGAAATTTCTTTTATCTCCTATCATGTGTTTCAAACATCTAATATTAATGAATCATGGATTTTCTTCATTTCTTGCATGCAAAGATGTATGTACCAACATAGATTTTTCAGGGTGTTTCTTCTACCATGAACCTATCTAAATGTTTTTCTTGATGAATGGAGCCTTGAAACACTGGTCATTCTTGACTGAATCGAACATACTTCTATAGTACCGAGCTATATATCCAAATATTTTATACTTGTAACATATTATGGCCTCTTCATTAAAGTCGGATAGAGGAGCAAAAGAATTGTGGCTTCTACTTGACTCTGCATTACTTTCTTTCTCTTTATTTCTAAAATTATTAGCCCTTTTTTGACATTTTATTTTCTTATGACCATATATATTATAATAAAAATAAAAATTATTTATGTATCTCTGACATTATTGCCTTTTTTAGCTTTATTCTTTCCAATTTTCTTTATTTGAGATGTCCTCTGTATTCTTAACTTCTTCCCTTTTTATTTTCTCTTTTGTAAGAGCTTCAACATAGCTCTTTGCTTTTTCCTTGTCTATGAAAGTAGTGGCCTCCCCTTTCTCTTTTTCAAATCCAATACCTATCTTATTTGACATTGATCTTTGACTTTCTAATATCTTATTCAACATATTAGTACTATTCTCAAATTTTGAATCATTATATGCTCTATCATTGATTGATTTATTTGTTTTCTTAAGATCTACTTTTAAAGAAGCAATTTCAATAACATACCTTTCACATTCTTTACTTACATTTTTCAACTATGTCGTTAGATATTTTTCATTCTTCTTAGCTTCTTCAAAGTGTGCTTGTAGATATTCAATTATTTCTTTTGACTCCTTTTCACTTTTCTCGATCTAGAGCTTTAATCTTCGATTCTTCTTTTCAAGAGTTTTTAACTCTTCTAAGGAACAAACAAGTTCTCTTTCCAGATTCACTTTGGCTTCATCTTGTTCTTCTTCTTGATCATCTTTAGTTTTACTTGTGGAGGCATCTTCATGTATGGCCATGAATAAAATATCTTCTTCTTCTGAGTCGCTGACTCCACTATCTTTGACTGAGCTAGGATCTTTAGAACACAAACTCTTCTTCTCAAATCTCTTCTTGAATTTTCCATTGAAATTATTCTTTTATGTATACTTTCCTTCCTCATTGTCTCCATTACCCTTATCTGGTCACTTAGTTTCAAATATCCAATTTTTACATAATTAAAATATTTAAAAGATAATTTTTCTTGATATTTACTTGTGCCCCTTTTTGACTTACAATTCATCATCTCTAGAACTATCACTTGATTCTTGAATCTTATCCTTCTCTTTCTTTGATGTCTTGAAATCAACTTCTCTCTTTGAGGGTTTCTCTTATTCGGTCCACATCTCATATGTCATAAGAATACCATGTAGCTCATCCATCTTTAGCTTGGCTAAATTCTTCATCTCTTCAATTATCAAAACTTTTGCATCATATCTCAATGGTAGAGATCTCAAAACTTTTTGAATCATAATTGATTCTTCTAAATTTTCTCCAAGACCTTGAATCTGATTAACTATTTGATGAACCCGTAAAAGACAACTTACTATATTTTCTTCTTCTTCCATCTTCAAACTCTCAACATGTCTTTTGAAAGTCTTAAGCTTAGCTTGTTAAACCTTTCCATCACCTTTGTAAATATTTTCAAGTTTTACCCAAGTTTCATGAGTAGATTTACATTGCATAGCTTTAATAAATTTTGATTCACATAAACCACATAAAATAACATTTAAAGCTTTAGCATTATTTTTACTTACCTTATTTTCTACCAAAGTAGTTACAAGTATCAGTGGCTCTTCATATTCCTCCACCACTGCTTGACAAATGTTGAATCCAAGGGCCATCAAATAAGTCTTCATCCTTATGCTCTAAAAATCATAATTTGTCCCATCAAATAAAGGTTCCTTATTTATATAAAAACTTTCATGTGATCCAATGATCATGCTTTCCCGATCTACCTTCAAGCTATTAAACTTTTTTTAAAAGAACCTACTCTGATACTAATTGTTAAGCATAAAATACACTGAGGAGGGTGAATCAGTATATTATATATCTTTTAATTAATTTGATTTTTTTCTTTAACCACTTAATCACACATTCAAGATATGTAGTAAAATTGAAATAATAATATGCACCATATGAGAGAGAGAGAGAGAGAGAGAGAGAGAGAGAGAGAGAGAGAGAGAGACCAAATTTTTACATGGAAATTCAAAGTGGAAAAAACCATAGTGAATAATCTCAAGTATATGAATGAGCACCAACTCAAATTACAAAGTTTTCAAACACCAACTTGCAAGAGCACCAACCCCTTTATCGAGCACCAACAGAACAACTATTTATGATCACCAACCCATAAGAGCACCAACCTCTTTCAAAAAAAATTGAGCACCAACCCACAGAATCACCAACCCCTCTTGTGTATAAAACACAACTATCTCTCAAGGTTGCTTACTCAACAAATGATAGAACTCTACAATATCTCCTACTTTTCTCTTTTTAAAAACAAATACAAACCATGCACTCTCTTGTATATTTTAAATGGCTTCTCAAGCCTTTATTTATAGCTTTCCAAATGACCTTTGGCATTCACCCTTTGTGACCCTTAAATCCTTATAGAAAAATTCACCATAGCCTCTTTTATCTTCAAATGGTGACTCTTGGAATTTGTCAAGATGACTTTTCATGACAAAATGCATCCCATTCTTCTTTTTTTTTTACCCCGTAACTCTTTGACTTCTCATGGACCCTCTTTTGACTTATATGCAACAAAAAATATATTCATTAATATTAAATATATATTAACACACATTAACCAAGATATGAATATTAAAAACATTATTAAATGCAATGGGGCTTTTATCACCAATACTAGACCTTTGATATCAATGACAATATTTCCAACAGTGTGGTCATAGATTAATTAAATTATGTAATTAAAATCCATAATTATCCTCATCATGACTTTAGAAGAAGGGACATTAATGAGTCATAAGAGGTAATAAAGAGGCATGGAAAACCCATAATCTTGATATTTTATACACTTATGGTTTGAAGGATGACACCCCATAGATGACATCACTTGATGATGCAAATAATAGAAATCAATTTTCAAAAATAAATATTCAACAAATCTCATAGAAAATTCACTTAAGCTCTTGATTTGGATTCATTAACCTTAAACAAGGTTAATCAACATTTGTGCAATTATTTGGAAATTGGCCCTTAATTAATCAAAATAGTCAAAAAGTCATATTATTGAGTCGTAATTTGACTCGACAAGAATTGGAAGGTGTTGTTAGATGTGTTGGAACCATATTCCCATTTAGGATGTTTCTAACACAAAATAATGAAGGTACGTGATGTGTATCAATGAATTATAATAAAAGAGTGATCCAAAGCACAAAAAGGTGAAATCATCATTTTGACTCGAAATGAATTGATCAAATTTAGTTGGCCCATAAATTACACTACCCCATTTAGAGATACTTTGACCTAAATTGGCACTTGTAAATGACAATTTTGAACCATTTAACACATTTTATGGATTTTGACCTTAAATGTGCATTTGAATGCAATTCGAGTAAGATTGATAATTTTGACATAAATGGTGTTAATAATTGGATGTATACATTTTACACCTATTTGAGAAGGCATAGCGAGACATTCATGTAAAGTAACATATTTTCAAATAAAAGAGTTTTCAATAAGAAATTGGAACAAATCCATGATGCCCCCTCGAGAGGACATACTAGGATGAAAGAGAAGGATGAAGTCCCGAAAAGAGAGAGAAAATGAGAAACTAACCCATGGAATAGATCACATGCAGATGAATTAATGCTTGCACACGTGATTACCACCAATGATCAAAATACAATTAGAAGTATAATAGGCCATAAAGATAGGAGTAATGGGAAAGATAAAATCCATAAATATAATGAACATACTGTAAATATACCCAATTTGAGAGTACAAGCTGTGTGCTTAAAATATTGATCAATCTCGAGACAAGTTACACACTAAAATATTTCCATCATGGGCTTTCATGTGGAGAGATTGAAATTAGAGGAAAAGAGAGAATGTTTTTCTTCAGGAAGGGAAGTGCCACTAGAATGAGGTCTCCAAAGAGAATATAATAAGTACTGTAGTAGAGTAAATATGATCACAATAAAATAGTTTTGCCCTAGTAGGGCTAATTTTGATCATTAATAAAGAATAAATAATGGTTTGCCCCTGTAGAGCTAATTTGATTTAGATGTGGTTCAGATGGTGGGCCCCAGCATGGGCAATTGGCAATCAAAATAGCTGAAGGATATAACCCAAAAGATAGGTTAAAGCGAGTGGGTGCAAACATACATACGATGGTTTAATGGCTTAGAAAGCCATATAAAACCAAGCATATGAGAATGCACAAAGAGATGGAAAAAAAAAGAAGAATGAAAAATAGATGAGATAAACTCAATATAAATTGAGCGTTACCTACATAGTTCCATGGATTCATGTTCTAATATGAACTTCAGGCCAATGTAGTTCAGCCATGTTTGGGAGAGAATGAAATGGGGAATGATAAAAACTGACCAAGAATTGATTAGACTCATAATGTATGCAAAGATATGCATGTCTAAGCATAGATTCAAGTGCTAAAATGAATAATACCTAGATGCCTAATTCCTTATCATGAGCCTAGATTATGCAAAGTGTTCTTGAGAACTATTCATCAAAGTGATGTTTACGTTAAGACTTTGAGACCTGAGCACAAAGTGCTTGCTATAGAAAATTAAATTAGGCATCATAAGTATGAATAACTTAAAATGACATAAGATTCTAATTGTGTTGAGTTGATTCAAATGTGAATACTTATAACTAAAGATAATGGTAAAACAATGACCAAAACTAGAGTTATAGCTATTTAAATTTAAACAAAAAAGTAAAGACAAAGACAAAGATAATAATAAATGAACCTAATCTTTAAATCAAGATATGATAAATCAAGACTTAAGTAAGAACAAAAATGTATAAAAAACAAACAACAACAACATCTGAACAACATGAGACCAAGATATGAATAATCAAGATCCATATGGACCATCAAGCCATTCTTAATCACAAAAGAGAAAAGCAAAATCAAATAGAAAAACAAGACACCAATAATAATCAAATAAACAAAATGGTCCAAGAACAATGTAATAACATAGGACCAAGATATAAACAATCAAGATCCATGTAAATCATCGAGATGTTCTGAAACACAAAAGACACAAGTAAAAACATACAAGAAACACAAGACCAAAAGGAGACAAAAAGTAATAAAAATAGAAAAGGAGAAGAAATAAAAGGAGAGGTGCAAAAGCATGACAAAACACCAATAAAAATCAAATAAACACACATAGAAGAAATGGGGGAAGTGTAAAAAAGGAAGGGGTTGGTTTAGCTGACTCTAGATGTATAGGACAAGTGGACGTTGCCTACATAATTCTATGGATGCATGTTCTAACATGAACTTCACGCCAATGTAGTTCTCTCAAGAAATGAGATAGAAGAAAAATGATGATCAGACTAGCATGATTAATGGTATAGAAATGAGAGATATGACAAACAAATGAGAATGGTTTTGAAAACAACAAGCTGGTGGGACAAGAAAGAATGATCTTGCAAAATGGTAAGTGTGTGGGATAATATGAACTGGTGTTTCGGTGCTTGTAAAATGGCAAGAGCATAGCATGGTAGAATGAGAATGTATAAATGTACAAAAGTGTGAGATAATGTTTTTGTTCTTTTATGGATCATGTTCTAATATTTTTGGTGTTTTCAATGTATTTCTAATGTTTTTGGTGTCTTTGGGATAAAATATGCACAAGGTGGGACCATCTAGTCTAGGAGATGCACGTCTGAGAGTAAAGGTTCTAATAAAATAACTAAGCTGGCTACAATGGCCCATACTCATAAATCAATGAGAGTGAGGATCCTGATATGTTAATAAAGAGTAGCAAGTGTGATATAGAATAGTGTAAAACATGAAGTAACTTTGAAGAATTATATGTGTTCACTAATTTGTAATAGTGTGGCAAAGGTCATGAACTAAGAAGATGTTTTTGTTCACTTGTCTGAAGCCAAACAATATTTTCCTAGCTGAACTACTTTGTATAACTACTATTGAAGATGTTCATAATGTTCATGAGACATAATCAAGATCACAATTGGTCAAGGGATAAAAAGTATTCAAGATTATAGCATGCCCTAGACATAACGAAGAATATAGTTCTCAAGAAGAATGGTCCAAAGAATAGGGTCCAACATATGGACGGTCCAGAGTGGGATAAATAATATGGTTCTCAAAGAGAACAGTTTAGGATAGGATAAAATGTGTTTAGAGTGCCAATGATTCAAAGCCTTCACTATCTGGAGTCGTGAAGAGCAAGCCAAGGTAGTATAAAATGTGTTCAAGGTAGGATAAAAGGGTGGGATAAAATTACTTCAACACAAGTTGCCCCCAAGTCAAGGGTCTTATAGACAATTGTTCAAATTTATTCATGCATAAAACCTCTTAAGGTGTATGATGTTCATGGGCCTTGGAAGCTCTTCACCATTAGGTTTAGCTAGTTGATATGCTCCTGATCCATAGTTCATTGTGACAATATATGGTCCCAACCAATTAGGCTAAAACTTACCTTTCTTTTTACATTTAACATTCATGTTATTTTGGTTCTCTTTCAAAACCAAGTCACCAATCTCAAACTCTCAAGGGAGAATGTGCTTGTTGTAGCTTCTCTGTAATATATTCTAATAGGCCTTCAAATTTTCTAAGGCAGCCAAACACTTACCATCAAGAAGTTTTAGTTCTTACAATTGTGAGGTTTTATAGTCTACATCATCTTCAATGTGCTCCAGTGATATTCCTAATGATGGTATCTCAATCTTGACTGGGACGATAGCTTCAATACCAAAAACAATAAAGTATGGAGTGGTTCTAGTTAGGGTGTGATGATTGGTTCTATAATCCCAAAGGGTAGGAAAGAGTTGTAAGTTCCAAGTACGGCTAGCATCATTGGCAATCTTCTTTAAGATGGATATAATGGTTTTATTCAATGCCTCAGCTTGTCCATTACATTACAGGTTCTATGGAGTTGATATCTTATGCTTGATCTTAATTTTTACACAAAGAGATTTCACATCATAGTTCACAAAAGATCTTCCATTATCGAATATAATATGAGCTAGGATGCAATATCGATAGATGATATGGTAATGAATAAATTTGGCTATCTACTTCTCAATAACATAAGTGAGAGGAATGGCCTCTATTCACTTGGTAAAGTACTCAGTTATAGTCAACATGTGCTTGTGGCCATCTAAAGATGTCGGGTTAATTTTATCAATAATATTGAGACCCCATGTTGAGAATAGCCATGGTGTTGTGATCAACTACAGTGGTAAGGAAGGTACATGTATCAAGTTACCATGCTACTGATAAGGAACATACTTCTTTACATAATTACAAGCACCTATCTCCATTTTGGGCCAATATTAGCCTATTTTGAGGAGTTTCTTTGCTAGGACTACACCATTAGTATGGCCCCCACACATTCCTTCATGAAACTCCTTTAGTGCCAGCTTGGATTCTCCCAAAGATAAATTATGAAGAATCATTCCATCATAGCCTTTATGATAAAGCATGTTTCCAAGGAGGGTATAATGTGTTAAGTGATGAAGAAATAGTTTATGTTGGTTATTAAAAAGGTCAGCGAGGAAGACATGACTATGGAAATAGTTATAAAAATCTTGGTACCATGGTATCTTAGGTGGGGGAGTAAGACTAGCAATGACACATACCCTCTCTAAATCTATTATAATATGTGTCGACTGAAGAATATTTTCAATCAAGAACTGATACTCTTTAGCACTATCATGTATTTGAATCATGGAACCAATTTTTTCCATTGCATTAGTGGATCTATTTTTTACTCTCAAAACTTGTTCAAACTACAGAGATTTGAAATGTGTTTTGAGGTTATCAACAATTTACTTGTAAGGAACAAGCTTGTCATCTCTTGTTTGATACTGGTTAGTGGTCTGATTTATGATTAACTATGAATCTCCATAGACCCTTAAGCTTTGAATATCCCACTTTATAGCAAGATGGATCCTTGCAACCAATGCCTCATATCTAGCCATATTATTTGTATAATGAAATTATATATGGAATGATTTGGGAATCAAATCCCCCTATGGTGTGACCAAAAATATGACAGCTCTAGATCCCTGGGATATAAAGGATCCATCAAAATAGAGTGTCCATTGGTTAGGTTCATGTAGTGCATGTTCTATTGTCATGATAGAATAATCAAGCAATTCAAACTTGAGAGGTTGAGTATCTATAAGAGGAGCTTCTACAAGCTGATCAGCAAGTACTTACCCTTTAATTGCCTTTTTATTTGGGTACTCAATATTAAACTCACTGAGGAACATAACCCATTTAGCCATGCATCCTTGAAGAGATGCTTTAGATAAGAGGAACTTGAGAGGATCCACTTTGGTGATAATAATAATTTTGTTATTTAGCATATAATGTCACAATTTTTGAGTGACGAACACCATAGCTAAAGATGCCTTCTTAATAGGAATATATTTATATTCATAAGCTACCAATATGTGGCTTAAATAATAAACAACGTGTTACTTACCATGATCATCATGTTGGGCCAAAAGTAACCCCAATGCATGTTATGTGGCTGATATATAAAGAAGCATTGGCTTTCCCTATGTTGGTAGTCGTAAGATTGGTGGATTAGCCAAGTATGTTTTAAGCTTTGCAAATGCTATCTGACAATCTTTACCCCATTGAAATGTTGCCCCTTTCTTCAAGATATGGGTAAATGGGTGGCACTTATTTGCCAATTGAGAAATGAACCTGCATATAGACTGGATCTTTTCTTGTAGACCTCACAACTGTTTAAGATTGTTTAGTGGAGGCATTTCCACAATAGTGTTTACCTTTGCAGGGGCTACTTCGATCCCTCATTGTGATACAATGAACCCTAGCAATTTTATTGGCGTGACTCTGAAGACACATTTTTTAGGATTTAAGTGGACTTTATATTCGTGAAACCTCTCAAAGATTCTTCATAGAACCTCAGATGTCCAGCTCTTATTCTTGATTTTGTTAGTATATCATCAACATAGTCCTCTATACTGTCATGCATCATGTCATGGAAGATGACAATCATTGCACATTGATATGTTACTCTAGTGTTCTTCAAGCCAAATGGCATGACTTAGTAACATAATGTTCCCCATAGAGTGGTGAACACAGTCTTATGTTGATCTTCAGGGGATATCTTAATCTGATTGTAACCAGAAAATCCATCCATTAAGGATAACATATCATACCCAACAGTTGAGTCAATGATCATGTCGATGTTGGGCAAAGGAAAATAATTTTTGGGGCATGCTTTGTTGATATCTCAGAAATTAGTACAAATATGTATACCTGGGGTCTTTTTACTCACTGGGACTATGTTGGAAACCCATTCAGAGTAATCTAGTGATCTAATAAAATTGGCTCTTAATAACTTTTTTAGTTTGGCCTTAACTAAAAAGGCAATGTGTGGATGCATCTTTCTCATTTTTTTCTTGACTAGTTTAGCATCAGGATGAACAAAAAGATGATGCACAACTAAATCTGGGTCCAAGCCTGGCATGTCAGAGTATGCCCATACAAAGATGTCTATATAATCCTTAATAATGGATATAATATGTTCACGTTCTACTTCAGTAAGGGAAACTCCAAGATAAACAATTTTGGAATACTCATAGGTTCCCAAGTTCACTTATGTTGTGTTCTCCATAAGGAGTGTGGATCCATCTTCTATAATTTTAGGCAATGTATGGTCATGATCATCTTCCTCTACTATATCTTCTTATTGTTCCTCCCAAAGATCTAGATAGTATGAAGAATCAAAATCTACCTTCTCAGGTAAAGGCCAAGTAGCAAAAATCTTTGGAAATTCAAGAGCAAGATGCTCAAATAATTGATGTTGTTTTGAAGATATGCTTGTATTGGCTATGGAACTTGGGCTAGATGGACCTTCTATATCTTAAGGGGATGGGCAAACTTTCCCACCTAGGAGCACCTAAAACAAGTTTTAAGTCAAAGGCTTGTCTTTTTCTTTACTTTTTCCTTGATTGACAAGTGCCTCAAAGAGGTTTTCATTCAAAGATCTTGATATTTATTCTTTATTATGACCATGAAAGTTTGTATGCTCTCAAAAGCAGGCAAAAGTATCCAATAAAAAATCAAATCCCTATTTATGATCACTAATGGGCAATCCATCTCGTAGGCCCATGTATTTTGTAATTGATTCTTCATTTTGAAACTCATCGAGGCATATAACCAATTTTTGTTGGTCCCAATATATGAGTTTAGGATGGCAAAGGCATAAGACACAATGAGGGTTTGATTTAGGATGGGAAGCTCTAATGGTAAATATATAATGCCCTGCTTCAAGACAAGTTCTTGCTTCAGGATGGGAAGCTCCAATAGGCATTATGGTCAATATGGCATTTGAATCAAATAAATCTGAGTCAACAAGCTCATCAAAATAGCTATAATGGGAAATTATGTCATTGTTAGGAGTCTCATTACTAGTCACTTTGAAAGAGTCACTATCGAAAGTCATGAGGTCATCTTCTGGTGGTTTAAGTCTAAGACCATGATTCCAATTGGCAACTCCAGCTAATAAGGGTTCTAAAATTCCTTGCACTTGTGGGCCAAGGCCTTTCCCTGTATAATCAAGATGATCCATTATCTGGTTATGGATAGGATACTTTGGATTTTGAAAACAATCAGTAAGGCCTTCAGAATATAACCAATCTCCCTTGGTAAAAGCCTCTTGATCTTTCTTTGATGCAATTGCACATACAAAAACCACACGAGGTTTTGGTTATTTCTTCTTTGGCTACCAAATCTAATTGGGTCTATTAGGAGTTTGAGAAGTTTTAGGCTTACAAAATGATTTAGGAGATTTAGGCAATTTTATAATATGGAGGATGTCCTTCAGATGGTACATAAAAATACTTACATCTTTAATAATAACCTACTTGGCAAGAGTTGCAGGAAATGGATCGATCGAAGTGGAGGCTAGATCACCAAGGTCAATATAATTAGATGAAGATGGATGAGAAGCGATGGCTTTATTCTTCTTCACAATGAATTTAGAACCTAGGTAATAGTTATAATTATGAAAATCAGCTTCAATATGTTTGCAATATTGATATGGTTGTTGATCAACAAGAATAGTAACCTTGATCCCATCATGGGGAAACCTAAGGTAATGGTGAAGAGTGGATGGAACTTCCTGTACTTCATGGATCCAAGGATGACCAAGAAGTATGTTATAAAGAATCTCAATATCCACAAAATGGAATAATGTGTGATGAGAAATAAACTCAACCATGACTGACAACCAAATTATACCAGATGACTCCCTCTCAGCATTATCGTAAGCCTTGATTGTAATAGTTTTTGGTTGAATGTCTTTATCTATTTATCCCAATCATCGTAACAATTTAAGAGATATGATGTTTAGCCTTGAACCATTATCTATAAGAACCCACTTGATCTTATGATCTGTAATGATTATCTTAATGTATAGTGGGTTATTATGGTTTGGGCCAAGAGTGGACATGTCTTTTTTATCAAATATGATTTCCCAAAATGAAGACAAATGCCCAACTAAGTTCTAGAACTGATAAGGGTTTATATCATTAGGCATAATAGACTCTTTCAAAAGGTTGTTCATGATAGTTCTATGGACATTAGATGTCCACAAGAGTTCTAATATGGAAATTTGTAAGGGTTTTGTTCAATTGGTCCTCTAGACTATAAGGCTTTTCAATTATGGATTGAGTTAATTTAGTGTTTGTTGGTACAATGTTCAGCTTTGGAACCATCGGCGTAATGTTCTCATTGGGTTTTATGGAAGAAGTGGGTGAAGGGCCCTAGATGGTAACTCATGGGCATCTAGTTATGACTATTCAACCTAGAGGTGGAAAGGAGTTATTATAATTAGAAGAGGAAGGCAAAGGAACTTGGATGGTGACTCATGGGCATCTAATTGTATTGCTACATTTTTTAGTCGACCAGGGGCCTTTATAATTAAAAGAAGGGTGCTATTGGTCAGAATTCGTAACCTATGTAAATGGAGTCTCAACATGATTATGCAAACTTGATGCAGTATTACTAGAGGGCGAGGGTATTGACCTAATAATGATGGGTCCCATGTTGTGAGGAACACAAGATTGTCCTTGTGGTTTCATAGTAACAGTGGTAATGTGGGTAGAAAAAATGCACCCCATAGTATTATTATAGTCGTAAGGCATGTTGTTATAAGCCACATTGTTAGTATTAGAATTATGATCCCAATTGTGCTCATTGAGATTCTAACCATGTTGTTGGTTTCGATTTTGCCTCTATCCTTGATTTTGACCATTTTGATTGTTTTTTGGTGGTAGTGGATCATGTCGAGGAAAGGGGTCTTTATAGATTCTCATATCCCAATTTGTGTATTGATTAGGGGCCAACTTAATTTCTAGTTCACCAATTTCAATAAAGTCCTCAATAACATTTCATAATTGGATGAAATGATATGCACCATGACCAAAAACACGATGGAAGTTACACCATTCATTCTCCTTGTACCAATCTGGTTTTGGTTGATCTTGAGGAAATGGCCTTGATACTGGCCATATAATTACATTAGCTGTAATGAGCTTTTGTGACACTATTTCAATCAATTCTCCTAACTTTCTAAAGCCTCTAAAGTTGTTATGAAATGTCCTTTGTGGAGGTTGTCTCTACAAAGTAGGTGGTGGATTTGGGGGACTTAATTGTACATTTGGGGGAGGCATAGCCTACACCATTTGTATGTTTCTTGTTTCAATCACCCCATTTCTAACCATATTATTATTTTTTCTAAAGCCCTTAGGATTATCCTATATGACTATTTGAATCGATGATTTAGTTTGATTAGATGCTTGACCCTATGCAAAAATATTGACAAGGCCTCTAACAATAAGAACCTTTTCAATCTGCACTCCTTTATCGATAATTTCTTCAAATGAGTTAGCACAAGATAATTGTAAATTATGCATGACTTCGGGATGCAAGTTATGTGCAAATATATCAGTCAACTATTTGTCTGGCAAGTTATGTTGAAAGTGGCCTACCAATGCTCTCCACCTTTGTAGATATGCAACAAAACATTCACCATCACGTTATTTGGATTTGCATAAGTCAACAAAAGTCAATTCATGTTCTATGTTACATGAGAAATGGTTATCAAACTTTTCTAATAAGTTATTTTAATTTGTAACTAATCCCTTGGGTAGTTTAAGTAGCCAATCTAAAGCCTATCTCGCTAAAATTCATGGAAATAGTCCAAGCAAGTACTCGCTACTATAAGCAACCTCTTGACATAAGATAAAGAATGCCTGTATGTGCTCATGTGGATCTCCCTTTCCTTTGTATTTATCAAATTTGGGTGCCTCAAAATGAGGTGGAAAGGGGTTTTGGAGAATAGATAAATCAAATGGATATGGACATATCTCATCAAATTTGTACTTTTTAACTCTATTATTTGTCTCCAATCTCTGAATAATTTCTTTCATAGAATTCCACTCTTGCATGTTTGGTGCATTTTTGGATTGGATACGATGTTGTTCGGGTGGTATGTACCCTTAGTTTTGTTATTGTTGGGTTGTAATGTGCCCCTAGTTTTGTTGTTGTTGGGGTGGAATGTGCCCCTTTCAATCCATGCTTTGGTTATAATTTGCTCTTTGGGTCGAGAAAATAGGCCATTGATTGTTGGATTGTAAAACATTCCTTGAATTCAACTATTTAGTACCTTGTTGATTTGGGATAGTTTTGTGTTTGTTTACCAATCATTGCGTTGGTTGGAATGAACTAGTCAAATTGTCTTGTGGGATTTCCTCAATTCGAACTGAATGTTTGGGTCTCTGATTTTGTAACATAACAAGAGGTTCTTTATGGTTAAATAATGTATGCTCTGTGTCAAATAGAACATTTTATAAAATCTCTTGTGACTTTAACTATTTGTTTAGGTTACCTTGATCCATTATGGTTATGTTTTAATCAAATGTTTATTACATACCTTCGACCATATTTCCCTGTTCTTTTGAAGCATCATTGTGAATTGAAGTGGCAACAAATGAGTCAGTTAAGTCTGTGAAAAGTTGAGCTACATATCATTGACTTATTATCTTGATCTTGGCTAGAAGATCTAGATTTGTGGGTTTTGACTCTGTTTGTATTTCTTTTCCTTTGCTAGAAGAATAAGGTATGTCTATTTGTGCAAAATATTGCTCTCGTCATCATTTTTATCTTTCTCTAAATAAGGCATGCAATTGCTTTATAGGAAAGTCTAAAGGTATTCTAGCACCTAATTCTATCAACTTGAGAAGTGCTTCATCTTGATCTCCCTAGGATTGATATTCATTGTAATCATCTTTGGATCCTACTATTGCTGGGATGTAATCAAAACCAATGGGGTTATCTTGACCATCATAAAATTGCTCATCCTCATAGCTAAGGTCATAAGAGGCCCCACTACAAGTGAACCTTTGAGTCATGTCTAAAAAGAGTTGTTCTCTACATTTGACTAGGTTTGGATCAATGTTTTGCAAATGTTTAAATGAGGTATGTGTTGGTTCTTTTCAAAAAATTAACTATGGTCCAAAAGAGACTATAAAGGAGGGTGGCTTGGAACCAGAAAAAATTATAAGATTTGGTTCACGAGTTTACTCAACCTTTGGTAAAATCGAAATCATATAGATTGGAAGAGGGTAAGGTAACTTCAAAGATCGAAGGTGAAAACCAGTACACTAAAGCCTAGATTTTTGTGATATGCCTGTACCGTAAATGCTAGTTCCAACTTTGATGAGTTGACCCTAGAAAATTATAAGAAATCTCTTCAAATTATGAAAAAGACAAAATGGACTAAGAAACTCAAGATGTAAAAACATACATGAATCACTAAGTAAAAGGCTAGAATCAAATGGGTGGTACAATGTTGCCACATGGCTCTAGTAGAATAAAATATGTTCTGGAACTCAAAGCGTATGCCATATGCAAGATGACTTGAGTCCACCAAGATGATAATGTGATTTTGAGTCTAATAAACAACCCTTAATCCAAATGGAAAATTGAACCCAACTTAGAACAAGTTTAGTGTGCAAATGGTGAACCCACTTTGACACACCAACCCTTAAAACTCAAAAAGGTTCAATTTCAAATTTGGATTATAAATGAAGGACTTAAACAAATTGGGTAAAAGATCTAGACTCAATTGGGTAGCATGACTGTGCCAAAGTGGGTGATATGACACAAAGTTTTTTATAACAATTTGAACAAGGAAAAGATAAATTTTCCAATTGGACAGCATAACGCCTCCCTTGCTCAAGAGAATTGAAGACAATGTGCTCTGGTTAAGTTCATTGAGTTAACAAGTTGTTTTAGACACAAATCAAGACCAAGTAAGCTAATGACAAAAAACAAATGTCTTAAGTCTAAACTGACAAGGTATGGTAAAGTGGGGTCAACTAAAGTAGACAATTTTTTATTATTCTAGGGGCATCAATTACATAATGGCTTTCACATCAAACAATGCAAAATAAAATCATGGAAATTGGGTGTTCGTGGAACTTGGATTTTTGTAAAAAGGTCTAGTCCTTTTTGTAACCACTACATCCTATTGTTCGCTAAGTGTAGTGTGATGTCCAAAGTGCATATATGTCCCATGTGCAACTCCATTACTAGAAGGTGATTTAACCGCTCAAACCTTCAATCCTAGTGGGAGTGGTTAAATTCAATGCTGAGAGATGAAACCCTAGGTCAAAGCTTCCTTATAGAACTTGTGAGAGGTGATGAAGTCCCCCTCACAAGACAAGTTTGCATAAAAATAAATGACATAAAAAGAAAGACTTTAGGGTCATTTTCAAGGTCACCCAAACTATGATGAGTTTTTGGGGAGTGCTTTAGATGACATTCTTTCTAAGCCTTGGACTAGGCTTGTTTGCAATAAGGATGGAGCTTTCGATTTCACAAGTTCCCTAAAGGGGACGGATGGAAGCGCATACACCCAATGTCCTTTTTGCCAATCAATTAATTAATCATCTATTGCATACAAACTTGGCAAATGAGTTCAATTTTCAGCAACAAATAAGAGATTAGGTGATGTTCTTTTTGGCCCTTGGCCTTAATTGCTAAAATGGTAAAAGATTTCACAAAAAAAAACTACATGAAGCAATAAAGACCTAAGTTCATTTTAAGCCCAAATTGAAGATTCAAGAATTAGCCTAATTTCATGATTAAAACACCAAATTTTAAAATGTCACAAGAGTTATGATGTGTTTTAAGCACTAAATGAAATGTATCTAATACTTAGCCAAATCTTAGGTTCATTTTAAGCACTAATTCAAATGTGTGAAATCAAGCATGTTCATTTTAAACCCAAATGAAAGTGTGTTTGGTTAGTCAAATGCATTCAAACCAACTTCCAAACTACCCCCTCAACCTATAAAAACATAATTATAAGGGCTTGCTTTGAGGCACTTAAGAGTATGAGCAAATGACATTAAGAATTTTAGCTCTGAGGTTGATAGTCGAGTTGGTTAGATAGGTGAGTTGGGTTGACAGGCGAGTTAGATTGATAGGTGAGTCAGGTTGGACAGGCGAGTTAGGTTGGATAGGTGAGTTGGGTTGACAGGCAAGTTGGGTTAATAGGGGAGTTGGGTTGGACAGATGAGTCGAGTTGGATCGGCAAGTTGGGTTGACAGGTGAGTTGGGATGAACCAGAGCCGAGTTAGGATGAACCAAAGCTGAGTCGGGCTGAACCAAAACTAAGTTCGGATGAACCAGAGCTAAGTCAAGTTGAACTAAGCTAAGTTGGGATGAACCAGAGCTGAGTTAGGTCAAACCAAAGCCGAGTTGAGATGAGCCAAAGTCGAGTTAGGATGAACTAAAGCTAAGTTGGGGTGAGCCAAAGTTGAGTTGGGATGAACCAAAGTTGAGTTGAGCCGAAAGAGAGTCGAGTTGGGTTGAACCAACGCTGAGTTGGGTTGTCCCAAGAACAAAATCATGGTTTATAAAAATGGACTTTTTTTTCTCAAATTTTTTCTTTCTTTGCTTCCATACTCCAATAACCTACATGACAATAGTCAGTAGGTTGTTTGTAAAGGCTTTGTGAGAAAATTTATGGGTTGCGGTCCCATCGAGCATGCCAAAATGTAGATTATGATTACAAAGCAAGTTAATCAAATATTAATACAAAAATCTAAGAGAAATGCATAGAGAATTAACTAATTAAGCCTATCTATTCAAAGGGAATTTGAAAATGATAATGAAGAAACAAATAAAAGAAAGCATACTAGTTACCTTCTCAAATGGATTCCATCATCCAAGAGTGGTTCAAAAACATGTTCTCTCCTGATCAAGCATCCTTGTCTTTGTCAACAATGGTGGTAAAACTCCTCCATGGTCTCAAGAACACTTCTCAAAAACTAGACTTAAGATGTGAAATCACTAAATTAGCCTATGAGTGAAGCTTGCAACTAAAATCAATGGTCAAATGTAAAGGATTATGGAGACAATTCAACATAATAACTTTGCACAAATCAAGCTTAAAAATGATGTCAATGGCCTCTCTATTTATATATTTTCAAGAATGACCAAAATCAACCATGATTGTCCATCTCAAGATTGAGATGTGTGGTCATGGATTAATTGAATTATGTAATTAAAATCCATAATTATCCTTATCATGACTTTGGAAGAAGGGACATTAATGAGGCATGGGAGGTAATAAAGAGGCATGAGAGACCCATAATTTTGATATGTTATGCACTTATGGTGTGATGGATTCCACCCCATAGATGACATCACCTGATGATGCAGATAATACAAATTAATTTACAAAAATAAATATTCAACAACTCTCACAGAAAATCCACTTACGCTCTTGATTTAGATTAATTAGCCTTAAACAAGGTTAATCAACATTTGTTCACTTATTTGGAAATTAGACCTCAATTAATCAAAATGGTTATAAAATCATATTATTAAGTCATAATTTGACTTGAGAAGAATTGGAAGGTGCCATTAGATGCATTGGAACCGTATTCCCATTTAGGATGTTTCCAACACAAAATAATGAAGGTATGTGATGTGTACTAATGACTTAGAATAAAAGAGTGATCTAGAGCATAAAAAGGTGAAATCATCATTTTAACTCAAAATGAATTGTTCAAAGTTAGTTGGCCCATAAATTGCATTGTCCCATTTAAGGATACTTTGACCTAAATTGGTACTTGTAAATGACAAGTTTGAACTATTTAGCACGTTTTATGGTTTTTGACGTAAAATGTGCATTTGAGTATAATTCAAGTAAGATTGACAATTTCAAAACAAATAGTGTTAGGAATTTGATGTCTACATATATGTGATACACACACATGAGATGAGTTATTTGTGAGTCATTAGCCATAGTTATTATCTTGAGACAAGAGACAACTAGTTGGTTTGCTTGGGTATTGGGTCAACCTTGATATTCTACCTATTTCAACATTTATGTCTTAGTATGAAAGTGACTCAATATTGGGCTAGTTGGTATTAACAAACCAAGTCCTTTGGTTATCCCATAGATATGGTTGATGTTGGTCACTGTTTAGATGGATGGTCCAATGGCATTATAGTATTCAATTTTACATGGAAGGGGAACACTAGTATGTTGGGCCACCCACACTACCACACTTAGCTATATAGTTTTATTCAATGGCATCATAGTATTAGCAAGCACACCACACCAATGTAAACCATACTTCACAAAACCCATTCAATGACATTAAGCATTCGAAACCAACTATAATATCAATAACACAAGCATTATATATCACATCATGTTATCCACACTCATTCCATTATCCATCACATCAACATCATGTTACATATAGAGACGAGATCAATCTATTATATGACATGGATATGGATAGCATCACACAGATCATTCATGTCATGTTAAACATCATGCATCTTGGGTCACTTTGGTCTTACCATGCATATTACATATGTAATGTAGTAGAATTGATCATTGATAGACTTGATCAACCATTAATAGACTCATTCAATGGATAGATTGGACTAGATATAACCAAAAACATTGATAGATAGTGAACCCTATCTCTACTCACTCTAAATATATATCTAGATCTATACATGGGGTGGGGTGACAATATATATATATTGTGCTAATTAAATTATATATTATAATAATGTCAATGAAATTATGTGTGTGTGTGTGCGCGCATGTGTGTGTGTGTGTGTGTGTGTGTGTGTGTGTGTGTGTGTGTGTGTGTGTGTGTGTGTGTGTGTGTGTGTGTGTGTGTGTGTGTGTGTGTGTGTGCGCATTGGTTTGTATAATTTAATTTTTAAAAAACTCCTAGAAATGTCAGCAAGCAATCTAGAAGACCCCAAAACCTTTAAAAAAAACACTAGTTTCAAAATTTACATACTAAAATCTTTAAGTTCAATACTGAAATCATGAAAATGACTAAGTATTAATCAAATTAGATTTTGAAAAACTATCTTCCAAATCGTAACTTGGGATGTTGTGAGACCAATTCTATAAGATGCATAGTGACCCTAGTTTCTTATATTTACTAAAATAAATTTAAATTATTATTAGCATTTATTTTTAGTAAACAACCCCCTACTTTTTAGTTATTCTAGTTCTTTGCTTTCGAACACATGAACATTACATACATTAAGTAACATGTGTATGTTTTTGTGCATACTCATTATAGTGCATAATCACTTTTGTTATGTGTAATTTTAAAAACATGCCTATAGGATCATAAATGGCTTGGATTCTCGAGCATAAGGCTTAGACCTACAAACATAGTCGAATCCTTATTTTTGACTAAAAATAACAAAATCTAACTTTTGCTATCATAAACACTATGAATTTCATAAAAGCAATTCCTATAAATATTACTACAACGTCAACACACTCTCAACTTTCCAAATATATGATTTTTTTAAATTTTTTGACTATTTTAGTGTTTCCATCTATGCTGATTTCTAAGTATGTCTTTTTTAGGTCACTATATGTCATAACTATACATGTCTATATTTATTTATGTATTTTTTTTAATTCATTCAAATGTTTGACTATTTTAATGTTTACATCTATGTTGATTTCTAAGTATATCTTTTTTTAGGCCACTATATGTCACAACTATACATGTATATATTTGTTTAGGTATTTTTTAAAATTCATTTATGTATTTTTATAGTTTCATTCAAATGAAAATATATATATAGTCAAAAATTAGGCCTAATTCTATACACAACAATTTTTTTTTTTTAAGGAAGTTAGGAGGGGTGCACAACCAACTATCCATTTTTTATAAGTTTTTCAAGGTCTATTTCCTTGTGTGTGTGTGTGTGTGTGTGTGTGTGTGTGTGTGTGTGTGTGTGTGTGTGTGTGTGTGTGTGTGTGTGTGTGTGTGTGTAATAAAAACTTAGGTCACAAAATAGATGATATTTTTTAAATTTCCACCAAATGTTTTCAAACAATACTAAATAAAACTTAAAATGATGGATAACACAATTGACTATCTACTCTGTTTTTATGAAAAACATGAGTTCCTCTTAAACTTTTAGATGCTTGACCTACTTATACTAAATTAATAGTCTTGAAACCATACTGAAAATGCTACAGTTCATGTTCCTATATCATCTTCAAATTTTAAGTGTAGCCATCTCAAATAATCTACAAAAGTTGAGAATTCTCATTTTTTATTAAAAAAATTTGTCCACTTAAGACCCCTTTTTAGCCCATCAACTCTTTCTACTTGCCTACAATTACACGCCAATATTAATGAACGTTAATGGAATGACAAGAAAGGATATTTGACTACTTTTTTGGCATCCATAAACACATCAACTGGAAACTTGAATGGATTGGCTGGTTAAGGCTCTCTGAATTTGCCCTTATCAGTAATTATTTTAATGAATGGGAAATAAAGGAAGATATTAAATTTTGGTGTTGAGAGATCTCAACTCCTAACATTTCATTGCACTTTATTTCCAAGGGCTAATTCATCATGATCTTCTCACAATCGGATCACAAATTAACTGCCTTGCATGGTAGGTTAGTCCTGTTGGAGAAATTTGATCTCCACCTTCAAACATGGAAGCCAAATTTTGATGCCCTTCATGTAGATTTTGAGCAGTCCATTGTGTGGATTCATATTTATGCTCTCCTTTTCGAGTTGTGGGAATAATATTCTCTTCTTAGCATTGGTGAGTGTTTGGGGAAGGTTGTCTGCATTAATGACCATATAAAATATGGGACAATTGCCTCTTTTGTACAAATATGCATCTATGTGGAGCCTTTAAAAAACATTCTAAAGTCCATTATTATTCACTCTCTAGGATGAATTTGGTGCTAATAGGTATAAATGGAAGTTATTTCTTCAAATTCCTACAGATGTTACAAGCCTAGTCACATCTATAGAAATTGTCAAGTTCATTTGCTCACCACTCAAAAACATCAGTTATCAAAACTTGATGGGCCTTATACCGAGTTCCTTAGATAATATCAACTTAGCCATTTTTACTCTATTTCAAACAAGGTACCATTCCTATCCATTCATAGTGGGTTTGATCCTCACCATATCCTTTCTCCTAGTTGGTGTCCTTTGAGGGAATGACCTTTAAAACACTATTGAAGGAATCAATGTCAATTACTTCTAAGTATGCAAGTATTGTCTCATTGATTCGAAATTTGTTGAAGGAAGGAAAATAAGAGGAAACATTTAAGGATATAGAGAAGTGGATTAATCATGAACTTATGGTGCATGAGGAAGAGAAAGTTAGAAAATTGGTTATAATGGGCATTTAGTCTACACCTAGTTTGTTGAAAGAGGCCAACTATGGTTAAAAAGTAAAATGAGGCCAAAAATCCAAAGGAGAAAAAACATTAGTGGAGGTTGAAGTAGGCACCCAAGAAAGCATCAATTCTATTTTTGTCTCTAAAAAGTGGGGGTTTTAATTCTCCTCTTCCCCCTAATGAAGTATATAACTTGGAATGTTAAGGGCCTTAATGCCCCTAAAAAGTAGCTCCTAGAGAGGTGCTTCATCTTAAATCAACAAGCATATTGATTTATGATTCAAGGGACAAAAATTTACAGTGAAGAGGCTCTTGGAGTTTGGAACGAGTGGTTGGGTTAGCAAGGATCATTCATGGACTCAGTTGATGCTTTTGGAGGATTGGGGCTCATTTGAAATGCAAACAAAGTTGCTTGTGAAGTGATTTCTCATTCTCATAATTGGAATATTTTTAAAATCATTAAAAATTCAACAAACTTAGATTTTCTTTTAATTAATGTCTACATGTCATTTTGAAAAAGGCTTTATGCTTAGAGTTGTCTTCTCAGTTGCAACCATTTTCCAATAATAGAATCATTCTTGGAGGGGACTTTAACACTGTTTTATTGACAAAAGATAAAGTTGTTGGTGGATAATTTTCAAACCAATCTCACTTGGATTTCAAAATCTTCATTCTAGAAAACACTTTGGAGGACCTTAAACCTAAGTGTGGCTTGTTTACTTGGGACGAACGGGTGGTTGGGTTTCAACGACATTGTAGAAAGGCTATACCATTTTTTATTTAACTCAAAATGGTTGAATTCAAGGTATAACATGAACCGAGTTATACTTCATGCTTCTAGTTTTAACCATAATCATGTCTCTTTATAATTGATAGTGATTTTTTCCTGTTATAGTAGGGTTTTATTATTTTCCCATATTTATTTATTATGGGTTTTTTCCCCTCACTTGGAGTTTCCCTACTTTCATGGAGAAGCTTGCTTAGGTGTATAGTTTGATCAAATGACTAGGACTAAACTCCCTTGACCAGCTATTCTAAGTATGAGGGTTACTCCTCTATTGTTGGATCTATTACTACCTTTTATGGAGGATTTTATATTCTATTTTGAGGGTCTATTGACCACATTTTAAGGAGAAGTTACTTAGCACTCTCTTATACGTACATCTCACTTGGTGAGCTTTTTCAGTTAATAGAAGATTGGTATTTGGCTCCTATTTTGTCTTGTCAAATATTCTCTCAAATTGGTTTCATTTTCTTTTACCTACATTGTGGTGTGTACCTGTTTGGTTCGTGTAATCACTTTACTCATGCATTTGACTTCACTAGACCTTGGACTCAGCCTTGATATGGTATCAAAGCCACAATGATAATCGTGTGTCTAATTTTTTATTTTTGTTAAGTTATTATTGAAATATTGAGTTTTTATTATTGCATTATCTTTGCCTTGGATTGTTTGGACTTGTGACATTTTCTTTGGCTCAGTTTTTCCCTTGGGTATTGTATGCAGGCCCTTCTCTCTCTTTAGAGATACACAGGTTATATTTCATAACTTTGGAGTTCAAAACCAAAGAAAAGTAATATATTGTGTTTGGGTCACCACGAACCTTGTAGGTCTGAGCTCATCCCATGCTTAGTGTCTAAAGGCATTATGTTGACCTTCCTAACACGCCATGGCCTGTACAAACATTTTTTGATCAGGTGATCCCTAATTAAGGCCTTTTTTCTCCATGCCTTGAGCAAGGTGTTTTTGATCTCCTCACACCTAAGCCATGACATGTTGATCTATATAGGGATTTGCTCCTTCTACTTACCATCCAAGGCAAACCTATGCTCACCATTGATGGCCTTGAACAAATATCATCAAGTAGTCCTCTTTTGTTGTAACTCTCCATGCAAATGAATCGGGTTGGAAACAAAACCTTTTTTTTGAATTTTATGGTTTCATATACCAACTAGGTTCAAATTTGTGGTATTAAAGGAATAAAAAATGATTTTCCTCACCAAAGTTTAAATGTAGTAATTATAAGGTTCACTTTATTATTTTATTTTTGAAAAAAAGGGGGAGGGAGGGGTGGCACTTTATATTATTTAATATCGATGTATTGTTAATATTAAATTTTAAAAACTCACAATAAATCTTTGGGTGTGTGTTTTTTACATTTTGAGGTGGAGATTATTGTTAAGGATTTTTTATAAAAAAAAAAAATAATATAATATTATAGTTTTTTTTTTAAAAAGGGATGAATGTTTTTTAAGAAAATAATATATTGTGAGCTTTATTTAAAATACGAGAATATTATTTTTGTTCAAACTCTTCATATTTTTACTAAATGAAGACTGGAGGGTGAGGTTTGATTTGGCAGGTGGCCAAACACCCTCACATTCAAAACATTCACTTTCTCTTTCTTGCTCATGTTGTGCTCACCTTCCTTGCATGCACTCTCAGCTAATTCTAATGTCCCTTTGCTTTGCAATTTTTTTTTTTTACACTTGCACTAATTTCTCAAGACACACTCTTGGCAATGTCTGACATCTTTTGAGTATGCAATATAACATTTAGGGTGGAGGGTTCACCATTTCATGGGGGGGGGGGGGGGGGGGGGGGGAGGGGGGGCAGAGGGCAGGGCGTAGGGTGCGCGCATGGGTGTAATGTGTTTTTGAGTCACTTTCCATTTTATTTTTCACTTTTATTTCTACAACAAACAATAACTTCAATAACTACTACTACAACTTCATTTCTACACAATGGATATAAATTCAATTAATCCTCTAATGTCATTTAACTACTATGAATGGAAAACCAAAATGCAAACTATATTAAGGATAAAGGGTTTACATCATATTAGAATGGACAATGAAATTGAACCTAATACATAAGCAAAAAATTTAAGTGGTACAACCATTGTGATGAAACCTATGGGTTGTTATTTCTATCCTTTTCTCTTGATCCTCTCTTTCATGTAGAGTTTGCCAAAACTCCTAATGAAGTCTTGACCACCTTGGAAAAGATCTTTGGAAATATAGATGTAATGAGAGGGCATGAACTAGAAAATGAACTCATTAGTTTGAGTCCTAGTTATTTTCACATTCTTCAAGATTTCTTTACTAAGTTTAAGTCCTTAAGATTTTAGTTGAAAGAATATGGGATAGAGAAGAAATATGACCAACTTATTATTTCTATACTATCAAAACTAGGTCTAGATTACTTTGTCTTTGTCTCTACCTTCCATTCCACTAAAAGTGTTCTAAGCATTGCATGGAAGATGCCTTCTTTAGATGACTTTGTTGTCAACTTGACTTGGGAACAAGATAAGTTAATACAGATGAGCACATTGACGTCCTCAAAACCTCAAGCCCTAATTGATGGGAATGGAAAATAGAAGGATTCAAACAAAGAGAAGAAGAAAAGGAACAAGGATCAAGAGAAGGAGAAAGAATCAACCTCTACCAAAACAACCACTAAAAACTCCTCTTCCAATGACAAACCTAAGAAAGAGAAGGTTAAGTGTGCCTATTGAAGGAAAAATGGGCATGATGAACACAAGTGCATGAAGAAACAAATTGATCACCTAACTCATCTTTTAGGAAAGAACACCATAGGTGTTCCATAATGTATCAAGAAAAAATCATCAAATCAAGATTCTTCTAAGGCAAAAGGCAAATGTAAAGAGAAAGAAAAGAGCAAGGCTCTTATAGCATTTTCAGCTCCAACCTCTTCATGGGTTATTGACTTGGGTGCTTCCCACCACTTGGGCTCTTCACAAGTTGAGTTTTCTTCTTTAGATACTTATAACATGTCTTCTATCACTCTGGGTGATGACACTTCAGTAAAAGTTACAAGGAGAGGGTCTATTGAAATGGATGAACATTCAAAAATGTCCTAAGTGTTCGATTACTTCAACTAATCTCATATCAATGTACCAAATCAATCATATTAGTAAGCACATGAGGGTAGAATTTTCACTAGATTCAACCATAATTAGAGAGTTATTTAATGATTCTACAGTGGTAGTGGGTAGGGCAAATTATTAAGTCAGGTTATATACCTTCTAACATTTTGCACCTAATTCTTCTCTTACTGCATTGTTGACTCATCAAGATATAATTAGTAAATTATGGCATGAGTGGTTTGGCCACCTCAATACCACTACCTAAAACAACTTAATAAAAATGACATGGTCACATGCTTACCTCGAGTCCATTTCTTTAAGGGTCTTTGTGAGGTTTGGACACTTGGGAAGCACCCCAAAGAGAAATCTAACAAAAGCAAATCTTGGAGGGTTTCACATGCATTAGAGTTAGTATACAGTGATGTATCTAGGCCTTTTCGTACTCTATCTTTCACAAGAGCTAAGGATGTTCTCACCTTTATTGATGATTTCTCAAGGTATGCATGGGTCCACTTCCTTAGGCATAAATCTAAAGTTTTTGACAAGTTTTGAGACTTTAAAGTTCTTACAGATAAATAATCTAAGAAATGTATCAAGGTTCTTAGAACTAATAATGGGGGTGAGTATGTCAATAAAATATTTGATCAGTTTTATGAATCAGAGGGGATTGATTTACAATGTACAATTCCATATAGTCCTCAACAAAACAGAGTTACGAAACCAAAAAACATGTTCTATAAATAGATGGCTAACTATATGATTCACTCTAAGTCACATACACCAAAATACTAAGCTGAAATAATCAATTATGCTTGCTACAATCAGAATAGCGTTCCCCGTAAAGCTTTAAAAGGCATAAGTCCCTTTGAGCATAACTCCCTTTGAAGTTTGGTATAGTAGAAAACCCACAATTGATCATTTTAGAGTCTTCAAATATCCAACTATGGCATCTATACCTAAGAAGAAACACAAGGCTATGGAACCTCAGAGTAAGCCTTGCATATTTGTAGGCTATCAAGATGGTGTCAAGGGGTATTACCTTCTTCATCTGACCACACAAGTTATTTGTTTAGATAAGTGTTCACTTTTGAAAGAGGCCCATAGACTCAACATTTGACACTTTTCCCACTTCATTGGACTCACTTAGATTTAATTCAAATGATTCAGATCATCTTAAGCACATTCTAGAGGTTAAGGACACTTTTAGTTCTGATAATGAGAGCAGTGATGGGGACTCATCTCCATCCACATATGGCCACACTTCATAGGATGATGTTTCTCTATCTAATTCATCCACTTTTGGTCCTCTTTGGGCTAGGCAAACACTGCATAACACAAGTACATGGGTTGGGGATCCTTTAGATGACAAGTAGACAATTCAAAGTTTTAATGTGAGACACATGCTTTCTATGCCTCTACCTCATATCCACATAATTTTTAGGAGGCATCAAGTATCCCTGAGGGGGATTCTACCATGCATGAGGAGTATAACTCCTTAATCAAGAATCACACTTGGGACTTGACACTTATTCCTAATGGAAGAAATATGGTTCGATGTAGATGGATGGATCGAACCAAGTATGCAATAGATGGGTCCATTGACAAGTTCAAGGCATGATTGGTCACAAAGGGTTTCTCACAGGTGCTTGGCATCAAATACACAAAACTTTACATTAGTCACCAAAATAAACTTCATCAGACTCACACTTACTATTTCCATAGCCAATAATTGGGATGTTCATCAGATAAACATGAAGAGTGCCTTTATTAATGATGATCTTGAGGAGGAGATTTACATGGAGTAGCCTCTAGGATTTGTTGAGGACTCTTTCCTTTTATTTAGACTCTAAAAATCCATCTATGGCATTAAATAGGCCCCTCAAGTTTGGTACACCAAGATGGATTCCTTCATTCTTATAGTAGGATTAACTAGATGCCATTCAGATATAAACATCTATCTCTTATAGCAGGATTATTCACTTTTGATTTTGGTTCTTTATGTTGATGATCTTCTAATCACTAGTAGCTCTTCTTCATCCATTACAATGGTGAAAAGGGATTTTCATGACAAATTTTCCATGATAGACTTAGTCCTGTTACATTACTTCATTGGGATTTAGATTTCTCGGTCTGACTGGTCTGACTCGAGAATTACTCTTTAGTTTCACATGGCTGATTGTAAGCCAACTCTGACTCCCTTTCTAGCTGGAGTCAAGCTTGAGGTAGATTGTACTTCACCTTTCGTCGATGCTACCTTATACTGACTACTTATGGGTAATGTTTTCTACTTAACACATACCAAACCTGACATATCATATGTAGTGAGCCTTGTCTTCAGATTCATGTAAGAACCCCATGAGCTACATTGGAAAGCATCTAGAAGGATCTTGCACTACATTCAAGGCACACATAGATTTGAAATTCACTATAGAGCTAAAAATGACATCGAATTGATTGGCTATACTGACTCAGATTAGGTTGGTGATATTTAGAATCACAAGTCCACTTCAAGTTATACTTCTCCATTGGTTCAGGTCCAATTAGTTAATCAATCAAGAAGTAGAATAATATTGCTTTATAATCTATTGAGGTAGAGTACAAGGGGGCCATCAATATTGCAACTAAGGCCATCTAGATTAAAGGGATTCTCATAGAGTTTGATATCCACTTTAGATGACTTACCATCATCTACTATGACAACCAAAGTACCATTCAAATTTGTAGGAATTCAGTCTAGCATCAATAGACCAAACACATAGAGATTCACATGCACTTCATTAGAGAGCTCACTCATGGGGACATCATTGATCTAATCTATTGCTAGATGATAAAGTAGACAATAGACATCTTCACCAAACCTTTCATAGAGAGAAAATATCTTCACTTGGGGGCTCTTCTCGAGGTTTAAAATACTACAACATCATCTTCTGGGGAGGCCTTCTAGCCTCTTATTCTATGTCTCTCTTTGGGAGGAGTTTTTTTCTTTTGATTTTCACCTTTTCTCTACTTTATGAGTGATTTATTTGTACATGGGTATCTCATCAGGCCTAGTTATCTGGACCCATTTTTTACATTGTCCACCTAAGTTGTGCTTCTTGGGGAAGATCAGAGCTACACAGAGAAAGCCAACACCAAAAAAGATATTTTAAACACAATAATATTATATTGTCTATATATTTCATATGAAAGATTACAATTATATAGGAAATGAGTTTCCTATAATCGGGATGGTGAAATCCCTATAAACTCTTAAACAAATAATCTTCCAACTAACAACCCCCTCTAGATGAATATATTGTTATTACAATTTATTCAGATAACTACCAAATTAAATAAAACTCTATTAACATATTATTTTTTATTAAATAATATATATGTTATACATTAATAATGTGAACACCACACCTCAACATTCACCCCATTGTGAACATTATTAATCCTATCTACACCCCCTTAATGTGAACATGGGGAAAACAACTCTCCCATAACTGCACCTATACCCATGATTCGATGATTTTCAGAGGACAATTACAAACTTTACATGATGATTTTATAAATGGTTGACCAAAAACTAAAAATAATGGTTTTACAAGTGGCTTACCACAAACTACAAAAAAAATAGTTTTACAAGTGGCTTACCATAAACCACATCATAATGTGCAGTATAGTTACTAGCTCTCATCATTATCACATTTCAAAGAAGTTACATAGGAATATTCAGTTCACTTATGACAAATGTGAACATGTATATAATATGTGTTCTTGTTTCAAATCACACCATGCTGAAAATAACACACAATTGAAAATCAAATATGCCACTAAAGCAGAAAGTGGCCCCATCATTAGTGTCTAACAAGAGGCTATGAAACCTGTTGGGTGAATATTTTGTCATCAACTAACTGATGACAAAATGGGTATATCAACCACAGTACAAGAAGATTTACGCCATAAAAAGTGTAGGTTTATCACATCTTAATGAGATAAATCTCTCCTCTCATCAAGGAGAGGTTCCCTATGAAATACTTATATGCTATATGTATATATAAGTAAGCAGAAAATAATACTCAAGGTAGTATAACACCATCCATCTCTCTTTTTTTAGAGAGGATATCCATAGAACAAAGAAAAAAATATTAGTCGATGGCTAAAAGCATTCCTCTTCTTTCAGGAATGGTATCCAGCGTAGAGCAGAGAATTCCCTGAAGTAGTAATAATGTCCACAAGGAAACCCACGTAAGCATAAAGTCTTTCGTTGCCTCCTTCATTGATTCAAAACACGCGTAACAGTAGAGTGAAACAAAGCACAAAGCCTTCGCCTAAAATTACAATGGATAAAAGGGTCACCAAGATAAAAGTAGCTCAATGTCTTTCTTTTAGCTTTTATAAATGTCTGTAGATAATTTCAATACATACACTTTGCTTATTAAATCGAACAAATGGGAGATTATCAGGAAAGTAAACATAAGAACTATTTCCTAAATAACACAAATTACTTCAACACAAAAGTCTGAAATAAACCTGTTTCTCATTCATTTGATAAAATATGATTTATAAGTTGAGCACAAAGTCTCAAGAAGTGTCTGAGTTTCAGTAGAGTTTTTGCTCTCAATTATCCAGACAAATCCTTTTACAAAAGAGGTTCCCTCTATATATAGGGAGAAACCTTCAAAAATAAAAAAGATTAAAATATTAAAATATCTAGTCAAAGATGAGTCATCTTTGACTTTGAGATATTTTATGATTTTTTTACATGTAATTACATATTACAAAAGTGCATGAGAAGAGAGGAAGAAGAGAGAATGGAGAAATGGTTCAACTCTTGCTGCCGAACTTCTATAGATGAGCATCATACATGGTGATAGATGCCTGAATTCCTATACTGTCTAACATAATGGTGTTTTTGAAGATCATTCTGGCTCTAATTGTAGTGTCTTTCAATGCTGTGATTGTTAGGATTGTGAACAACACAAAGCTTTGATACCACTTTGTCAGGATCTAGAACACACAGCTCTGATACCACTTGTTAGGATCCTACTCCTTAAGAGCACAATTGATTACCTTTGTATAAGCAACTAAACACGGAATTAAACCAAAAGTAAAATGTAACTAGAATTCAAAAACAACATAGAATATGAGAGACAATATAATCTTGTATTAATACTCTTTGAGAAGGAAATACAATGAAGAAATATCACTCTTCCCACACCTCTAGGGCGTACCAATAATTCTCCCTCAAGAGTTCTCTCTCTCAATTACAAACAAAATCAACTCACACATAGAGTTGTTGTTTCAACCAGTCAGTAACAATACTGCCAGTACACCAACCAGTAAGTGATAATCAACTCAACTATTGTTGCCTACTTCCAGTATCAACCGAGTACACCATGTACTCCAAGTAGATCTCACCTGATCTTGCTACCTATTGTGTTGCTGATCTCCCTGATCTTGCTACCCCACAGATCTAACTGACCTCCCACACACACACATACACACTTGCAGATCAACTGACCTTACTTACCATGTAGATATTCTACCTGATCTTGCACAACTTCAGATCAACCTAGTCTTGCACACTTGTAGACCTAGATCTTACACTCAAGAAGAATCTTTTTGATTCTATAGAACCCTTCTGATTCTCTAATATTACAATATAGCCCCATGAGTCTCTTAAATAGATCCCATACAAACAATAATTAGACTTTCCAATTACAATAATTAGAAATGTAGACTCAAGATTAAAATTAGTCTTTTACATGCAAACTGACTGTCCATCTAAAATTAGACCAGTTTTGGAAGGGCATGCAAATGCATGCACACACAGGTTGTCAACATCAATTCCTATATGACCGATGTCGATCGACCCATAATCGATGTCGGTTACTGTGAACACTGAAAATGACCAACATCGATTGGCCTATCGACATCAGTTGCTCTACAACTCAGCAACCTCCTCCATTTGCATCAGTGAAGCTTTTAGCTCCACAACCTAACAATCTCCCACTTGGAGATAAACAATTGCACCTATACCTATACCTGTACATCATCTAATTTTGTTTCCTGGCTTGTATCCCTCTTCAAGTTTAGTCTTGAAGACCAACCACCACATATCTTATGGTGCATCTCCTGTCATCCAAGTAACTTGCTATATCTGAATCTACATACCCATGTAGAGAAGTCCTTGACCCTGCATAGCATGAATCCCTGCTACTGGTCCCTCTCAGATACCTGAGAATCTACTGAACTACTTTCCAGTGCTTCTTTCCCAGATTGGCCACAAACTTGCTGACAACTCCCACTGCTTGGGTAATATCAGGTCTAGTACACATGTACTCAACCTCATCATGTGATTTGGGACACTGTTCTGTGAACTGTCCATCCAAAGGTGTGTTAACCAGTTTTACATCTTACATATTGAACCTCTCCACTACCTTATTCACACAATCATCCTGAGACAACATCAACCTATGACCTTCCATGTCTCTAGGAATACTCATGCCAAAGAATTTCCTTGCTACTCTCAAATCCTTCATGGCACACCACTGAACTAACTTTACCTTTAGCTCAACAAACTCCTGCATGTGTGACCCTGCAATAAGCATATACACTACATACAATAACAGGATAATGTCATGACCATTATCCAACCTGGTAAAGAAAACACAATGGTAACATTGACATTGACTAAAGCCATGCTTTGTCATACACCTGTCAAACCTTAAACACCATTGTCCTGCAGCCTGCTCAAGACCATATAACCTGGACTTTTATCTCACGTGTCCATTCTCTCCTTTCTTTAACCTAGGAATCTATTCATCTTTTAGTGCTTTTATCCCAGCTGGTAACTCTATCGAATCTCCCATTTGGTTCTTTCCCAAGAATTCATGCCATGCTCCCACTGTTTCCTGGATTCTACCTACATTGCCTCTTCAAAACTTTTTGGTTCTTAACCATCAATGAGCAACAAGTTTAGGTAGTATAAAGAAGGTGAATAATGAATTTGAGGCTTACTTACCCTTTCAATCCTCCACATGGGCATTTGAGACTCCTTGATAGCTTGTTGTCCACCCAAAATCTATTTTCTAGCCGACCTTGGTCTGCACCCAGCTGATGTCGATTCCACTTGATCGTCGACGCCGGTTCCCTGACCGACGCTGGTTCCCTGACCGATTCCATGGTGAGAGTTACTGTGCATCTCTCATCACCCAACTTTCCTGAAGAAATTAGACTCCTCTTCAGGACTGGGACCTGCATGACCTTCTTCAACACCCATGTGTTGCCCGTCTGCAATTTCAGCTGCACTTCCTCTTCACCAGCCATTTGACAAGCCTCACCAACCCCTAAATAAATCTTTCCAAAGTCTCCCTAGACATAATCATAAAAAAATACTCTATTTCAGGTTGCATGGAAAGAGGCAACATAATCTAAAATCTAAGATTCTAATTTATCTAAGGAACATACAAGAGCATCTTGTGCAACAATACCTACAACATCTGCTTCTTCATTTCCTTCATGTTGATCTTCTACCAACCAACAATATTTCTTTACCTACTCTTTCTTTCCATAATTCAGTAATTGAAAATTTTTGCCTATGAATTCTCCCATTCTTAGTGTACTTTATTCTGCCATTGCTTTACTCCCACTCAATTAGAAACCCTTGAGAGTGACCTGTAATCAAACACTAACCTATTTCGAATCAGGCTCTGATACCAATTTGTCAGAATTGTGAATAGTACAAAGCTTTGATACCACTTTGTTAGGATCTAGAACACACATCTCTGATACCACTTGTTAAGATCCTATTCCTTAAGATCACAATTGATTACCTTTGTATAAGCAACTAAACATGGAATTAAATTAGAAGTAAAATATAACTAGAATTCAAAAATAGCACAGAATAAGAGAGACAATACAATCTTGTATTAATACTCTTCCAGAAGGAAATACAATGAAGAAATAACACTCTTCCCACACCTCTAGGGCGTACCAATAATTCTCCCTCAAGAGTTCTCTCTCTCAATTACAAACAAAACCAACTCACACATAGAGTTGTTGTTTCAACCGGTCAGTAACAATACTGCTAGTACACCAACCAGTAAGTGATAATCAACTCAACCATTATTGCCTACTTCCAGTACCAACCGAGTACACCACATACTCCAAGTAGATCTCACCTGATATTGCTACATGTTGTGTTGCTGATCTCCCTAATCTTGCTACCCCACAGATCTAACTGACCTTGCACACACACCCACACACCTACAGATCAACTGACCTTACTTACCATGTAGATCTTCTACCTGATCTTGCACAATTGCAGACCTAGATCTTACACTCGAGAAGAATCCTTTTGATTCTACAGAACCTTTCTGATTCTCTAATCTTACAATACAACCCCATGGGTCTCTTAAATAGATCCCATACAAAAAATAATTAGATTTTCCAATAAAAATAATTAGAAATGCAAACTCAAGACTAAAATTAGTCTTTTACATGCAAACTGACTATCTGTCTAAAATTAGACTAGTTCTGGAAGTGCATGCAAATGCACACACACACAAGTTGCCAACGTCGGTTCTTATCTAACCGATGTCGACCGACCCATAACCGACGTCGGTTACTGTGAACACTGAAGATGACCGACATCGGTTGGCCTATCGATGTCAGTTGCTCTACAACTCAACAACCTCCTCCATTTGCATCAGTGAAGCTTTTAGCTCCACAACTGGTTCAACTCTTGCCACCAAACTTCTTCAGATGAGCATCATACATGGCAATAGATGCCTGAATTCCTATACTATCTAGCACAATGGTGTTTTTGAAGATCACTCTGGCTCTGATTGTAGCATATTTTAATGATGTGATTGCTTTGGCATCACTAGTTAACCTAGTTCTTAGATTATCCAGAGTTAATTGAGTATCTAAGATATTATCCATAGAAGTCATTGAAAATGCTTTCTCGTTGAAGTCCCTCTGGATCATACTTTTGAATTATCGAATCATCTCTTTTGTTGAGAGAAATTGATTATCTCTAGAGGTGAGGTCACAAGGCAATTCTTCTAGTCTATTTAATAGGCCTGTGTCACTTTTCTCACTAGCATCTTTGGAAGACTTGAGATCTTCGATCAACTCTTTGAGTACCTAAATCCTGTATATCAGTGATTCCTTGATTTCAACATAAGAATCTTTGTTGGCAATGATGGTGATGGATATCAAGGTACGTTTCTTCAAATTCTTTCTCTATCCACTTGCTAAGATATTTATCTATACTGTCAATATCTTGAGAAATAAGAGAGATGAAGTCTTCTAAATCCATCCTCACCTTCTTTATCTTGTTTGTCTTCTTAGCAACCTCTGTAAACAAGGAAATTCCCTGAGTATGCATATTTTCTATATAGTCTTCAAGCACTTTCCCTTCATGTAAGTTTTCTCTGCTTTTTGGATAACAGGATCACGTATGAAAAAGGCTTCTGGGGTTGCTGCTTCAGGAGCAAGAGTGAATTTCTTGACTACTGTGGTCAATTATTTTGCCTTTGCCTTATAGTAATATTTTATCTCCTTTTCCCTGTCAAATTTTTGGACCATGATGTCCATTGCAGACTGTAGGTCACTCTTTGCACCCTCATGAGTGACCTTTCCCAACTCAACACGAGAAATAGAATAGCTGCTCATGTCAAAACCCTTTAGGGTTGCATCCTATGGGGGTTTGGCTATTTCTAGAAATTTGTGCCCCTTTTTTTCAAACATTTTTGAAAGGATCCTTGGTCTCTTAGGGGCCTTAGCTTTCACTGGCACTATCTTGCCAAAATCAAAGTCATCCGCAGAGATGACTAGCTTCTTCCTTTTGGGCGTGAAAGCTAACAACCAAGGAGGGAGAACAGAAGTAATTATTGTGGCAATAGTTCCTATAGCTAGTGTCACTGGGGTAATGTCTGCACTGCTAGTGGGAACAACAGACGCAGTGGGAGTAATAGGTGAAACTGTATCAGCCGCTAACCAGTCAATGTCAGAGCTTTTTCTTATATTGAAAGAAGGAGAAGAGAGACTAGGGATAGAACTTGATGAGTAAAGGATGTCTCTAGAAGTGCTTTGAGGATCACCAAACATAAATTCAGAAAGAGAAGCAGCTCTAGAAGAAGGAACACTGATGGGAGAAAGAGGCGAAGGAGATGCCATAAGGGATTGAGGTGGTGAAGAAGAAATGCCTGCAAGTGGTTGTGCCCCTTCCTGGGGAGATAGAGGTGAAGTTATCTGCTACTCTGAAGACCTGTCATTTGTCTCCATCTACTGCGCTACCTATTCTTGGGTGCTTCATTCTCCAACCCCTTTAGCCATTGATTATGGCTCCTTAGCAACCTTTGATTTCTTGGACACAAAGATGATTCTAGGCTTGTGAGGCCTAGACAGAGAAGGAACATCACCTTTATTCTTAGTCCTGTTCTCTACCTTCTTCCTTATTTCTACTTAGAATTCAACCTCTGATCTTGTAATGAATTCCTTTAATGTGATCCCTTTGGCTGCTAACCAATCATTGGTGTTAGTCAATATTGGTTCGAATCTCTTTCTCAAAGAAGTCAATTCTTTTTGGGACCACTGAATTGGAGGAAGAGGAGAGTCACGACCTTCTCAGCCAGGTATGTGCCGTTAATTATGTTCTTATCATCGACCAAATTAGAGGGAATATCTGCAAGCCCCATATATTCAATCTGGTCTAGAGTCAACTTGCTGTAGTCCATCCTTTTGATTTTTTCAACTGTTCTCAAGTCTACCCAGATGTCTTCATTCATAAGCTCATGAAATTGAGTCTTTTTTTTTATCATATCTTTGACACTCCTGTAGTCAAAATTGTCTCTCCTTTTAAACTGCTTCATGGTAACCAGTTGCATTTTCATCTCTATTACACTTTCTTTGGCTGCAGTCAAAACTGAGTATCTACCAATTTCTATTGGGAACCTGAAACCTAGATTTTTTAGTTCCATTTTATTAGCGTGTATGACAATAATTTTCCTACATAGCTCCATTAGGACTAATTTGTTAGATAGAAATCGGGGGAGCATGTAGGGATAGCCTTGGAAAAAGCCAACCCATAGATAGCAAAAGAAGAAAAATTGTAGAAACATGTAGCCAAAGTCATTAAGGACCATCCAGACTTCATTAGATACTCTTTTCTATTCGAGCTGAAGATTGAAAAGGCACAAAAACACTACAAAGAAGGCATCATTTACCCTCTTGAAGTGACGAATTGATCTTTTTGCATCAACTGAGGGTAAAATGAATAGACTGGGGTGGTTCTTCTGTCTCTTTCAATTGTCAAACCTAGAAAGGTTCGCCTGGAGGCTGTAATGTACACCAAGTATGGAATCATATAGAACTTTGAAGTAGTAGATACCTTGGTCAACTACTTATGAAAAGCGTTGTTGATCTGCTCACCCCAGAAGATGACTTGCTTTCCTTGTAGGATTATCTTGATAAAGAGATACATCTATTCATGGAATTGTGAAGAAGATGGTAGACCTCATACTCTGCTAAGAAGAGTAATTAAGTCACCAACTTCTTTTATGAAATCACTCCTCACGAAATTTTTTGGCCATCTAGATAAATTGGTCTTGGGAGTCTTGAGCCACCTGTTATTCATCACCTTTTTCGCCTTCTCGGGATCTTTGTCATACTCTCTCTGTGCCTCAACAAATTTGATTTTTAGTACTTTAGTAGTATGGGGCACATGAAGACTTTATCAATAAATTTAGGGTCCAATCGTATTATCATGTTGCCACTGGCATCTGATACTAACCTGGTCTCTCTATTGTAGAATTAGGTGCACTGGAGGATGAACTTTGTGTGATACGTCGCTATAGATAAAGAGGCAACTAGATGGATGTTGTTCTCAATGATTTTCTTCATCTCTGAGCTTGGGTTGGTTGCCTTGGTTCTCTCCACGAACTCAGTCATATCCACATGGCCGATCTCTGTGTCTCTAATGTTGTCGACATTAGAAGTGACTGAGGTGATTGAGAAAACACTTTGAGACTAGTACTTCATGGCTTTGGACTTCTTCAGAGAAGCTTCAGTCATTGGGATGAGCTTTGATTGAGCGGGTGCTGATGAATGAGAATCCTCAGGGGGTACAGTAATAATAATCATGATCAAGCAATTTAGGAAAAAATGGGCAAATTAGGGAATTTGCACGTTGGGTGATCATGACTAAGGAAGGGCACTTGATAGGGCTGGGTCAGAAAGTGGGTCAAAAAATGAGAGGAAAATGGGGAGGAGGTGAAAAAATGGAAGGGATGAAAATCTCTCCAGAGTTAAAGAAATTGGAGAAAAAAATGCATGGGCAACAAAATTTGCTACCTGTGCATGCAAAAGGAAAAAAAAGGGCACAGGCTGCAAAATTTACTGCCCACACATTTTGGTAGGAATAGATGCAAGGGTAGATAAATTTATCACCCTTGCATCTAGGTGTAACAATGGTAAATTTTGCTACCCCTACATGGGGACCTATATCGACGACAAAATTTGCCGTCGGTACATCTGGGTCAAACAAACCTGCATCGACAATGAATTTTGTCACTGATACAGGTGAAAGGTGGGGAGGCACACAGTTAGGGCAGCAAATTTTCCACCCTTTACAGGTAATAAACCTTAGGAAAATTCGTAGGAGAGAAGGGAGGGCAGTGAAAATCGCCACCCTAGCATGGGGGAAGAGAAGGCTGGCCGACGGGGTAGGGAGAGAAGAGGAGGATGGCCAATTGGTTTGAGGGGAAAGATGCTAAGGTTGGAGGAAGAGAAGAGTGGGAGAGAAGAAAATTAAAAATAAAACCAAAAAACAAAACCTAAGGAGAGGAAAGAAAAAGAAATAAAAATGCAAAAATAAGGGCCTACTTGGAAAATAATGCGTGCCGCGAGCTCAAATCCATCAAAACACACTTTTTCCCACTTGCTGGATCGTCTAAAAGTAGAAGGTAGGAGGAGTGGAAGGAATTAATAAAAATAGGGTGAAAATCAGCCCCAACCACTTGATGCACGTGGCCATAAATGTTGTGCACAAAAATCAAGGTAGTGTAGGGGTGGTAAGATTCGCAGCCCTTACACTGAAAAATTTCAAAGACATGCAGGGGTGACAAAATTTCCACTCCTGCATGCAAGGGAGAAAAATGCAGGGGCAACAAAATTTGATACTCCTACATTCTGGATGCAAGGGCAGCAAAATTTACCTCTCCTGCACGAAGAATGAATAAAAATGCATTGGCAGCAAGTTTTGCCGCCCGTGCATGAAAATGGACGAAAAAGACTAACACTGGAAAAAGGGAAATTGGTCCCTTGGTCGCATCGAGACCGTAACAATTTTCACATTTTGGGGAAAACGTAATGAAAAATGTTACGAACTTCAAAGGGTGTCAGTTGAGGAAATGTGAGAACGAGAAAAATCCATCCCAAAAAATGAACTTAGAGAGACAAAGAGCGAAATAGACAAGTTTCACAGGGGGTTGTTTCAAAAACAAGCCGAGCTATTTTTGGAAACAATAGCTGGCTCCTGTTGGGGAACTTTCATTTGATCGCATCGATCAATGAGAGTAGAAACTAGTTTCTAAGTGCCTTCATCCAAGCCATTGGGATACAGAGTCACACTAAAAATGAAAGAGAACAAACAAAACACAAAAACTATACAAATATACAAGTGGATCTATCTAAACTTCAAGGATTGAAAAGCTTCAGATGCTGCCCACTGTGGGGTAGTGCAAACGGTGTTTCATCTTGATACTCCAACAAGAAGTTATTCTCACCACAGAGTTGTCGAATGGTAAATGGACCTCTCCACAAAGAGTCAAATTTGCCATGCATCCCTTTCAGTTCTCTCCTCTTGTCCCACAACAAGACTTGATCTCTGATTTGAAAATTATGAACCTTGGCTCTTTTGTCAAAAAACCTTTTCACATGATTCTGATGTGCCGTAATTCAGTCCACCACCATGATTTACTACTCATTCAATTCGGTTAGACACATGATCCTTTTGTCGATTGAATTTTTAAATATTGAATCTTTGATTGCTTTGGCTAACCTGAGTGCTGGTAGTTCTAGAGTGATAGGTATATCCACATTCAAGCTGTACAGAAGTTGGAAAGGCAACATACCTATGGCCCTCTTGAGTGTAATCCTATCCACCCATAAAGCATCAAACAGTGCTTTGTGCCAAGCTCTCTAATTATCATTTACCAATTTCTTGTTAATAGTGACCAGGTTTTTATTGCTCAATTCTGCTTGGCCATTTCCCTATGGAAAATAATCAGAAGTGTGGGATAGGGTAATCCCATAATAAAATAAAAATTGAGTAATTTCATGTGAAGAGAAACATGCCACATTATCTGTTACAATTTTGAGTGGAACCCCAAACTGAGAGATGATATTTTCCTTAAGAAAATTGCACACCACTTCAAATGTAGCATGCTTGGTTGGGATGTCTTCCATCCATTTGGTAAAGTAATTAGTTGTCGTGAGGACCTAATCATGTTCAGCACTCAAAGATGGGTTAACTGTGCCAATAAAGTTAATTCCCCACTGTTAAAAAGGCTCTTCGATTATTATCGACTTAAGAGGTAATGCAGCCAGTTTAAACTTTTCAATGAACTGTTGACATAATTCACATCTACACACCCATTTGTAGGCATCTTGAAACAATGTAGGCTAATAATACCTCACTCATAGAATCTTGTGCGCTATCACTGGTGTAGAAAAATGTCCTCCACAAGCCAAATTGTGGAAAGACTCCAAGAGTTTATCCTATTATACCTTATCGACACAACAAAGAAATGCCCCATCTAGGTTCCTTTTGTACAGACCATTATCCCACAAAATATAGCTAGCAGCCTTTAGTTTAACATTCTATTTTTCTTTATAGGAGAGATGAGTGGGACACTCACCATAGGTCAGAAAATGGGTGACGTTAGAATACCACTCATTAGTAGTGGTAACAAAGAAGATCGTAGGCATTCTTTCGATCTCTATTTCTTCATTTTCTACTCCCTTAGGATTGTTGTCGACAATCAACAGACAAAGACCCTTTTCCCACATGAGTTTGGTAGGTTTGATGTCTAGATCAAACTCATGAATTTTAGAGATCTAATTACCCCTCTTCGTACCAAACTCCTATTGAGTCAAAATGGACTTCATTGTTATATCAGGCACTAGAACTTTAGTGTACGAGTTCAGGATATAAAACTTGAAATATTTGACTGCTTTGACTATTGCATACGCATGCTTCTCCATGTTTGAATATTTTAGCTCGTGAGCCTTGAGTAGACAACTCATGAAGGAAATATGAGCTTCTACACCTTCTTGATTTTATTGAACTAAAATAGTTGAGAGTGTATGTTCAGAAGCATAACCATATATTTTAAAGTTTTTGATGTAGTCTGGAAAAACTAGAATTGGCGCACGAGTGATTGCTTCTTTGATGTCTTTGAATGTTGATTTTCCCTCTGTATTCCACCTAAAGGTAGCGTTACCTTTCATCATATTGACAATATGGCAAGTTTTCTCAGTGAACTCAAGGATGAACCTTCGAAGAAAATTTACCTTTTCAAAAAAGAGTGAACCACAGTTTTACTAGTAGACAGAGTAAGTTCTTAGATGGACTTGACTCTTTCTGAGTCAATTTTAATACCTTCTCAAGACACAATGTGTCTGAGAAGTTTCCCTTCTGTCACCCCAAAGATAGTTTTTTTGGGATTTAGAGAAATGCAGTTCTGACAACAACATTCCAATATTCTTTGTAAATGGTGGACATAGTCAAAATGATGCTTTGAAAATACCATCAAATCATCCAGGTATACTATAATGAACTTACCTATTTCATTCTTGAAACCGAGGTCCATCACTCTTTGAAATGTGGCACCTACATTTATCAGACCGAAAGACATTCTTTGATAGGCGAAGGTGCCCCAAGGTGTGGTGAAGGTAGTCTTATGCTGATCTGCTTTTCTAACTTCAACCTGATTGTACCCCAAGAAATTGTCTAGCATTGATAACATCTCTGAACCTGTTACCATTTGCATAACTTGATCTATGATAGGGAGAGGATAATTATCTTTAAAGATAACTGATTCAAGTTTCTAAAATCCATGCATATTCAAATTTCACCATTCTTCTTTCTTACAGGCACTATATTGGCAATCCATGTGGAGTGATGGATTGGGAAAATTATCCAGGTATCAAGCATTTTTTATATTTTAGATAAAGTGGTACCTGATATTTTTGGATTATATTTCTTGAATTTTTGCTTGTAAGGCACTGAGTTAGCTTTAAGAGGAATGTCGTGGTAAATTTCATCAGACCTGAGTGATTTCAGGTCATCATAGGAATATGCTAAGACATCTATATATTGGCGGAGTAGATTAACAAACTTAATTCTCTCCTCGGGAGTGCAGCATTTCCCAATGTTCACCATCTTAAGATCTCTCTTGGTTCTCAAGTTCACTTGATCAAAATCTTGAGAAGAGTTTGAATTTATTCATTGTTGTTTGATTAACCTGTCATGGTTATCAAACAGTTTCTCTAAGAAAACCAGGCCTTTGGGAATCTTATTCCCTTTAAGATGAAAGAAATCCTCACCTATGTCTATGTTTGATTTAGAAGTTGTCTCACATTCCCAAAGTTCACTGCCTTCAAAATGCAATTGTTAAAAGCTGTCTTTTTGCTCCAAGAAGGCAATGATTTGATCGTCATTGTTGAATACTTGCCAATGGACGGTATTATCAGGGACACTTGGCCAAAAGACTAGTTCAATAGTGTACTTGTCTCCTTTAAAATTTGGGTGGGAAACCAAGAGAGTAGTAGAAACAACCAACGTATCTACCTGATCATTGAATTCTCTCGAGACGACAGAGATGCTAAAAGCATCAAAATTTTCAATTTGGTCCCAAACTAGATTGCAATAGTGGCACAATTTTTCATTCTTAGTTTGATAGAGGTTCTTTACTTGGAAAACTACCAATTCGGCGTCCCCTTTAGCATGGAGGAGTTTAATGCCCTTTTCTCTAGCTGCCTATAATCTAAGTAACAAGGATTCATACTCAGCTGTGTTGTTGGTGTTGTTGAACTGCAACTTGTAGGATAAAGGAACAATATCTCTTTAAGGAGATACCAACACAACTCTAGCTCTTGAATTGGTAGAGGAGTAGCTACCATCAAATTCTAAGATCCATACCTCACTAGACACCACTTTTTCTTTGAAAACTTCTTCATTTGGGGGAAGAGGTTCTTCCATGCATTCATTTTGCTTCACCGATTCTCTCGCTGTGTCAGCTGAACACATTTTCAAGTTATTACCTATAGGAGTTTCATCAGATGCCTCATGGATTTCGTCTGTAGATAAGAAGTAGTTACCCATGCCTGAAGACTCAAATAAAATTTGAGCTTTCGGTGCTGATGATCAGGTGACTACATATCTTGCCTCCTTTTCAAGAAGCAATTTCTTCATAATACCTTGAATTGGGATCTTTGCCTCTGATAAGTCTATGCTTAGCTCATCCCCAACATCTTTGTAGAAATTCTACCCAAGAAGGATGCCATAAGAGGCTACAACATCAGCCACTAGAACTGTCATTTTTATCTTCTTTTTTGAAAAAGCTATGAACGCAAATTGGGCATCTTTTATTTGACCAAGGAGTGGGACTTGTTTATTTTTCATAGAAAAATACCTCCCAAAAGTTTTGGTCAAAGTTAGACCAAGGGAATCTGCCACCTTGGCAGGCATAACATTATTAGAAGCTCCGAAGTCTATTATGCAATTACTCAATTTATAACCATTTATTAGCAGGGAAATAAAAAGGTTCTATTTTCCTAGGAGCAACAGGAGGAGTCACGACAAGATTATTTTGTGTGAATTTATCTTTGGGGGAATCATGAGTGGCCTTTGAAGAATCTTGTCTTATGGGAATGGCTTTATTTTTCACATATTCTGTCAACCTATCAAACTATTCAAGATTTGCTCTCAAATACTCAATCTCTGTCATTTGAATCTTAGTCTTTTTAGCATAATCAATTATATCAAATAATTGAAAAGAATTTGAGACAGAGGAAGAGGGTCCATCATCTTGGTCTTTAGTGGGTGTGGCACTGGTCTGAGCAATAAAGGTGGAAGATATGGGGTGATTTGAGGTACTTACTTTTTTGTGAGTTACCTAATCTTTTGATTGGGGAGGCAATGGAGTCCTTCGTTTAGTGATGGAGAACACCGAATGAGGTTCTTATTCTACTTTTCCTTTGTTAGCGTGTGGGGCTGACTGGTTTTGAGATCTGGTAAAAACAACATAAGATCCATCCAACCCTTCTCCTTTACTTCCAGCTTCATCTTAGTAATCCAAAAAACCAATATTAGAGTCGCCAGCAAATTCTTCTTCTTGATCTTTGAAGAGATTAGAATCATCTTGTTTGTCCAACTCAAGTTGGAGCAAAAATTCATGTTCAACATCTAGGTAACCGATCGCTAAATTGGTAGGTGCTGCTTCAATGGCAAGTTTCCCTTAAGAGGGAGGCAGGCAATTTGGTTGCCCTTGGTTTCAGGTAGCATTGCCTTGATATTGTTGATTCTAGAATGTTCTCCTTGGCATATCTCGATAGGTGGAAACAGACATACCTTGGGCCATTTGTCTCTTCAAAGCTATCAGTTCATTTGTCAAATTTTTCACCATAGGATCTATAGTGCCTATAGAAGAGCTTTCAGCAGATGAAGAGAATCTATTTTTACTGGAGTCTTTTCTGATCTTACCTACCAAGATAAGATCATCCTCAATCTTAGTAGCTAAATTTTGAGCCAACGTGAGATCCATAAGGCCAACCCCCTCAATAAAAAACTCACTTTAGAAAGTTGCGAGTTGATGAAAAAGCACTTGAGATTCTCTGGCGTGGTTTGAGCAATGGTAGGGATCTAGTTTCTTAACTTATTGCATTTGGCTATGAAATCTCTCATGGGTTTCTAGGGTTCTTTTTTTATCTGTGTAAATTGCACTAACAAGGCATGTGCATCTTCAGTAGATTTAAATCTAGCTTCAAATTTGGACTTTAGCATATTCCCGTCAGTTATAGTTTGAGCTTGAAGGTGGTAAAACTAATCCACAACAACGCCTTTCAGAGTTTTTACAAAAAGATTTACTGCTACGTCTTCGAATTCCACACCGATTATGCCGCATGCTATGGAGAAGGTGGCAATATGTTCATTGGGATGAACCTTCCCGTCACCAAAAAACTTGGGAATTTATTTTTTAAAACTACGAGGTAGTTCATGCGAGGGTGGGGTCAAATTAAGAGGACCAAAATAATTGCCCCACGGACCTTGAGCCATTATGATAAGATGATTAAATGTCAGGATAATAAATCTTGGTGGGGTCAATAAAGACAAATCCTTACCAATATTGAGGCTAGAAGCTTCAACAGGTATGGGAGATTTGGCGTTGGTAGGAGGGAAGCTCTTAATTCACTAAAGACGAGATGATCAAGGAGAAATCTTAAAATTAGTTTGCTGCACCAACTCGAATATAGGATTGACAATACCCTGAGCTCTCTGGCCTCATGTGTACGGTTGATCTACCAAAGTTTTAAATAAAAAAGGGACTAAAACTGCTTCAAGTTGAAGCTTGAGGCTTCAAAATGCATGTTCGTTTCCCCAGCGATGTAGCCAAAAGCTGTTGGGTGAATATTTTGTCGTCAACTAACTGATGAAAAAATAGGTATATCAACCACTGTACAAAAAGATTTACACCACAAAAAGTGTAGGTTTACCACATCTTAACGAGATAAATCTCTCCTCTCATCAAGGGAAGGTTCCCTATGAAATACTTATATGCTATATGTATATATAAGTAAGCAGAAAATAATACTCAAGGTAGTATAACACCATCTATCTCTCTTTTTTCAAAGAGGATGTCTAAGGAACAAAGAGAGAAATCCTGGTCGATGGCTAAAAGCATTCCTCTTCTTTCAGAAATGGTATCCAACATAGAGCAGAGAATCTCCTAAAGTAGTGACAAAGTCCACAAGGAAACTCACGTAAGCACAAAGTCTTCCGTTGCCTCCTTCACTAATTCCAAACACGTGTAACAGTAGAGTGAAACAAAGCACAAAGTCTTCACCTAAAACTACAATAGATAAAAGGGTCACCAGGATAAAATTAGCTCAAAGTTTTTCTTTTATCTTTTAGAAATGTCTTTAGATAATTTTAATACACACACTTTGCTTATTAAATCGAACAGATGGGAGATTATCAGGAAAGAGAACATAAGAACTATTTCCTAAATAACACAAATTACTTCAACACAAAGTCTAAAATAACCTTGTTTCTCATTCATTCGATAAAATATGATTTACAAGTTGAGCACAAAGTTTCAAGAAGTGTCTCAATTTCAGTAAAATTTTTTCTCTCAATTATCCAGACAGATCCTTTTACAAAAGAGGTTCCCTCAATATATAGAGAGAAACCTTCAAAAATAAAAAAGATTAAAATATTAAAATATCTAGTCAAAGACGAGTCATCTTTGACTTTGAGATATTTTTTGAATTTTTTTACATGTGATTACATATTACAAAAGTTCATGCACTTTTACATGACAAAAGTGCATGAGAAGAGAGGAAGAAGAGAGAATGGAGAAATGGTTAAACTCTTACTGCCAGACTTCTTCAGATGAGCATCATATATGGCGATAGATGCCTGAATTCCTATACTATCTGGTGCAATGGTGTTTTTGAAGATCACTCTGGCTCTAATTGTAGCGTCTTTCAATGCTGTGATTGCTTTGGCATGACTAGTTAACTTAGTTCTTAGATTATCTAGAGTTAGCTGAGTATCTAAGATATTATCCACAGAAGTCATTGAAAATGCTTTCTCTTTGAAGTCCCTCTAGATCATACCTTTGAATTGTCAAATCATCTCTTTTGCTGAGAGAAATTGATTATCTCTGGAGGTGAGGTCGCAAGGCGATTCTTCCAGTCTATTCAACAAGCCTGTGTCACTTTTCTCACTAGCATCTTTTGAAGACTTGAGATCTTCGATCAGCTCCTTGAGTACCTGAATCCTGTATATTAGTGATTCTTTGATTTTAACATAGGAATCTTTGCTAGAAATGATGACGATGGATATCAAGGTACGTTTCTTTAGATCCTTCATCTCTATCCACTTGCTAAGATATTTATTTGTACTGTCAATAGCTTGAGAAATAAGAGAGACGAAGTCTTCTAAATTTGTCCTCACCTTCTTCATCTTGTCTGTCTTCTCAGCAACCTCTATAAGCAAGGAAATTCTCTGAGTATGCATCTTTTCTATATAGTCTTCAAGCACTTTCCCTTTCATGTAGGTTTTCTCTGCTTTCTGAATAATATTATCATCTATGGAAAAGGCTTATGGGGTTACTGCTTCAAGAGCAAGAGTGAATTTTCTGACTACTGCGATCAATTATTCTACCTTTGCCTTATAGTAATCTTTCATCTCTTTTCTCCTGTCAAATTTTTAGAACATGATGTCCATTGCAGACTATAGGTCACTCTTTGCACCCTCGTGAGTGACCTTTCCCAACTCAACATGAGAAATGGAATAGCTACTCATGTCAAAACCCTCTAGGGTTACGTCCTGTAGGGGTTTGGCTATCTCTAAAAATTTGTGCCCCTTTTCTTCAACCATTTTTGAAAGGATCCTTGGTCTCGTAGGGGCCTTAGCTTTCACTGGCACTATCTTGCCAAAATGAAAGTCATCCACAGAGATGGCTAGCTTCTTCCTTTTGGGCATGAAAGCAAACAACCAAGGAGGGAGAGCAGAAGTACTTACTGTGGCAACAATTCTTGTAGCTGGTGTCACTGGGGTAACGTCTGCACTGCTAGTGGGAATAGTGGGCGCAGTGGGAGTAACAGGTGAAACTGTATTAGCCGCTAACTGGTCAATGGCAGAGCTTTCTCTTATATTGAAAGAAGGAGAAGAGAGACTAGGGATAGAACCTGAGGAGTGAAGGACATCTCTAGAAGTGCCTTGAGGATCACCAAACATAAATCCAAAAAGAGAAGCAGCTCCAGAAGAAGGAACACTGATGGGAGAAAGAGGCGAAGGAGATGCCACAAGGGATTGAGGTGGTGAAGAAGAAATGCCTGCAAGTGGTTGTGCCCCTTCCTAGGGAGATAGAGGCAAAGTTCTCTACTGTTCTGAAGACTTGTCATCTATCTCCATTTACTATACTACCTATTTCTGGGTGCTTTGTTCTCTAACCCCCTTAGCTGTTGATTCTGGCTCCTCAACAACCTTTGATTTCTTAGACACAAAGATGATTCTAGGATTGTGAGACCTAGATAGAGAAGGAACATCGCTTTTATTCTTAGTCCTGTTCTATGCCTTCTTCCTTGTTTATGCTTAGAATTCAACCTCTGATCTTGTAATGAATTCTTTCAAGGTGATCCCTTTGGCTGCTAACCAATCATTAGTGTTAGCCAATATTGGTTTGAATCTCTTTATCAAAGAAGTCTATTCTTTTTGGGACCATTGAAGTAGAGGAAAAGGAGAGTCAGCGACCTTCTCAACTAGGTATTTGCTGTTGATTATGTTCTTATTATCGACCAAATTAGAGAGAATATTTGCAAGCCCCAGATATTCAATCTACTCTAGAGTTAGCCTGCTGTAGTCCATCCTTCTAATTTCTTCTGCTATTCTCAAGTCTACCCAGATGTCTTCAATCATAGGCTCATGAAACTAAGTCTTTCTTCTGATCATATCTTTGACAACCCTGTAGTCAAAATTGTCTCTCCTTTTGAACTGCTTCATGGTAACCAGTTGCATTTTTATCTCCATTACCCTTGCTTTGGCTGTAGTCAAAACTGAGTATCCACCAATTTCTATTAGAAACTTAAAACCTGGCTTTTTTAGTTCCATTTGCTTAGCATTTACGACAATAATTTGCCTACACAACTCTATTAGGACTAATTTGTCATATAAAAATCAATGGAGCATGTAGGGATAGCCTTGAAAAAAGCCAACCCATAGATAGCAAAAATAAGAAAATTATAGAAACATCCAACCAAAGTCATTGACGACCATCTAGGCTTCATCAAATACTCTTTTTTGTTCAAGTTGAGGATCCAAAAGGCACAAAAATACTACAAAGAAGGCATCATTTACCCTCTTAAAGTGACAGATTGATCCTTTCAGCGTCAACTGAGGGTAAAATGAATAGATTGGGGTGGTTCTTCTGTCTCCTTCAGTTGTCAAACCTATAAAGGTTCGCATGGAGGCTAAAATGTACACTAAGTATGAAGTCATATAGAACTTCAAAGTAGTATATAATTTGGTCAACTGCTCATGAAGAGCGTTGCTAATCTACTCACCCCAGAAGATGACTTGCTTCCCTTGTAGGATTATCTTGATAAAGGGATACATCCATTCGTGGAATTGTGAAGAAGATGGTAGACCTCGTACTCTGCTGAGAAGAGTAGTTAAGTCACCAACTTCTTCTATAAAATCACTCATCAAAAAATTCCATGGCCATCTAAATAAATTGGTCCTGGGAGTCTTGAGCCACCTGTTATTCATCACCTTCTTCACCCTCTCGAGATCCTTGTCATACTCTCTATTTGCCTCAACAAAGTTAATTTTTAGCACTTCAATAGCAGGGGGCACATGAAGACTTTATTGATAAATTCGAGGTCCAGCCGTAGTATCATGTTGCCGTTGGCATCTGACACCGACCTGGTCTCTCTATTGTAGAACTGGGCACACTAGAGGATGAACTCTATGTGATGCATTGCTATAGAGAAAGAGGCAACTAGATGGATGTTGCTCTCAATGATTCTCTTCATCTCTGAGCTTGGGTTGGTCGCCTTGGTTCTCTCCACGAACTCGGCCATATCCATGTGGTCGATCTTTGTGTCTCTAATGTCATCGACATTAGAAGTGATCGAGGTGATTGGGAAAACACCTTGGTACTGATACTTCATGGCCTTCAACTTCTTCAGAGAAGCTTCAATCATTGAGACGAGTCTTGATTGAGCGGGTGCCGATGAATGAGAATCCTGAGGGAGTACTATAATGATAATCATGATCATGCAATTTAGGGAAAAATGGGCAAATTAGAGAATTTGCACATTGGGTGATCATGACTAAAGAAGGGAACTTGACAGGTTCAGGTCAGAAAGTGGGTCAAAAAATGAGAGGAAAATGGGGAGGAGACAAAAAAATGGAAGGGATGAAAATCTCTCCATTGTTAAAGAAATTGGAGGAAAAAATGCACGGACGGCAAAATTTTCTGCTCGTGCATTTTGGCAGGAATAGATGTAAGGGCAAAAAAATTTGCCGCCCTTACATCTAGGTGTAATGATGACAAATTTTGTTGCCCCTACATGGGGACCTGTATCAGCAACAAAATTTGCCGCTGGTACATCTAGGTCAAATAGACTTGCATTGACAATGAATTTTATCACCAATACAGGTGAAAGGTGGGGAGGTGCACGGTTAGGGTGGCAAATTTGCCTCCCTTTACATGTAAGAAACCTCAATAAATTTCATGGGAGAGAAGGGAGGGCAGCGAAAATCACCGCCCTAGCATGGGGGAAGAGGAGGCTAGCCGATGGGGTAGGGAGAGAAGAGGAGGATGGCTGATTGGTTTGAGGGGAAAGATGCTAAGGTTGGAGGAAGAGAAGAGCGGGAGAGAAGAAAACCAAAAATAAAACCAAAAAACAAAACCTAAGGAGAGGAAACAAAAAGAAATAAAAATGCAAAAATAAGGGCTTACTTGGAAAATAATGTGTGCTGCGAGCTCAAATCCATCAAAACACACTTTTTCCCACTTGATGGATCATTCAGAGGCAGAAGGCAGGAGGAGTGGAAGGAATGAATCAAAATGAGGTGAAAACTAGATTAAATGGGGCAAAAATTGGCCCCAACCACTCGATGCGCATGGCCATAAATGCTGCGCGCAAAAATTGAGGTAGTGTAGGGGCAGTAAAATTTGCCGCTCTTGCATGCAAGGGAGAAAAATGTATGGGCAGCAAAATTTTTCGCTCCTACACGAAGAACGAAGAAAAATGCATTGGCGGCAAATTTTGCCTCCCGTGAATGAAAATGGACGAAAAAGACTAACATTGGAAAAAGGAAAATTGGTCCCCTGGTCGCATCGAGACTGTAACAACTTTCACGTTTTGGGGAAAATGTAATGAAAAGACTTTACGAACTTTGACGGTGTTAGTTGAGAAAATACGAGAACGAGAAAACCTGTCTCAAAAAATGAACTTAGAGAGATAGGGTGAAACAGACAAGTTTTGCAGTGGGTTGTTCCAAAAATGAGCTGAGCTGATTTTAGAAACAATAAAACCTTCAACCTTTGTTTCCTCCTTCCTCCAGTATGTGATACTACTTAGTTGATAAAGACTTGAAGCTCATCCTTTACATGTCATTTATGATAAGATCCATCTTCAAGATTGACATACCTTTTCTAACTTGGACGTCGGGGTTGCTCAAAAATACATCCTTTTATAGGGAATTTTATATTTTTTATATTTTTGGAAAATGATGACTCAACTATTAACTCAATGACTTTTAATATTCAACTTATTTTTTATTTTGACATTAAATCTAAATAACTCACTATGACAACTTTTTGTCTTATAAATATAAAATGATTATAATAACTCACTATACCCACCAAGTGACTCATTATACAATTTTGACTTAAGACTTTTGACATAACGACTTAACAAAGAAAATGATAAATAATAAAAAATATTGACTAAGCCTAAAACTAATAAACCAATATTGCTTGACTCAAAATACTCTTATTTTGTACAATAAACTCTTTTAACAAAGAACCTATTAACTCAAAACCTAGATCAAATAAAAACATATGATATACATAAGACTATTGACTTGCAAATTAAAACTCTATACGACTCAAATCTTAACACTACATATGCCTAAACTTTAAAACAAACGAATTTATTCCACTTTGGGATCACGGAGGACACATTATATGGAGGCGAATTGGGTGGCGTTGTAGGAGAAATCATCATCGAGAGGCAACTATTGCATGAAAATGACAGAATAAAATAGACAAACATTATACAACTCATGCAGAATACAGACTTCTTTACTTCATGCACAAAGATGATATAATTACTAACAAGCAGGCAATGCATGAATGTTTTGAAATGCACCTATAATTATGACAAACTCAAGCTGTGGAGTGGATAGTGGAGCCACAGATTGATGGATATTGTAGAATTTTCCATAATGAATAGATATTGGCAATGCATAGGAAGATGACACAATCTCATAATGATGGAGAAGACATGATTGCTTTGTTTAACTAACCAACATATAAATTCTCAGGTCAAATCGTCAATGTGGATAGCTCACCGTTGATCTCCCCTTTTGGATATGTTAGACGTATTATTTTCCTCGCTTAAGCAGGTCGTACGAACATTCAACATAGTAAACCGATGCATAGACTCATAGTTGAACATTAAAAACACTTAATGTGATGCATATGAGGTGGTTTGATGAGAACAAATAATCACACACATGGCTTAATAGATGACAAAGGCACATGGGTGCATGCAAGTAGATCTAGATGTGTCTAGACAACACACAAAGGTGTCTGAGGAGCATAGATCCAATAGTATCTTGATAAATTCCTTTATCCGACACACAAGATTGATTTTTGATCCAAAATTTCAACACAACAAACCCAGAGAAGATGTCAAATTTTTTAATTTGAAGGTCCACCAGGGCACGATGTTGATGTAGAATTGAATTTACCTATAGGTCTAACATTGGTGATGTAGAAAAAACCACACGATTTTTCTCCACGATTCACAATAGGGAATTGTGGGGTATCAAAACTATATATATATATATATATATATATATATATATATATATATATATAAGATCTGGTATTACAATAGTGTCAGAGCCTTTCCACGATGGATTGCGTAATAGTTTTGTGAGGGGCTGTTATACTTTTCCTTGCCCCTGTAAATGGAAGTTCATTGTATATATTGAAAGAATAACATTTTCTTCAATGAACTTCCATTTACAGGGGCAAGGCAAAGTATAAAATCCCCTCACAAAACTATTACGCAATCCATCATTGAAAGGATCTGACACTGCTATAATACCACATCTTGGGGAAGATCAGAGTTACATAGAGAAAGCCAACACTAAAAAATATATTTCAGATAAAATAATATTATATTTTCTATATATTTCATATGGAAGATTATAATTATATAGGAAATAAGTTTCCTATATTTGAGATGGTGAAATCCCTATAAACTCTCAAACAAATAATATCCCAACTAAAAACCCACTATATACGAATATATTATTATTTATAATATATTCGGATAACTACCAAATTAAATAAAACTCTATTAACATATTATTGTTTATTAAACATTAATTACGTTAGACATTAATAATGTGAACGCCATACCTCAACAGTGCTTATAGGGGGTGTTGGAGTAGGGTTTCTTTTCCCATATTTATATATTATGGGTTTTTTTTCCTCATTTGGAATTTTCTTACTTTCATGGAGAAGCTTGCTTAGGTGTCTAGTTTGATCAGATGACTAAGAAGTAACTCCATTGACCAACTATTCCAAGTATGGGAGTTACTCCTCTATTTTTGGCTATGTTGACCACATTTTGTGGAAGAATTACTTAGCACTCTCCTACATGTAAACCTCACTTGGTGAGATTTTTTAGTTAATGGAAGATTGGTATTTTGGATCCTATTTTGACTTGTGCAATATTTTCACATATTGGTTTCATTTGTTTTCAACTACATTATGGTGTGTACCTAATTGGTTCATGTGATCATTCTAATCATGTATTCAACTTACTTGGACCTTGGAGTCAACTTCAATATGTCCCTATTCTTTACCATTTCAAGTTCAAACTTATGTGACTTTATGACCCTACCCATGGATATGATTTTCCATAAATTTTAAAAATCTAAACTTCTAATAGAGTCACCATCCCTTATTACCTTCATGATTTTAAAGATCCTCTTAGTCTTCGTCTAGATACAATCCAGGGTCATGATGATTTGTGCTTCTCACTAAGTTGGCCTTTTGTGCCATGATGGATTTCGATTGTACGGCTTGGCTTGCTCCTACTTCACTCGTGACTCTAATTGTGTCCTTTCTTCCATACTGGTCACCATGCTCTTTCTTCCCCTCTTGTTGACTTGCTCCTACTTCACTCATGACTCTGATTGTGTCCTTTCTTCCATACTGGTCACGATGCTCTTTCTTCCCCTCTTGTTGTTTTTGTAATCTTTTGGACTTTGCCTTTAGGCTCAGTTGTTGGTTTCTTAGGAGACCTGAGCCTCATGTATGTGGTCAGGTTGGATCCCACACCAATTAAAAATGAGCTTACCTTAATCAAAACAATGTAGAGGCTTCCATATTACCCTTGAAATCGCATTGTGGAATATTCATTTATAGATTAAAGGAAGGCTGATTTAATTTTAATTTCTCTTTCTACCCATCTCCTTGATCTTCCTCTTTCTCATCTAGTGGATGAAAGTCAAGCTTTCCCCAAAATGGTTTCACCCTCCTCTTCATCAAGTCACCAATTTGGTTATTTTCTTGGATGAATACGTCTCCTTTTGGATCTCCTAAAAGAACTCATCAAATAACCCCTTCATCCCTTCTTTGGTCAGGAATTTTGAGTTTTTCATTAGTAAAATCCCCTCAACATTTTGGCAATGGCTACAAATAAAAATATGACTAAAACTCCCATACCATTTATTGTGTTCCAAAATAGTAATGAAAAAATAGAACTACAAAATATAGATTGAAATATGAATAAATAAAAAAAATTCAAGCACCAAAAAATATTCAAGCACTTGCTTCCCCAAGGGTGGATTGCATGTACAAATTTGACTATAATAAAAGAGCTCTAACACAATGATGAGTATCTCTTACACTATGTTGATTTTGTAAAAGAAAATATAATATTTAAGTCTTTATCCTTTTAGTATTGAACAGCCATGAACCCTAATTAACTCATAAACTAATTTTAGACATCCAAAATGTAACATAATATAAACAATATTAAAAATAAATATACATACAAATATATGTTATGTTTGAAGACATATATTTGTATGTATATTTACAAATATATACATACACCTTTAATTACACAAACTATAAATATTTTAAAGTTAAAAGAGTACTTATAATAATAAATATATAAATTAAAAAATGCTCAAAATTATTGTATATATAAATGTTACATATTATGAGATTCATCTCTAAATTAAAGCAAGTGATTGTAGTGAATATTCAAATTTCGAGGAATAAACTCTTCTATACATATACTAGAACTTGTAATTAGTAGATGACTAGGTACTCAAAGTTGGGTTGAGCCTTGGAGGACTCAATCTCACTGAATTTATATAGTTTACTTGGCTGTGTGCTGAAAGCCCCGGAAACAAAATTGCAAATATCCTACAAATAATAGAAAGGTTGGTTTCTTTGTATTCCTTTCCCTCCATGTAATGTAGAACTAAACTCTGCAACAGTTCCCAGAGGGCAACTATTCTTATGGGTATGAAGTATGCAAGAGAGAAATTTCTGTTGGGAGTCTTGGCCAAAGTCTGTCACAAAACAAAACCATATATTAAATCCATGGAAAGAATCTTCAAAAACAATTTGATCAATATCACTGAACGAAACATTAATTTAATCATACCTTTTCCAAGTAGAAACAATTGTAGTAAAGACACGCTCCGAAGTGCTTGAAACTAAAAACAACATCGTTAAAAGGTATTCTAGGAACAATGTCATTGGAATATACAATTCTAAAATATCTGGGTACAGGTTTATTTAATTTCCTGCTCATGAATTCTGCAAATACTTTATCACCAACTCTGGGCTGTCCAAATGTATAAATAGCCAGCAGTTTATCCAACAATTGTTCCTGCACTAATAACACCGGCTGAAAACAATACAGCCAAGGCTCCTCCTAGACTGTGACCTGTCACAATGAATTTCGCATTTTTGTGAACTTGTAGTAGGACTTTCAACTTCTTACGTAGAACATAGTAGGCGAGACATTTATCAGGATCTTGTTTTTGTAGATGGTGTGAGGAGTTTTTGTCAACTGAACGGTTTTCCAGCCCCAGAGCCTCCATAAATCCAAAATGAACCTTTCCTATTGTGGGGGAAGATTCATACCATGAGAAGTCTAAATCTGTTATGTAATCATCAGCTTCAAATGGCTGTGTTCCTCTGAAGGCTTTTCACTATTAACTTGGCATCTACTTCCTTGTCACAGAAAACGAATGCCTGTGTAGATTTCTTCTGCAAGTGATCTGGTTAGTTACCCATATCAGCAAGTCAATATTCATGAAAATGGAACTACATAGTAAATCATTTCTCTTTAAACGCTATCCATGCAGAACATTTCTGGAGTATTACTGTTTACATAATTTTTTTAAATAATTACAGAATGAAATAGATATCATATAATGGTAGTTGTATGGGGAATGACTTCTATTGATTTGAGGTTTTTATCCAGACAAACAGATTGGCATATAATGTTTTAATCAACCCAAATGCTTCTATCCTATAACCTTTTCATAGGGGCATTACCTTGCAAAAGAAGGAGGATGTGTGACTAGGGGAAAGAAGTGTTTGAGAGCTTCCAATATTGACTTTTGTTCACTGTATTCATCCAATGACTTCTAGAGTATTTCAAACTCAAAAGGACTTCGCTTCCCTTGCTAAAATCAAGGGAGGGATAAAATATAATGTCCTGAATTTAAAAGGTTGCCATTGGAGCGTGGGAGATAAGGGTGTGCTAGTAGATAAGGTCATACTACGATCTTGTCTGGCTTATTTTAGTCCTATCTAAGAAGGATAAAGACTACTAAAATAGGGATAAAAAGTGTATCTAATCAAATTAGGGATGTATAATTGATATTCTAATAATTTTGAGATAATTTTAAGAATAATTAATGCTTCAATATAGATTACAAGTTAATGAAATAGTGAATAGGCCAAGCAGATGAAGAATGCAAAAATTAGACATTTTAAAACACCAACAATCTATAAGATCTAGCTCTTGAATGTATGCGGTATACCTAGAGTTGAGGCGTTGAGGCAAGGTGTCATTTAAGTCTTTTTTTCCTAATAACCCCTATTCGAAGAATTGTCTGTTGGAGGAGGCCTTGGAAGTTACCAACCGAACGAGCACTAGGCAACAACAAGGATAAGTTTTCCCTAAAAGAGTTATGTCTTCTAAGTGTTATGGACCAAGTAAGTGATAGTTTTGTTGCTTTTTTAGATTTGATAGAGAAATCAGAAGTTAGAAATAGAAAATAAGATAAATATGATCTAAGCCAATATATTTCTCTCGAATCCATAAATGCAAACTGGGCACTCCCTAGATTAGATTTGTCTGAAGTCTATAAGATGAATTTCTTCAAATAAAAGTTTCAGATTAAAGTATCTTTCAAACAATTTACTCTTAAGGGTTTGATGTTAGGAAATCTTGAGGGTAGTTGGTTTAATATACTAGCTAAGGAACATTTTATAAAAAAGGCTATCGTTGTGTACACATCAGCCAGTTAGAATGGGCAATAGTACCTCTTTTTAGGCAAGGCCTAGATGTTCCTATTTTGTCTGTTCTTGTTGATAGTAGGTGGAAAACATTTCTCAATCTATGCTTGGTGCAATCAATGATAATGTCCATGATGGCAAAGTTACTTGTTGGGTTTATCCTAATTTTATGGCTAACCTAGAGGATCCTACTATTCTTGAAATGCTTAAATGTAATTTATAATTTAAGAACCTTGACATGGATCCTAGATCTATTCCCTTTAGTATAGTTAACCGATGGGTATTCCAATATTGTAAGTATCCTTTGGTACCCTCTAATTATACTCATAAAGCCCCAGCCAGCATGGTGATGGTACCTAGAACAAAAACCACATGAGACCAGGTCAATATCATCCAAATAAACTTTGAGACAATCTCCTTACCCAAAGAATGGGTGACTAGCTATAGCAAGTGTATCTATAGACCACCTAAGAAAAAAACCAAGTACACTCCTAGGCTAACTTCTCTTCCTACAAAAAAAAGATTTTGGAAGATAAAAAATCTCCCTAGTGAAAGAAGAAAAACAAGAAACCCAAAAAAGAGAATGCTCTAAAGAGAGAAAAACTCAAAAGGTCTCAGTCCAAGAAGAAACCCTCTATAACTAATTTAGATACCCTCAAAACCATAAGATTCCCAAGTCAAAAATCTAATGCTTCTAAATCAGATTGGTCAGAATACCATAGTTTGCCTGATGAACACAATTCTTATGTAAACCTAGCTGAAAATCATTTTGGAAACCATCCTGATTGTGATGCCTCTATAAATTATATCCAGAGAATGCAGAATGCTCTGCATATTAATATGTTTAAAAAAGAGCCAACTGAAGAAAGAAAATCCCTTCCAAGAGAAGATGAGTTGAAAATCTCAACTACTTTAGAAAAAGAAGCAAATGGGGTAGATGTTAAATACAGTGTTATAGAAACTATGGGAAGATTTCCTCCATGGAAATTCTATGTAAAATTCACATCTAATGGACAATTTGTTATGCAACATGACCCAATAGAAGTAGTAGGTAGGGGAAAACAAATATCTACTACAGGAAGGCAACTAAATTGGTGTAATTCGACTTTAACTGAGTTGGGAAAAAATATTGATGAACTTTATGTGGAAATTACTCAAATGAGAAGCTCCTAGATCAAAATGTAGGAATATTGGTTAAGAAACCATTAGCCCAAACACAAGACCTAGCTCCACTAGTCAATATTAGTGACAGGATTCAAGGTGAAATAAACACAACCAAAGCTAGCCTAGTTGAGTTAAATAAAGGTGAAAATAAACAAATAGTAATGTTAGATGAAGCCACTGGCATAGTAAAACATCTGCAAGAAGTCCTTTCAGAGCAAAAGCTAGACCTCTCTCTTGAGGCTACAAAGCCTGAAGAAATAAAAGAAGATCTAAATAAGTTGATTATGATAAATACACAAGGATATGATATGCTTAAAGTAATCCACATAGGAATGGTGGACCTTTTAAGTGTTAATACTAGTACAAATTTACAAACTATAAAAATGGACATTAGCCCTGAACACATAGAAAAATTTGTCATAAAAATATATGATCAGCAGAGTGTTAGAACAAAGGAAGCTGAAAAGAAAATTCAAGAACTTCAAGAAAAGGATGATACCTTGGTAGGATCATCCTCACTTATTTTGACTCAGATACATGAATTGTAGGAAAACATGAAAAGGTATTATAAAACAAACACTTTGAGTATGGTAAAAATAGGAGAGGGTACCCCTTCTAAGATCATCCCATTAAGACAAATTACTATAGAGAAAGTGTTTGATCATGCTAAACAAATCAGACAATTAAGATCCTTTATAAATATTGAGTCATTAAGCATAAGTGATTTTCTAAAAAAAATTGATGATACCTAAAAAAAGCTTTAAAGGCTTAATAAAAATACTAAAATTTTCAAAGAACTGGTTAAGCTGTCTAAAGATATAAACTAGAAAAAGAACATTGAAGAAAATTTCACTACCACCTGCCTATATTTCAATGATCTTAGTGAATTAGATTGGAACCCTGATAATCCAGAAGTCTTAGATCCCTTTGATGCTTCACAATATTGGACTAAGTCCCTACTCACCAGCCCAACAGGTGTGCAAGAGGAAAAAGTTTTACTTACTGGTACACACACATGATTGGAAGAAGTATACTCCAACACTGAGTCATCCAGCTTGTCTATAGTCACACCTAGGATTAGAGTAACCTTTCCCCAAGGAAATTTTGGCAGTGTTGAAACCCTTGATCAGGATATCCAATGAAATCAAGGAAGATAGCCATATGTTCTAACTCAGGTTCTTATACTTCCATATTCACTCAATATTTATGGTTGGTGTGGAGTAGGTAATGATATAAGATATAGAATCTAGAGTCTAACTGAAAGGCTCCATATATGGGTAGAAACTCAACAACTTGTATTTGGGAAGACTGCGGAAGAAGAAATGGACCTTATAATTGCTAACCTAGATGGCAACATAAAAGGATGGTGGTTATCCCTTACAAAAGACCAAAGGGTTGTGGCAGGATCCATAGTAGCTGACTTTGTTGAAGCAGTTATTCGTGAGTATGTTGGAGACATGGTAAATTTTGATGCTATTGAATACAATAAATTGTTTAGGATGAATCTTTATAACATGAAATACTAGGATAGATTCAAGTGTGATTTTGTTCTTTTGGCAAGAAAAATAAAATAGAGGCAAAATATTGAAACTAAACACATGTTTATTAATACACTTCCTAGCGAAATCTCAGATGGAGTATTGGCCTAAATAGCAACTAAAAAGGAATCCACGACTGGAGAAATAGCCATAGTTGCAAAAATGACCTTAGATCAAATTATCCAGTCTATAGAATAATATCTTTACAATCAATGTAAGGATAAAGCTATGGCCAAATTGCTTAAAAAATAAATGAAAACCATTGATAATAGTATCTACAAAACTAGTGGATATATTACACCAAGCTATTATGGTTATGAGAATTCTCATTGTAAATTCCACAAAGAAAAGAGCAAATATAAAAAATTGAAAACTGGAGACAAGCCCAAGTATAAGAGGAGGTTCTCTAAAAGAAAAACTTATGTTAAGCCAAAAAGAACCATCTTAGGAAAATGACCTATAAAATGTTATATCTATGGTCAGGAAGGTCATATAGCTCCTAAGTGCCCAAATAATAAAAGGTATCCTAAAAAGATGAAAAATATTAGAGCTATACTTCTTAATGAAGAAATGCAATTTATTTCTAAATTCAGCTCAAAAGATGATGTCTATTCAATACCCACTAAAAATGATATTTCTTCTAGTGAAAATGAAAATCAAGTAAATCAATTTGAAGAAATGTCTTCTTCTAATAACTCTAAGATTGAACTCTACTATTGTAATATGATGTTGGGATTTGATCTCAAAGCCCAAATACAATATCTAGAATATCTAATCTAGAACCGTAAGCTCCCTCTTCATCTCATCCTTATCTATCAAGATGAGCTTACCCAATTACGTAGCATGCATGGTGAACCTAAGGGAAAAACATTGTAATAATTTGACTTTCATGACAACCCAATGTTATATGCACAATAGGAATGGAATAGAAAACAAAAAGTTTAGCCTAAAAATCCAAGTACAAAGAACATGATAAAATACCAAAAGCCTCCTATTGAAATCCTTAGAGTTATAAAATCAAAAATAGAATCTACTTCTCAAGATATTAATGAATTAATAAAATTTTCTCAAGATTCTATAGAAGAAAACAACCCTGAAGAAGTTCCTCCTAACCAAGGATGTTTTTATGGTAGAGAACAAAAAGAAATCATTATCTCAGTAAACATCATTGATTCAAACAATGGCTTATTGATCTGAGATTGTTTAATCGATACTGGAGCAAATATGAGTATTGCAAAGCATGGATCTATCCTAGAGTACCTGTGGAAATATGCTTCATTATATTTTGTTGATATCAATGGGTCAAGGACTACTCTAAATAAAGTTGCTCCTAGGGTACTACTTGAAGCAAATGGCATTAAGGCATATTAAAATTATGGATGTTCGATAAGATGTTGATAGATATTATTTTAGGAATAAACTTCCTGAATCAATTTATGCCTTATACTATTTACAATAAATACTTGTCGTTAAGCTTCTTTGGTAATGAACACCAAATTCTTAGAAAGACCCATGCGATTGTAAGAATTGCCATAAGACCTCATGAAGAAGACGATAGAAAATTACAGATGAAGATTTACAAGACAGTACAAGATTTTGAAAAGAGAAAAGATATCTTGAATACTATCATAACAAATATCAAAGGATTTTGTAATAATGATCCCAGAAGGTTTTGGGATAAGTGTAAATATACTATTTCTCTTGATCTAAAACCTGGCATTGATCATACCTGAGGTATCAAATCTAACATTATACCTTTCTCCCCTTCTCAAGTTAAAACAAGAGAAGAAGAGATCAAAGAATTATTGTAGAAGGATTTGATATGGAAAAGCCATAGTGAATGGGCTTCTCCTACATTCTATGTGAATAAACACTTAGAACAAAAAACAGGGAAAATGAGGCTAGTAATAAATTATAAAAAGCTCTATGATTCACTTATACCTATCAGACATCCAATTCCTAACAAGACTGTTCTTATTAACAAGCTGAAGGAATGTTGTGTTTTTTCTAAGTTTGATTTGAAAAGTGGGTTTTGGCAAATGGCTTCTTATCCCTGCAGAGATCCGTATCAAAGAACTTACTAGGCTTGCTATTGAAAATATTTTGTCAAAATATTTCTTAGTTAATGCTTACAAGAACTTTCCTGATGCTGACGGAAGAAGTTGGACTAAATTTTGTGACATGGATCTCATAAATATCAGAATACTTAGAGGACAATCATCAATTGTAGAGTTATGACTGATCAAAGCAAAGGCAATTTTATATAGAGAAGTTTATATTCGTATGAGTACCAATCTACCTACAAGGAGATTTCATCAACAATAAAATTTTATAATCTAAAAAATCAAAATTAGGTCTACCTTTTTTTAAATATGGTATATAGTAGAGAACTGTATGTATTTCATCTTTAGATGAGACTACTTGACTTTTCCAAAATTTAATTCAATTGTTCTCCCTTTCTCCACAAGATGTTTTTGACATTTCTTATCATTTTCATGCTCCTATGTATATCTTACATGCATGCATTCTTCTACAGTTTTCCACCTATGTGTCCTTGTTATCAATCCATTTGGGTACTTTATTATCTCATATACTTTTCCACAATGTTTCTCAATTGTATCCAATTTTAATTACATTCTATGTTCTTTTCATAGTTTGCAGCTACATATTGTACATCTGCATTCTTTTGGAGTATCATCAGTATTTTCAAGTTCTATGAAGGAAAATTTTGTTTCCCATTTCACTTTAAAGGACCTTCCAATTGTCCATCTACTTCTCTTCCTTTGAAAACATTGTTGAGTGGAGGTTTTAGCTAAACTTTGTGTTTGGTGGGATGGTCTAATCTCTTCAGCCACTTTGGTGTCATTATCATTTTCATTAAAAATAGAGGAGCATATTTGAGTCGTGGCATGTCATCATCAAAAAAATCTTTAAAGGGTGATATATTATTCTTGTTGATTTTTTATTATGAGATAACAGTGGGGATTTATGCATGTAAAATTATTTCAATATTATTGAACAATTGAAGTCAAATTAATGACAAACTAAAAAATTAAAAATACCTAAATTTTAAGTGCATTCTGATTGTTTGAACTTTTTGGTTGTCTTTAAAATAAGATAATATAGATGATTTCCCTAATGATTGGCATACCTTGTTACTGTTCCCACCAAATGTCATGATGGTCTATACTTTTTGGCTCTATCATTTGATACTCTCATTCAATCATATCATCTAATAGAAGGGTTTTGGCTCTAGTTTACCAATTCTCCCACTTAGAACTGTCATTCAGTAATTTTGGTTTTGTCGGTTAGCTATGTCTCCTGGTTTGTCATTCATATCTTGATTTCAGACCTATCTTTTGGTTCTATCGCCCGATTCTATTGTTTGACTATGTCATCCAGCTATGTCATTCAAATGAGCCATTTAGCTGTGTCATTTGGCTATGTCATTTAGTTTTATCATTCAGTTATGTCATTCACTTATGTCATTCGACTATGCCATTAGGCTTTGTCATTCATCTCTAGTTTTTAGACCTACCATTTGGTTTTATCGCAAATTGATATCATTTCAGTATATCATTTAACGGTCATTGAACTATGTCATTTGACTGTGTTATTCAACTATGTTATTTGGATGTATCATTTCGCTATGTCATTCGATTCTATCATTCAACTCTATCATCTGACATTGTCGTTTAGTTCTATCATTTGGTTGTGTCGTTCAGATATGTCATTTGGCTATTGGCATCTAGCATTATTGTTCAAATCTATTGTTCGATGATGTAATATGGCTTCTTGTTCAACATTGTCCTTCATTTTCTTCAATCGATGTTGTTGTTCAGTTATGTATTCCTCTTGTTTCAGTTCTTCTTGTTGCCTTGATTGGTATTGGTCAGGCCCTTAGGAGATCTACTATATATAATTGATGAATTTAAATGTATTCTTATATATCATTGTAAAAGGTTCGCGAGACAACCTCAACAAAAATATCCCTAAAATTTTTGTTATCTAATCCCATCTATTGACCTTAAAAAATCACCAAAACCAAAATTCTAAAAATAAAATATCTATGAATTAACAATTATTTGTTGCTAAAAAAATCCAATTATATCTTTATCTTATTAATTTTTTATAATTACTATTAGATACTTATTTATATTTATAATTCTACTTTTTTAATTATAAAATATTAAAAAAATGATTTTAGAGTATTTCGTTATGACGCTTCCTTTAATATTTCATCGCCACAAATTTTTTATTTAAGAATTTTGATTTAAGAGTAATAACCAACTTAAATGAATATGGTCATGAGGAAGATGGCGTCATGGTTTGGCCAACCATTCCTCCATACAAAGAGTGTGATCAAGAATTTATAGTTTTAACAATATAAGTTATCATTTTGATGACTTAATTAATAAATTTTTGGTTTTGAATAAGATTATCATGAAACCATGTTGTTTTTAATAAAACATGACACAAACATTACTTTGTGTTGGAATGGATTTAAATCTACAAATTTATATTTTGTCAATAAAATATTGAAAAAAAATTGTATGAAATGCAATTTGAATTTTTTTATAAACCTTCAAAAAGTGTATATATAAATAAATATATTATAACACAAATTCAATTTGTTTATTTTTAAAAAAGATGGTTTTATAATAACTTTATTTTAAACTAAAAATAAATTGCAAGAGAGATATTGATAGTTGAGCAAGGTCTAATAACTAAGAAGGTATTTGGAGATTTGGAGCCTAAATCTTGAACACTTTTTTTACTAAAAAATAATAAAATTTTTATTAATTACAAATCTATTTATATTTAATAGTGGAGTATTGATATTTTATTCTAATAATATAAAATATTAAACTTGTATATAAGATATTTTGTTATTTTTAGTACATAATATTTTAATTATTAGAGTATTTGTTATCGATAGCTCAGTCATATCTCTTGCCTAGTGAAAATTTAAATAACAAACATGGCTTAGCTCCATCGAACCTATGTAGAATCATCGATCCCCCTGTCCTTCCCCAACCATCGCTGCTACTAATCACCCCAACTACTAGTAATCTTGATCTATCATGGGGAAGAAGTCTTCAATAAGTCATGATTATGAAAGGAATTATCTTTAGACATAATCAATATATTATCTTTCTCAATTATAATCATAACATTGAGATATTATCCTTCTCAATTATAACCATCAAATATCTATTAAAAAACTTACATAATATTATTTTACCAAAAAAAATCCACATTTGACTTTTTATTAATTACAACTGATTTTTTATCTACTTTTATTTTTATTTTTTAAAGAATGAAATCTAAATTTTACAAATTTTAATTGTGCATGCCTTATAAAATTTTGTAGGTTTCTTTTGAAATTTTATAAAAAGTGTTCTTTTTTTTAAAATAACAAATAAAATCAAATTTTTAACTTTTTTAAAATAGTGAACATGTTGACATTTTTGAAAGAAAGCCACTTTTTGACCGATATAATCGTTGTGTCAACAATTAAATAGTTTAAATGTTTAACATTTTTAATAAAAAAATATTTTAAATTTTAGAAATTCAAAAAAAAGTTCGGAAGGTTCATTTTTTATCCTTAATCTCTGTGTGTTAGGGCCAACATACCTCTAATTTTGAAAATTAGGGCCCTTGAGATGTTTGGAGCCTTGTCATTAAAAGCATTGTTGTGTTCCTAGGTTTTTATGGAATTTGAAAGTCATTCGTTTTGATTAGGTAGCATAGTATGTTTGTGATTAAATTTTAATATGCTTAATATTGTTGATGGTTTACCTTGTTTATGAGAAATACAAGTTACATGGAGAAGGCACTGGCATGTACTGACCAATAATTCATCACTTGATTTTAAGCTGGCTTTCACCGACCTTTAATTTATAGAAATTAAACCTTGGACCTTCTTTAAGAAAACCTTAAGTTTAAAACCATTTGGTTTGTATTCAAAATTTGTTGGGAGAAATTTAGAGGGAATAGTTTATCCTATTTTAGACCCAAGTATAATTTTATATTAACATTTTGTTATGTTGATTAACATGACCAAACCTTAATACAAAATTATACCTGTGTCATTACATATTCCCCATTTAACACCTTAGCTAATTTTAACTATGTCTTGAAGTGGTTTTGCAAGGTTCTTTTTTATATCCTAACCAATCCCATTTTATTAATTCTTATCCCAAGTTTTAATCCTAAGGGCGCCTTTGTGTTTATTAACACAAATGGACCCTATAGTTAAAACTTTGGTCTAAATCTTTACTAATCTTGGGTCCTAACATAACCTTCATTCTTGATTGTAGATCTGACGATCCTCACTTCATCACAAGATCCAATCCAATGGAGCGAGGAAGGCCCCAACACTGATTTAAAATGAAGGCACCTTACAAAGACCTATGGTTCTCACTATGGTCAAGATAAAAATCTAATAGCGTGAGTTGGACGTTGAAGTGTCAAAACCCTAAGAACTCTCAAGAAGCCCCACAAAGAGGCCATATGTCAGTTCTATATTGGATAAAAGGGATTTAATGAACCAATTTATAAAATCATTACCCGATGAAGAACAACTCTCATCATTCCAAATATATTATTATTTTCATTTATAACAATTTTAAGGTTTCTATCTATGTTACTTTCTAACTATGAATTTTTTAGGCCACTACATGTCACAAATATATGTGCCCTCGCTTCATCATACATGCCTAAACAATGGAGCAAATTAAAGGTTGAAAAGTCAAAGCTGTGATAGAGCACCACGTGGCAATCACTTACACCAAACTTCATTGCTAGAGGGTCCCACTTGTTTAAAAGGGCCAATGAAATGCAACTACTCGAATGACCATCCAATGGTTCTTGCTTATCGTGATATGATAGAGCGAGATGAATCCAAGATCCTAGGAAGCTCTGCAGGGATGCCACGTGGCACCCTCACATCCAACTATAGTAATCACATGGGTTTAAAATTGACACTCTCACTCATGTCATTTGATGACCATGAGGATGTTTATGATGTTAGTGAGACCGTCAATTTTAACATAGTTTAATATTTTGCCTAGACAAAAGGGGCATGTTTAAATCTTTTAATGAGGTTATTTTTGATATCTCGATGAAAGCCTTAGCATAAATGGATTTATCCTAAAGTTGTACGTGTTTACTAATATAAAATAATAAAAAAGAAGGTACAAGAATAAATGTCGCCTGATGGTTTACAATTCCAAAAAATAAATAGAACCTAAACATCAACATAATATAAACTCTATACTTAGAGACACCATGATTGGTCATAAAGTTGCATTGCTGGAACTACCATTTGGAAAAGTCATTAATCAAGGAGTGGGCACCATTTTTATTTTTGTCATCTTATATCAAAGATTAGATACACAGCTAGATTTAAGTCTACACAACACAATTTGAATTTAGAACCTCAAGGTTATCTTAAGGTATAGTCATTAATTGTATTTCAATACATCTTTTAGTAATTTTCTTGTTTTTTAAATTTTAATTATGTTTATTTGTTATTATTTCTACTAGATAATATTTGAAATTGTTATTTTAAATTTTTAATTCATAATTTTCATTTAAGTATGAGTAAAAAAGGATTAATAGGTGAAATTATGTGTATAGTTTTTTATCTGACACGTTTCAGATTACAATTTAGTAAAATTCTTAATATTGAATCAAAGATGGTGATTTGAAACATGTCAGATCAAATATATGCACAATATTTTACCCAAAAATTCTTTATTGTTCACTCTTATAGACTATGAAAACTTCAAAACTCATATTCCCTTAAGTATCTTATTTTATCAATTATATTTAAATGAATTCATGAACACTAAAAAGATAAAACATATATGTTTGTTATCATATTCATATAAAAATATTTTACAAAATAAAATTGTGTTTTTCATTAAAAATTTGTTTTTTTTTAAATTTCATCTATCACTATCGAATAGTTGTTTAACGATTTATTTTCAATAATTCAATTATTTAACACTATAGTTTTTTTGAAAAATAATTTGAATATTTTTTTTGAAAACACCACATTAAATAATGTTATGTTTTTTCAATACAAACTTTGATTGGGAATAAGTAACATTATATAATTTTCACATATATAAAATCAAAACATATATGGAAAATCTTTTGCATATGTACAAAATGATAGAACTCAGTAAGACTATGTGGAACACCACTTTTAATTACTGTATTTATGGTGAAAAGAAGATAGAACCTTGATGTTTATATTTGGATGGGATGAAAGGGTTAAATAATATGACATTTTATAAAATATTATGTTCGAGAGTTTTGATATATGATAATTGTGGAATTTTCTGATTTACATTCAATCTCCAATATAAGTATGGGTTCCAATCTTCATACTTCTACTTAACCAAGCTATTAATTATGTGTTTTTTATTGTAATTAACTAAATCATTGGTTGAATTTAAACATAGATCGCTTTAATATGAATACATCTATTTTAACGGTTACACCACAACGCAAAAAAATTACTAAATTTGAAAATTAATAAATAAATAAAAACATCGTCATTTTTAAAAAACAATGTTCTGGCTAAAGAGTTATAGAGGGATTTATGGATGTAATATTCCACAAAAACTTTAACTGACAATTAATTGCACATAAATAAAAAGAGCACAGAATAATGGAACATATATATGAACTTAATCTACATTTACCGGCTATAAAAGGACATGAATTATTTCTCTTCTTTGTCATCTTCATCTACTGATTTAGTGGGTCGCTTCCAATTTCCTTCCGTATGTTTAATGAGACCTTTGTTTTGTTCCTGCCACCATTTTGGGTGAATTCCAAATTCCTCAATCAACAGATCGCTGCTCTTATTGACAAGAACAGGATCCCTTCCACAAGAATTAATGGTCTATGATCTCCAACGAAGCCATCTAGTAAATGCAGGTAAACCTATAATTTATGAAAGTAAGCAAGATTTTCAGTGACCTTCAGGAATGGAGAGTTGTTGGCTCGTAAATTGTGTCCTTCTGGTAAACTTGTAGCAATCACTTTATCTCGCCTAATACCAAATTTCTTGTGCTGATACTCACCGTCCTTCCTGTAGACTATTTTGATCTTTATTAAGATTTTACCGGCATACCCATTCAATATCCACAATGAACAAATTAATAAAGAAGTGACAAAATAGAGTGTTTTATGTATTAATTTATTCATAATATGTATGTGTTGTTATGTTCATATTTATGTGTGATGACATTGTTAATTATTGAGTTATGTTATATTAAATAGTATTATTAAATATTTTTTATTGAATTAAAAATTGAATTAATCAAATCTAGTTTATAGATAATGATAGCCACCAATGTTAATTATGGCCTTTAGCTCCTGAACTATTTATATGGAAACTTCTTTTGACATGTGTAATTTAAAGTGCTTGTCACTTTTTATAGCTCTACTGTAATTATCTTAACAAGATCATATGGTTAAATTGTGCAACAACATAGATAATTGGTGGAGATAAATGTGTGTTCATACGAATCATAAATGCTTACGATGATCCAAATTATTTCATGTAGTTAACATAATAGCATTAAAAATTCATAAAAATGAACTACAACTTATTTGGACATAGTAGTTATTTCTTAATTTGAAATAATTGTGTGAATACATGGTAGTTTATTTAGTTTTTGACCATTTAGTTCAAACAAAAATATAGCAAGTTTATATCACATTGCATTACTTGTTAAAAAAATCAGTCTATTTTTTATGAAACACCTAGTAGAGGCTATGGAAACAAGGTTGTACATATAATAATGGTTGAAATACATAATATAATTAGGGCCCAATTAGCTATCCTCATGTTTTTTAATCTTATCAATAACATATTTTGACAAAATCACCATTGAAAATGGATCAAAAATAAAGTATACATTAAATTATCCTTTTACATAGTAAAAAAACCTCGTACATGAGCTCTTCCTTTAATACATGTATGTTTAATAGGTTCTTGACACTTTGATAGTGTATATTAAATGTTATTATAGGCATTTAAATTTTTTTATCACAATACATTATTAATACAACATTCAATTTTGAGAAATTTTCTTAAATAATATATAAGGAAATTTCAAAATTAATATCTTAAACCTAGTTTTTTTAAATTGTTAATATTTTATATTTTTCCAAGAAAAATAAATTGATTGAATAAAAGACAAGTAATTAAAAAGTGGTTGCATTAATCCTATGTTGAAAGAGACTAATAGTAGTTATACTTTTCTTCCCACAATCCATAATGTTAACATACATATCTTAAATGAATTTACATAAAAATATTTAAAGATATCATTACAAAAATAATTTTATTATATTGGATATGTGACATAAGTAGAATAGACACTTATGAAACATAAGAGAAATAAATAGTTTTAATATTATAAAAATATCTCAAGAATAATATTTCTCACCATCTTTTATGAAAATTTATTTAAAATCTATATGTTAATTAAGGATTTATTACATCAATCAATTGATATAATAAATTGTTTATAGTTTATGCTACCTACTAGAGATTAATCAGAGAATTATATAAAGCTAGTTTGAATTTTTTTCTCAAATCTCCCTCTTTCCTGAAATAGCACTCATCAATATGTGAAGCTATTGGTATCATTTTTAGAAGATTCATTAAGATAGATTTTGAGTAGTCTAAGTAAGGGTTATATACTTATGCCCATATTTGTGTGGAGGTGGACCTTAAAAAATGTCTTCGATATAGAATCCAACTAAAGCATGATAATTCCCATTGGCTTCAAAACATGGCTTATGAAAACACTTTCAGAGGTAACTGAATTAATTTATAAATTTAAAGATTATGCAGTTATTTTTAGGCTTAAGGGATTTAGTCCTCGGTCAAAAGATTTGACTCTATGGATTGAAGCTACCTAGACCAAAGACTATGCAATTCAATTTTCTTCTAAAGCATTTCTCAATGTCTAATTTTTTTAACCTCGATATTATCATAGAGTTTTTAAGGAGGGACCTTGGTTTTGGTGAAGATTTGGAATCTTTGTTACCCTATGATTATTTGATTTTGATCAATTGATAAAGGTGGTATACAAAATATTATTTTGGGTTTGGTTCCCAAATCTCTCTCTTCTCTTCTAGCACTCATCAATATGTGAATCTATTGGTAACACACTTGAGATATTCAATAAGATAAATTTTGAGAAGTCTAAGTAAGGTTTATATACTTATGACCATATTTGTGTGGAGGTGGACCTTAACAAAAGTTTTCTAAATAAAATCCAACTAAAATATGATAATTCTCCATGGATTCAAACTTTGGATTATGAATACACTTTCAGATGTAACTGTATTAATTTATGAATTTCAAGATATGAAATTATTTATAGGATTAATGGATTTAGGCCTCAATCAAAAGATATGATTCAATGGATTGAGGATACCTAGATCAAAGACTATGCAATCCATTTTTATTTTAAAGGGTTTCTCATAATCTAATTTTTTGAATCTAAGGATTATCACAAAGATTTTGAGGATGGACCTTGGTTTTTGACAAAGTGTTGGGCACTTTGTTATTCCATGGGTCTTTTATTTTCATCTATCAGTAATGGTGGTGGTCAAAATAATAGTTTTAGTTTGGCTCCCAAATCTCCCTCTTCCCATCTAACATCCATCAATATGTGAAGTTATTGGTAACACACATGAAATATTATTTAAGATGTATTTAGAAATGTAAATTATAATCAAATCAAAATTTTCTTTACTTACATTTGAGTTGCACATTATATTTTTATTTTGAAGAAAAAATATTATTATAAAATGTAAATTGGTATGGTATTAATTAGAGTAGTTTTCTCAACTCTATTTTATTTTTATTTTAATAATAATAAATTTTGTATTTTAAGGGGAGGTATTTCAATTATCAATTTAAAGGGATCATAGTTCTTCTCTTTATTCCTAATATATATTACTTTTTTTTCATCAAGTTTTCTTGATTATTTCAAAAACTATAAACTCATCCAAAAAAATATTCCAATCTAAATAAACAAGTTTAATTTTTATTTTTTTTCAATTTTAATTAATTTATGAACTTAAAATCTTGTTTAAAAAATAAATAAAACAATAATTTCAAACTGGACCCTGATATTTAACATATAAATTTATATTTCTCTCTATAATTTTTTTTTTTAAACTTAAAGTTTTATATTAAAATATATAATAGTTTCCTTCTATTTACTAGTTGAGTGTTGGAACCATACAATACTTTTTATTAATTTAATATGTGAAAAATGAAATTGGAAGTGAGAGAAAATGTGTAGATTAAATTTCTATTATGCCGGCTTCATCGGATTTATTCTCCCGCTATTCAATCTATGTTTTGTCTATCTCCATTTTCTTGCACTTAAAACCAATCCAATATGGTTACAAAGATCAGTGAATTCGTTCAAATATATAAGATGAATATTTAAATCTTTTAAAAAAACTAACATATGGTCAATATAAATAGTAAAATGCTTAACATGGCCAAAGATTTTGAAAGATCCTTGATGGATTCCTTCGACTGATCTGCTGTAATTTTGTTATTTTAAATTGGTTTTTCCTATTTATGAATTTTTTCTTTTCGAAATAGACAGAATTTGTAGAAGGGTTTGATTGTTTTTTGTGTTTTGATGATTTTACAGTAAGTAATTAATGAAGTACAAGAACATGAATAACTTCTGAAATTAAATACCAAATACAGCCAAACAATTTTGCTAATAGGCAAAATTTTGGATATTAAACCAAATACAGATTTTCAATAGTTTAGGTAGATTATAATCACAAATAAACCCAACCTGAAAAGCTGAAGGAGAATTATACACTAGAAGAAAGCTGCGGCAATATTCTAACCCTTAATGTGTTGCCGTGGAAATGAGTTGGTTGCCAGGTACAGCCATACAGTTGCAAAGGCTGCCAGGTACAGCCATATTACTAAAAAATCCTCTCAATCTGAAATAACCTTTAAATCCCTATTGAACCCTATCACAATCCCTGCACCTACCAGAAGGAATACTGAGCAATCTCCAGATGCTACTGAACAAGTCTACAACCACTGAATTGGGGGCTATGTCCCAAACAGGGAAGCACTGGGGTTTGGCGTCCCAAATGCTGGAAGCCCTTCCAGAGCCAAAGCGCAAATCCCAAGATAAAAATTGTCAAGAATGAATACTAATCTTATTTTGACCTTATAACCCTTTCCAATTAGCTCGAACCCTAAAAGCAAACCCATGTGGCGTTTAAGTTATAACATGTTATATTTCCCTTTTTAAGTGGTCAAGTACATAGAAATTGACCCTTTTTCCACATAAAGAGAGATCCATCCATCGAAGGATTTGAGTCAAGAGATAAATATTTAGAAAATTCCAAGACCTTTCCAACGAGCTATTACACCATGGGATATGCATCTAGATGAGGCCAAAAACCCTTTATTACTCCAAAATGGCTATAAACATAGCCTTATTTAATTAAAAGATGAAAACTTAGGAAATATTAAAAATATAACCCAAGTAGCGACAAAATGTACCAATGACTCCAAAAACTAGAAAGTCACCCAGCCACGTGTCTGTGACTGAAGTCGAAAATCAAGGATTCACTGGTAGTCTCATCCCTAAAATCTAGGGATGCTCCAAGAAACTAGGAAACAAAACCAAATCCTCTGAAATTGAACTCAAGGAATGATCTGATGGAGACCCACCCCTGGGTATGATCATATCCTCCTAAAATGTAGAGGTAACCCCCATAATTTTAGGAACTACCTCCTAAAAAATAGGAATGTCTCCAAACTAATCAGTAATGACCAGAACACCAAGTCCTCAACACTGTATAGCCATACTGGGTCTATATCCAACAATGTCAACCTACAAGACGCCATAATAAGCTAACTCACATGTCTGCTAAACTGAGCTAAAAAGGGGACATGACAAATTTCATCCATCCTATTTTGAAATTCAGAGGTAGCATTTTTTAGAGTGAAAGGCATAACCTTTCACTTATAATGCTTATCTAACACTGGGAAGACAAACACAATTTTATAAGTATCTTTAGGTTCTACTACAATTTGCCAAAAACCACTTTTCAAATCAAACTTAGAAAAAACACAACATTCCTTCAGCATGTTGATAAGAACAATCTTGTTAGGAATTGGATGTATGACAAGGATAAGCCAATCATTGAGCTTTTTATAATTTATTACCAATGTCATTTTCCCTCTTTTTGTTCTGAGTGTTTATTCACATAGAATGCAGGGGAAGCCCATTCACTATGGCTTTTCTGTATCAAATCCTTCTGTAATAATTCTTTGATCTCTTCTTCTCCCATTTTAACTAGAGAAGGAGAGAAAGGGATAGTGTTAGATTTGATACATCTGGTATGATAAATGTCAGGGTTTAGATCAAGACAAACAATATATTTATGCTTATCCAAAAACCTTTTGGGATCATTAGCACAAAATCTTTTGATCTTTGTTATGAAAGTATTCAAGTTATCTTTTTTCTTTTCAAAATCTTGTATTGCCCTGTAAATCTTCATCTGTAGTTTTTTGTCTTCATCTTCATGGGGCCTTATGGCAATTCTTACAGTTGCATGGGTCTTTCTAGGAATTTGGTGTTCATTACCAAAGAAGCTTAAAGATAAGTATTTGTTGTGAATAATATAAGGCATAAATTGATTCAGTAATTTCATTCCTAAAATAATATTTGTCGACATCTTATCGAACATCCATATTTTTACATATGCCTTCATACCATTTGCTTCAAGTAGTACCCTAGGAGCAACTTTGTTTATAGTAGTTCTTGACCCATTGACAACAACAAAATCTAATGAAGCATCTTGCCACAGGGACTCTAGGATAGCTCCATGCTTTACAATACTCATATTTGCTCTAGTATCGATTAAAAAATCTCTGATCAATAAGCCATTGTTTCAATCAATGATGTTTACTGAGATAATGATTTTTTGGTTCTCTGGCATAGAAACATCCCTAGGAGGAACTTCTTCAGGGTTGTTTTCTTCTATAAAATCTACAAAATATTTTATTAATTCATTAATATCTTTAGAACCGGATTCTATTTTTGATTTTATATCTCTGAGGATTTCAATAAGAGGACTTTGGTATTTTATCAGGGTCTTTGTGCATGGATTCTTAGGATTAACGTTTTGTTTTCTATTCCATGCTGATTGTACATATAACATTGGGATGTCATGAAAGTCAACATCTTGCAGTATTTCTCCCCTAGGGTCATTTTGTGTGTTGTGTAATTGGGTAAGCTCATCTTGATATATAGGGATGAGATGAAGAGGGAGCTTACGGTTCTAGAGTAGATATTCTAAATGTTGCATTCAAGCTTTGGGATCAAATCTAGACATCATATTACAATAGTAGAGTTTAGTCTCAAAGTTATCATAAGAAGACAGTTCTTCAATTTGATTTACTTGATTTTTATTTTCATTAGAAGAAATATCATGTTCAGTGGGTATTGAATAGACATCATCATCTGAGTTGAATTCAGAAATAACTTGCATTTCTTCATTAGGAAGTATAGCTCTAATAACTATGCATTATTTCCCACAAATGGTGTCGATGGGAGGGAGTAAGAGAGTCCTTTTACTTCCTTTGATAGGTGTATATGGGTGGAGTGGAAGGTCGATGAGATGATATAGGGGTTGTAGGAAAAATTGTGGTAGGAAGTGTGTCTGAAGGTGATGAAGTGGAAGGTGAAGGGCTTGCTTGAGAATATTAAGGTAATTGAGGAGAGTCTAGAGTAGTTAGAATGGAAGGGAAAGATATTTTTAATAATTCAATGAGGCTTAATTGAATAATTTTGGTAAGTGGAGGAAAATGAGTCATCATAAAACTTCTCTTCCTTTGTTCAGCTGAAGAAATAGCTGACCTATCCCTTGTGGTAGTTGTGCTCAAAATTTTAATGTGGGAAACTATTGTTGTAGAGGGTATTTGAAGACACAAAATAACTCCCAAAATTTCCCTCCTAAGTTGAGGATTACATTCTCTTTGACTACCATATTCATCTGGTTGTCCCTTTATAGGATCTATTGAAAGGGAGGGAGGTTGATCATTTGGCTGAGAATCCTATGGTAGATATGGAGGCCATTTTTGACTCCATGTATTTTTTGCCTCTTCTTATGTTACCTCAAGGTTTCACTACAAGGATTGGGTATATATCATAGACATTGATTCATCTTTCATCTTTTTCCATACCTCTGAATCATTTGAGGCATTCAGGATTATCTGATCATGATCATATGGTTAGTGATAATATGATACATGCACTTTCTTCTTTTCTTGAATAGACTTGAGATACCCTCTTACTTTCCTCATGGGGTCCCATTCCTTGAAAGGTGAAATCTATAAATTGGAATGGGTTCTAGCTTTACCAACTTGAATAAAATGTGACATGATCACATATTAATGCCTTCCAATGCTAAAAGGAGTCTTGAAATAGTAGGCTAAATGCCTTTGACCTAATTCCTCATCAATGTTATTAAATATCTAATATACTATTTATTATTTCACTATAGTGTCTGGAACATGATGTGGTAGTAGTAGAGGAGTTGTCCTTGTTCCTTATAACTAGATGACAGTCACACCTGGGTATAACCAATAGTCTCCCATCTTACTCAAAATTCTTGTCATGTTTTATGATAATTTGGGCATTAAGATACCTTGCATTTCCTGATATATATGAGGATAGACCTCATTGAATGTCCTTATGCTTTCATTTCTATATTTATGAATTAACATGAACTAAAGGTCTTCTTCGACCCTATTTTCTAACTATTCATCTGAGGATTTCCACTCCTATCTATAGGGCTTGTAAACCATGGAAATAATTGCATCTAGTAGGTAGGACATCATATATTAGTTGTTGTCAGTATGCATCTAATTAGGGTGGAGCATTTGTGATTTTAACCAAGCACTTATAATCTCCCCTAGTGCCACTAATTGGTTAGATATTAGAAGTATATATAACAATGGAACTCATTCAACCTGAACATATATAGTACTCAAAAAATCATATTGTCTATTCAAAAGGGCCATGGCTATCATAATTCTAGTTCTAGATTTGATAATGCAATTAGAGGAGATAGACCCTTTGGGATTCATCTTATGACCTTTTGTGAGCCATTATTTTAGTTTTCCATCTACTGTGTTGTGCTCAAGCCAAACATTGGTTGAGACTTGATTATAGGTGGTCTTAGGATATGGGATCCTAAGGTATCTCTTGAATTCCTTGCATCATATGTAAGTAGAGGCACTCTTAACTCTCTTACCATATAGAATATCTCTAGAAACAATTCTATTAATAAACAAATCTTTCAATAGGTTGATACATGACATTACCTCAGGTTTGGATGTCACCAAATGGAGTCCTTGTTATTTGATTAGTACCAAATCATCAATGTATTTCTTGGCCTCTAGAGTGATTTGATCCTTGACAGAGCATGGATGGATAGATTCCACCTCTTCCTAGAGTGTCGAGTAATGTGGAAACTTGAAATTTAGGGAACTCTTCTTTAATACCATATATTTATACTCTATTAATCCTGAAAATGAATATGGGGAGGGGATTGAGGAATTACCATGGTTTGAAAAAGATGCCATTGTACTCCTTTAGTCACTGTAATTCTTTTGGTGTCATGAGTAGTTTGTTTTGCACTTTATATCTGAAAAATGTTATGGCTCACTTGGCATTGAGGAAGCTCAAAAACACACTCATTTGATTGAAAGAGTAATGGCAAAGTGAATTCTCCTTATCACATATTTTGCATATATCATTCATAGTCCTGAGTATTGAATGTATTCATGTGCCTTCAATGCATAAATTTTTTTTTACTTGAATGTAAATTTTAATTTGAATGTGCTAGATAGTTTTGGTAGGCATACTTATTTTTTTAATGACAACCATTCATTAATTTCTTGTCTTATCATTATTTTTGAAAAAACTATCATTTTTTTATTGATTGGATTATTTACAATACTGTCGATATTTTATTTTCACATTCTATCCATGCCCCCCTCAAATAATGCCACTTTTCAAGTCTTTGTTAACCTGGCCCTTAATATTTCTTCACTGTGTTGTGCAGGTCCGATGGTTGTGATTTTACACAATCAAACCATGTGGTTTGATATCAGAACATGAAAACTTGAACTATTGGGATTGTATACCTTTTGACCATTAATCCTCCCATGGCTTTGGGCTAACATGAGCAAGACATGTGGAGCAATCTTAGGCACCCAGAAAACATGGAAGCTCAGTACCATTAGAGTGTAGACCAAATAATTTCTTAACCCTTCTATAGGACTGCTTTAACAAGAATGTGCCAAGTGTCGATTGCATGAAACCCCAAAGGCTGAAGAACATTAGCACATGGGAATGTAAAACCTTTAAAATATGTCAATAAACATATGAAGTCTCTATGTTTCCATTTTAGCAAGATTTCACCATGTGACGAACTCGCAAAGCCCAAGAGTGTAGAAGACTTAAAATTTTAATAACACGAAATATTATGAAACCTTAGAAATATTGAAAATGTCCAAAGATTTGAGAGACATGAAAGTGACATGTGTCATAACTATGTGGAATCTAAAAGTATAAACCCAATTACAAAAGATTAACGGTCCTCAACTTTTAATCCCATGATCCAGAGTAGATTAACTACGATGTAGAAAGATTAGTACTATTAGCTCATAAATCAGAACATCAACATTGAAATAAAATTCATGAAAACCAAAGATTTTAAATGACTTAAGATAATACTTTAAACTTAGATTTTCATAATTTGAACTTGTGCAATGTTATATTCTATGGAAATAACCTTATATGATGAATGCATGACAACTGAGTCATACATGTTGAGGCTCATAGCTCTTTATGATTTTTGAGTAGTGGGGCCTTGTTTTAAAATTTTAAAATGAGGTGTGTGTGTGTGTGTGTGTGTGTGTGTGTGTGTGTGTGTGTGTGTGTGTGTGTGTGTGTGTGTGTGTGTGTGTGTGTGTGTGTGTGTGTGAGCACAACAAATAGTGACTCATAGGGAAAAATACTCATGAGTATTTTGAGTACCTTGAATTTTATAAATATATTATGACAAAAAATTCAATTTGAATAAAGAGGGAATAAGAAAATCTAACTTCTAGAACAAAATCTTACTTCCTGATGCAACATACTAACCTTCCCATTCCTTGGATTAGTGTGTGATCTTGTGAAATAAATTTATTTTGGTTATGAATATTTTAGCAAAGACCTAAATAAATACTATAGGTTTCATTTTGAATTTTGACTTTGTAACTAATGAAAAAAGAAAGCTTGGGTATTGATTTTATGCCAGCTAGGCATTTATAGCCCTAAAAAAGATACATTTGGTTCCACCTAAAGCCTTTCTCTATTGCCAAAAAAATGTCCACAACCCTAATAGAGTTTACTTGAATCACCTATCCTCTATCAATTTTCATAATATTTTTCATATGACACAGATAGAGAAAGGTTGGGAACCATATTTGGCTAGGTGTCTGATCAAGAAAACTTTTTGGTCAATATGTCCATGTTAGTGTATATCCAATCCTCTGTTTATCATCTCTTGCCCAAGTTTTAGCATGTGATAATGTAGTACATCTTTGGAAATGGAAAGCTTTTCTAAATTTTGCATGAGTATATCAGAGCAATTGCCAACAACTGAATAAGCCTATTTAATCTTTAAAAAAAAAAAGTTTGATCACGATACATACTTCAACTCTAGAAAGTTTAGTACTATCATAATAAATTTTCATGAGCACTAATTGTGTTCTATTTAGGTGCCATCCCCTTTCTTTTGGTATATGTTTTTGGATTTAGTTCAAGAAATTGTTTTAAATAGTTATGCAAATTAGAAAACTAATCTAGAAAGTAGGAAACTAAAATACTAAAAGCAAGAAACTAACATAAAGGACACTAAATGTAGAAAGTAAGATATTTAATCTAAAAAGTAGCAATTCTAATCTACAAACTAGTAAATAAAATCTAGAAAATAGTAAATCTAATATACTCCTAATCTAAATCTCCAATTATAGTTATTTATAATGCATCTCCAATTGGAGCAGTCATAAAGTAATGTCTCAAAAACTTTCCATTGACTAGAAAGGCGAGGTCCTTACCTTGGAGGTCTTTCAAGAAAAAGGCATTATTTCCAATGATTTCAGATATCTGATATGGTCCAATCCATGAGAGAGTGAACTTGTCTTGTTTCCCTTTTTTATCATGTGTTTCATCCAAGAGGAGCACTAAGTTTGAAATCCTGATAGCCTTGATTTTGGATCTCTTCTCAAACCAACGTTTGACAATATCCTAATGTTTGTTGAAGCTATGCAGTGCTTCAATTATTGCATATTCTAACTGGACTATGTCGAATAGTCTAGATGTTATTCTCTCATATTCACCCATATACTCTTGCATGAATTGATATGTTGGTAGGTTAAGAGTAATGGGGAAGAATGGTTATCTTCCATAAACCAACAAATATAGTGAAGCCTTGAGAGCTTGCATATGCTTGGTTTTATCTACCCACAGTGCATGTTTTAATAAGAGATACCATTCTCTGAGTTTATTCTATGTAGACATTTTTATGGCATCCATCAAGTTATTATTGGTCGAATTATCTACTCCATTTTCCTATAAGTTATGGTTTGAAGATAACTTTAGGTTAATTTGATTGTTGTAGGCCCATTCTGTGAATTTATTAGATTAAAATACAAGAACATTATTGCAGAGCAATGAAATGGGAGTGTCAAATATGGTGATTGTGTTTCCTTCCAGTAAATTGATGACATATATGGCTCAAGATTTTTTAGTATCAATAGCCTCTGTCTACCCAATATAGTAATCAATAGTTGTGAGGATGAACTTATGTCATGTTGAAGAGTTTGAATTTATTACTCCAACAAAGTCTAGGTCCCATTGGGTGAAAGGGCATCCTTCTATGACTAGATACAAAGGCATGGCAACATTAACTTCTTCTTCACAAAAACATGGCACTCATGGTAGACTCTAACATGGTTATGTGCATCCTTGAACATTGTGGGCCAATAATAGCCCATCCTCAAAACTTTATGAGCTGTAGTATTACTAGAGGGATGCCTATTGTCAATTATATAATGTAGATTTTATTATCATCAAAATTTTCACCCTTGATAAGGTTATTCAAGCCTCCCCACTTAAGTGATACAATGGGAACTTTTCAAAGGTTTTGGGTGACCTTATAGAAAAAGATAAACTCTAGATAGGGCTAGCTCTCTTAATGCATCAATTAAGAACTATCACTAAACCTATTAACTTGCAAGGAAAAAGAGATAGAGAATTGAAAGTAAACTAAACTAGGGAGGTGATACACCAAATTTGTTGACCACTACCACATATTTGTAGATGTATAATAAGCACAAATCTAACACATTCACACACTACTACCAATCTACTCTTCTTACATCAATATTTCAATATTAAAGTGGTGGATGATGATTAGATAAGTAGGGTTTATTTTTAATAAGTTTAAAATACACTAATTGAAAATTAAATCACTTAAACTTATCGAGACTACTTAAACACTCCATATGACCTATAAAAGTGAGTTCAAACTGCATATAGGTGAGATAATGAGACAAAATGTTAATGAGAACTAAATCAACATTAGACAAGATCAATCATTCATGCCTAAACACTAAAGTATAGTCATAAAATAAGGTAAAACTAGATTTTTTATTGATTAAATGGATTACAAAAGGAGTAAGTCTTCACCATACTCAAGTGGAGGATCATTATAATGTCAAAATCAGACATACATATAAGAGAAAGAAGGAGAGAGAGAGAAGGGAGGTGTCAATCGATAATGATGGATGCCAAGAAATCATAAAATAAGTTAAAAATAATATAACCTACCAAATTGTATTAATTAATTCTATCTTCAACATGTGTGCACTCCATTTGATGACAATCCTCTCAAGGTGGCATAGGAGTTATGTTTGGCTTAACGACTCATCTTTGAGCAGTTGAAACTACCCCTTGGAGTGATTGTGAGATGACCAATCATCTTATTGGAGTATAAATACCTTTTACACCTATTAAAAATCCACATTCCATCATTTTTCTACTTATGTTCTATAATTTCCTTCATCATTCTCATATTTGTTCTCTAGGAGGCATATTCTTTATAGCTCTATTTACACACAAAGATCCCATGTTTGAAATATATAAAATAATTATATGGAAACTAAAAACACATTTATTTACCCTTTATCCTCTTAAAAATTTATCCAAAATTTTATGGCTCAACTCCCAATGCAAATCCACTTTCTCAACACCCACCTTTACTAATTAGGCCCAATTATGATTAAAACAAGCCTATAGTCCTATAGACTGTACAAATACATATAATACTGACCAAAAAAATCTAAAATATTGTTTATCACATTAAATTATGCCAAATTACAAAGATTTAAGTGATTCTATCAGATAGAACTCAAGTTATGTCAAATTTCAAGTTTCTAGCCCTAGTTTGCAAAAACACAAGCCTGAGTAGGCTGAGAGCAGACAAAATGGATGAAGAGAGTTTTAAGGAATTTCAAGGAAAAATAATAAATTTTTAATATCTTTCCAAACGTCCTTTAACCCCTCCAATAATTGGTTTTGTGTGAACACTCTTCAAAACCATCCAACATACCATTTTTTTCCAATGTTATTTACATTTTGGATTGCATAATAGGGTGTAGGTATTTTTTTGGGTCACTTGATCAAATTAAAAACATATTTATAATATTATAATTACTATCATGGATCCACCTTGAAATATTTCAATTCATCCTTCACTTATGCTATCACTCAAGATCTCAATGATGTTTGCTTATACAACTATCTCCGTTGTCTTACATGGCTATAGGTGAACATTATGATTATGTATGCATTGAATTAATGCTTGAGAGTAATGTAGTGATCTAGGAGTGAAATTTGTCTTATTATAATTCATCATCACCATTATTTATCTTTTATTAGTTCTGTTGGCTACTTGCTTACCCTTGAAGGTAGACTTAAGAATTCAAACCCCTATTGCTAATGGGCTATCACCTGCAATACTCAATTAAATATACTTTAGGTTGAATTGGTAAACATTATAGATGGTTATTTAAGCCACATAGGTCAATTATATCCACAATAAATCAATTTTACTATTGGTTTCATGAGTAACAAAACTTGAAAGCAACATTACTCTCTTTGAATTCTACAAGCCTAAAAACTCTTTTAATAAGATATTGATCAAAACATTATTTGATGGCTTGGGTCACTTGATTTGGAACAAATTCTCCATTTATAGATAATTAAAAATGAATCTCAATGAAACTAGGTCTCAAATATTGAATTTAACACCATGGATCAATCTTTTCTATACATCTTTTGATAACCACCTACAAGCAGCGTTATGCACAATCAACATTCTTTCTAATCCCTTGACATTTGGCCATGTTGATTTTTGTGAGATAATTTAATAGGATATATGAATACTTTTGGATATTTTTTTCAAGGTTTTTGTTCCAAATAAAACTTCTTCCATGCTCAAGAATGCCACAACTTGAAAAACCCTGCTTGCCACCTCCAAAACAACAAAAACATAGTATTTTTATCACTTTTTCTACTCCCATGTGATGAATAATGATGGAAAATGATTAAATATGGATATTTATACCTTTTAGGAGATAAAAAAATCAAGCATGTGCATCCATTATCTTGAAAACTGACTGGAACAAGAAAAAACCCTCCCTGTGGGGTTTTAAGAGGGCTTTGGGCTGCTTATTATTTTTAATGATTGTTCATAAAATGTTACAATTAAATCATAAAAATAATTCCTATAATTTAAATTTCATAAGGTCCCCTATCCACCTCGAAGAGCACTAGATCCAACTCTCTTTCCTCTTCATGGATTAAACACTTGAAAATGGCCTTCACTAGCTTGTAAAGAGGTTGATGGAAGAGATGAAATTATTTTGGGATTATTTGGACATAAAACTGATAAAAAATTCTTAATTTTACCCTAAAAACATAATAGATACTTGAAAACATCTATTTCTGACATGAACATACCATCTCCACATTGAAAAATTGTTTTGCAAGCCCTTGGCAAGTGTATTTCTACATTATATCTCATCTTCTTGATCTTTGGAGGGTCCCACCACTCCTTTCACATTTAACTGACCTAAGTGGACATGTATGAGGTATAAATACTTTGATATATTTTATAATTCTCTAAATGCACTTAATCCTTCAAGTTATCAAAAATAAACATTACCGTAATTTCTCCAAATTTACCTTAACTTTTGCTAAACATGAAATAATAATGTTTTCACCTTACCATACCTTGTCTATAAAAGTTAAATTTCACCATAGTACATCATGTCACCATGGAGGTCAATACCCAATATCTCACCATGGGTCAACATACCTTAATCTTTGCAAGATAACCTAAAACTTTGCTAATATACCTTAACTTCTCCAAAACATAAACAAGACCTTAATTCCTGGGATAAATGACAAGATAAAATATTTAATCACTTTATTAGACCTTTTAAGATACATCAAATTACCAATCAATTTATAAAACACCTTTTCATGACAAGGTTTGACGAATAGACCAAGACCAAACTCTTAAAAGATCATTAACAAGGTTAGACAAGACTAGAAACAAAGTTTTGAATTGCCCTTACCTATGGTAGCCAATTTTGGATAATATTTTTGGAAACCTCTTGGGATTTCATGCTTTATATGCATCTAGATCAGTTGTATTATTTCCTCCATTGTGATATAAATTCACCCATGCTCAACACAAACTAAAATAGACCTTGACACTTGACTGCAAACCTATTGAAACAAATGGAAATTTTGATTGCCTTCATCACATACAACAAGTCAAGAATAAAACACACCAAAGTAAGACACTAAAAGAAACAAGACACACATTATGCTAAGAAGAACTTATGGAATGCAAAACAAGAATATATTATGTACAACTAACCTTTAACACCTGATCCTCCTAGATAAAAAGGGAAACTAAAGTCATCTTCATGTGATGAACAAGGATGGTGTACAAATTGTTGTTTAGCACTTTTTATTGATATAGAAGATATTTTCTTGATCACCACTACCTTTGAATTGAACTCAAATGGATCAACAACAAAAAACACATCTCCAATAAAGACAAATTCATCTTGACACTCAAAACATTTCTCATACTATTGTCCATCTTTGGTAATGTGAGAGACCTTTAAATTGATCACACCTTGATTCATGATGGAAACATCAACCTTGAATTCTATTGTCTCTTTAAACTTTATTTCTTACTCACCTAGAAGAGTATCATATTCATCATATCTTGATACACCATGAGATAGAACTTCTTAGTGATGACTTATAGTACTTATTGGCTTGCTAGGATATTTTTAATTCTCATCAAAAACTTCCTCTTATTCTTCTATAGGTTTATTATCCAAACATGAACAACACATTTCTATCTCTTCCCAAAATGAAGCTTCTTATTGATCTCTTGAAAGCATGCCACATTCAATATCATGCTTTTTATTCTCTTAACGGATAGTAGGCTAGTCGAGCACTTCAAACTCTTCAATAGAATCAAGACATACCTCATTCTTAGCTGTAATTTGATCAACTACTATATTATCATCCTTCTTTCATCAAGACTCAATCAATGACAATTAGAATATTTTTCTTCTTCCATGAAGAATGGAAGATAATCTTCCTATCCAAGGTCTAGTTCATCATGTTTCTCTTGTTCTAAACCTAATTTATATTCTTAAAGTCTCAAACCATGATGATTACCTTCTTTATATTCACTTGCCACTATGATGTCATGTTCATTAGCAATTTTAGCCTCCTCTTGATCATTCAATGTTGCCATGCCAAGATTGTTGATCTCTTAAAATAAATGAAAGTATAATTATTTCCAAGCATCATCAAAATCATTAGGAGTCATAATGTCTTTAGAAACAAGATCATGTGAATTGATTTTAGGACTACCTTCTTCTAGATCACCTATCTTGGCCTCATTCATACTTTCATAGACCTCTTTCATATGATTTTTCTTTTCTTCCATGAATCATGGGAGTGTATCATGTTATTTCAAGTCTATAATGTCATCATTAGATCCTTATTCAAGCTCAAAACCATGCCACTTTGACTAATTTTTATAATCATTCATGACAACTTGAGGGTTGTCCAACTATTGGATAGAAGGTAGAGACTTCTGCTCATCTTTGAGAGTTGATTTGATTTCCTCTCCACCAATGGGGCTGCCAATGATAATTTATTCATCATACTCACTTACCACATATTCATCATGACTTTCTTGAGATCCACTTACAACTTCAACCTCCTTAATCATTTCAAGGACTACTACCTCACTTTCTTTCCTTGGAAAGATCTCTATTCTAATTGAAAATTCATCGTTTACCCTCAATGCAGTTGGTTCTCTTTCACAAAAAGAGAGGATGGGAGGGTAAGAGACTTCATTGGTTTGCTTGAAAATTGATAGAGTGTCCTTATAACTTAGGGTTTTAGGAGTGTTAGGTTAATTGTAATGATCTTGTAGATATGGAGAAGGGAATTATGTTGAGGATGATGCATGCTTATCCTTCCACTCTTCAATCACCATATCAAAATTTGATGTATCTTTAAATTAATGGATATATGAAACTTTAATGGTAGGTGAAGGACTCGAAGAACTTGTGAGATCTCTTGAATTGACCTCCATACACTTTAGTTTTTCTTGACTTTGGATATTCATGGGATAAGGTTCTTTCTCAAGAGTTGGCATTATGTAATTAGGGGTCTTAGTCCAAGAAGGTCTCCATTACTGAATGATTTGAGACTGTTGAGGAAGAATGAGTGAGGTTTTCATATGCATGGGCTTTTCTTGATAGTATGTTGAAATTTGGGTTGGTTTTAGAGCAAAATAATGTTGACTTGGAATAGGACAAGGCATAAAATATTGAATGTATTGCATTTTCTACCTCTTTTCAAGTACTGATCTATTATATAGACATTGAATCACACTTCTTATTTCTATCACCTCATCAATTGGCATATGTTGATTCCTTCTCTCAATATATGGCCACCTAGACTTAAGTGAATGCACTAAATTATTAACCATTTGAACATTTTCATTATGAATAGAAGGGTTATAGATAAGAAGCCAAGTTCATTATCTTTATCAATTTCACTCATTCGCAAATAAAAATTTTACAAGATTTTATTCGAAGTCTAAGAATGATGGAGTATAAGTAATATGAATTTGAAAAGGTTGACTAGAGGGATGAGTAGGTTACCAAAGAGGCTGAGTTAGATTGAGAGAGAGCATATAAGGATAATAATAACCTTGGTGATGTTGACTACTTATGTTTGAGAGCCACTTAGGTTGAATCCATTAATACCATCAATATGATATGAAGAATGTGAAGACATAGAGTATGCATCTTGACCAAAATAATGATGAGAATACATACCAATTTATAATTTTTAGACAATTGGGATGCTTATACCAGATGCAGTTCACATGGAATCACCATTGATGTTTGTGTTCATGCCTCCAAAGGCTGATGCATTGAAGAGAAACATCAATAACGCTTTAACAATGGAATACAATCCTTGTCCCATTGAGTATGCCATAAATTTTATCATCTAAATTTGCACCCTTTCGGAGGTTGTTCAAGACATTTCACTTAAGTGATAGCATGGGAAATATTCAAAGGTTGTGGGTGACCTTATCACTAAATATAACCTCTATATAGGGATATCTCCCTTGATACATCACTTAATAACTATCACTAAAACTACTAACTTGTAAGGGAAAAGAGATAGAGAGAAATTAAATTAAATTAAACTAAGGAGGTGATGAATCAAATTTGTTGACCACTACCACACATTTTTAAATGCACAATGAGAATGAAGCTACCCATTCATATACTAATCCTAATCTACTCTTCTTATATCAATATTTCAATATAAAGTTGGCAGATGGTGATTAGGCAAGAAGGGTTGATTTTAAGGATGTCTAAAAGACACTAATGGAATATTGCCTCACTTAACCTTCTCAAAACTACTTAAACACTCCATATGACCTGTAAGAGTGAGTTAAAACTATAGATAGGTAAGAGAATGAGATAACATGTCAAGGAGAACTAAATTAACACTAGACAAGATCAATTATTCATGCCTAAACACTAAAATACGATCATAAGAGAATGTTAAAATAGCTTGTTTATTCCTTAATGGCATAAAAAAATACTACGACTTTGCCATACTCAAGTGAAGGATCATTATAATGCCAGAATCAGGCATATATATAGGATAAGGAAGGAGACAGAGACAAGAGAGCTGTCAAAATCCAATGATGGCTGCCAAGCACTCATCAAAGAAGTTGCAAATAAGATAACCTACCAAAGGAAAATTGTGAAGTTTATATTCAACATGTGTGTATTACATTTGATGACAATCCTCTCAAGGTGGTGTAAGAGTTAGCTTTGTCTTGATAACTCATCCTTGAGTTAGAGTGATTATGAGATGACTAGTCATATTATTCAAGTCTAAATACATTGGAAACCTTTTAAACATCCAAATTCCATCATCTTTCCACATTTGTTTTGTAATTTACTTCATCATTCTCACAATTGCTCTATTGGAGGCTTATTCCTTATAGCCCTATTTGGACACAAATATACAAGTTTTGAAATATATGCATTACTTATATGGAAAATAAAAACATATTTTAGTACCCTTTATCCCCTTCCATATTCACACAAAATTTTAGGACTCAACTATGAATGCAAAACCACTTTCTCCACAACCACCTTTTTTCTCCACAACCTATCATCCTATAGACCATATAAATTCATAAATTACTACCCCAAAACCTCAAAAATATTGTTGAGAACATTATTTTAGGCTATATTATCAATTTTTAACAATTCCATGGGTTAGAACTCAAGTTATGCCAAATTTAAAGTTCTCAGCTCTAGTTTGCAAAAACATAGGCTTGAGTACATTGAGAGCTAAGAAAAATGGATGGAGAAACATTTAAATCATTTAAAGAAAAAAAAACTATGTGATGTTTGCCAAAACCTCCTTTAACCTATCCAATAATTGGTTTTTCATGAACACCCTTCAAAACCCTCTAACATGCCAATTTTTCCTAATTTTGTGTGCATTTTGGACTGTACAACAGGCTATAGGTATTTTTTTGGTCATTTGATAAAATTGGAAACATGTTTATCACTTTTCATGGAATATCATGACTCCATATTAAACTATTTTAATGCTTCCTTCACCTGTGCTATCACTCAAGACCTAATGATGTTTGCTTATACAACCATCTCTCTTGTCTTATAGGGCTATAGGTGAATATTTTGACTATCTATGCATTAAATTTAGGATTGGGAATAATGTAGGGATATAGGAGTGAAAAGTATCTTATTATAGTTCATCATCACCATTTGTAATTCTTTCTTAGGTTTGTTAGCTACTTGTTTACCCTTGAAGGGAGACTTGAGAGTTCAAACACATGTTGATAATGGGCTATCACCTACAATACTCTATTAGAGATGATTTGGAGTGAATTGGTCAACCTTATAGATTATTATTTGAGACATATAGGTCATGGATATCCAAAATAAACCAATGTTCCTATTAGTTTTTTAGGAACATCTAGAAACAACATTACTCTCTTTGGATTCTACAGGGCTAAAACCTCTTTGAACAAGATATTGATCAAAACACTATTTTATGGATTGGGTCACTTTATTTGGTGGATTAAACATTCATATAAAATTAAAAAGGAATCTAAATGAAACTAGGTCTCAAATATTCACTTCAACATCATGGATCGACCTTTTTTATGCATCTTTTAATAACCACCTATAGACAATTTTATGCAAAATCAACATCCTTGCTAATCCCTTGACATCTAACCCTATTGGTGCTTTTGAGAGACCTAAATAGGATATAGGAATCTTGGTGGATGTTTTTAAAAGTTTTTCATTCTAAATATAATTTGTTCCATGTTCAATAATGCCATAACTTGAAAAACCCTATCTGACACCTCCAAAACAATAAAAACACAACATTTTTATCACTTTTGTTGCTTCCACATGCCAAATTATGATGTAATAGTACATGGTAATGACATTTAGACCCATTGAAACAATAAAAAACCTTATCTATGGGGTTTAAGGAGGGTTTGGGGTTATTTATCTTGTTGACGATTGTTCAAAAATCATAGCCCTTAAATACTCAAAATAATGCCTATAATTTCAAGGTAATAAGGGCCCCTATCCACCCAAAAGATAATTGGATCAAAATATCTTTTCTATTCATGGAGTGAACACTTGAAAATGGCCTTCACTAACTTGTAAAGAGGTCAATGGAGGAGAAGAAACATTTTTGGGCTTCTTTAGAGCTAAAAATACTAAAACAAGCCTAATTTGACCTTGAAAAAATTAGAGATACCTAAAAACATCCATTTATAACATGAACTAACCATCTCCACATTGAAATTTTTTTTGCAAGCCCTTGGCAAGTGTGGTGAAGGCAGTCTGCATCCTATATTTTTCTTCAAACAATACTTGGTTGTATCTTGATAATCAATCCAAAAAGGACATCATCTTTAAACCACTCACCATTTGTATTACCTCATCCAAAGAAGTTAAAGGATAATTATCCTATTCTGAGGCTCTATTTGCATAGCATATAGATTGTCAAGAGTTTTCCAATGATTTTTGGATGGATGGAAACTGAGTCTGTATGAGAAAGATATCACACCCCTAATTTTAGTCGTAACAAGTGAAAAATGGTTGGCACATTACATGGATGACATGGCATATTCTCAAATTGACAATTGGGCCAAGCGAGGCCTAACATGTGGCAAAATGGGTTTAAGTGTTATGTTTTGACCTCCAATCTTCAACACTCATTTATTGAACAATGGGCCCCACTCCATTTTTCACTAACGTAACTCTTTGCTATTCTACATCCTTATACATGTGGGATTAAATTCATATGTATGCTAAATAATGTCCAAGAGAATATTTCCAACCATCTTTGTACATATGGGATTAAATTCCTATGTATGCTAAAGAATGTCCAAGCGAATATTGCCAACTGCTAAGTCTATATGCATCCACAATATTCTAACAAGGAGGCCAAGTATGTATCCATTGTGGTCTTTTAAAAGGTTTATGGGTGTTAACCCCATACTAATGTGTGATATAGATAAAACCTAAAAAAATCAACCCAACCTTAATATAGTCGACGTCCTTATTTTTAAAACTTCAAAAGGATTTGATCAACAAATATTTTTTAAAAATCAATCTAATTTGATAAGCATATGTATTATATACTATAAAAAGACATGAGATAAGTGTTAGAGGTAGATAAGGGATTTGAAACGTGGTAAGTGGGGTAAAAAGGTTTGTATCTTAACCGCCCCACCACTCCATTCCAACTTTTAAGCATCTATAAAATTTCTATTTGAGGGAGAAAGGACTAGATTGTGGAAGAAAGCATAAATTAATGGTGGATTGCAAAAGGGAAGCCATACTTTTTATTCAAGGAAGGATATCTCAAAACATAGGCAAAATTTTGGGTAGGAGTTGCTGAGCATCATTTTGTAAGAAGTTATAATCATTTATTTCTTACATTTATTAATGAGATCAAAACACTCATAGAGTGGACCCAAGGATGCAATCAAATTTGACTAACCCCGTAAATAAACTATTGTTATCTTTATCATATTTTTTGCATTTTGATCTATTTTTACAAAGTATATTTCAGTATATAATTGTTTACATAATGCCAATTTGATCATAATTATTAAGAATTGAGAAATTATCACAAATCCATTATTGATCATTTTGAGTTCTAAAATCAATCGCACTCATGATTATGGATTAGTTTGATATCATAGCCATTGATCAAGGTTGTTTAATATTGTTATTGCAAGTATCTATTTTGTATGTTAACCAGGTTGAAATTTAGACATGGTGAAGGAGAAATCGAGGAGTATAATCCTATAATTGGTACAAGATGTGCAAGCTAAGGATCAACTATGGTGGAATTCAAATCAAAAAAATAATTTCATCAAGCCTTCATGGATATGAAAGGTATGGTGGAGGAGTTATAACATGAATGGAAAATGCAGATTGAAAGTGAAGCTGAATGTAAACCTAAGGGAGATGAAACTTGTAACTCACCTTCATAAAATTGCTTCTTCCTCAAACGATGATAAAATCAAGAAAAATTCTGATTCTCTTCCATATTTGAAAATTAATGTTAAATTCTAATTGTTAGTTTATAATTAGGAGCTTAGTTTAGAAAAATACAATTAGGTCAATCAGATTGACATTTATTATAAGATTCAAAAGATTGTTAATGAAGAGGCAAAAAATCAACTAACTAGTCTTCTTTGGGTGAGATAGTGCTCATTTGGTGTGAGATTAAGACATAATAGGACCTCAAAAACATGGTAAAGTAATCTCCTCTTGCAATGATTTTATTTATGAATTGATAACACAATTTTATCCTTTGGTTTATATGCAACAAACAACTATGGACTAGCAAACTTCAAGACAAAACTTGCAAGGTGTACAATACTATACTCAAGAGTTCAAGAAAAGGGATTTATTGTTAGGCATTCTTATTTATATTTAATAAATATTTTTGAAATATATTGGAAGATTGCATATCTATTTAAGACATACTATAATTATTTTTAGTCCTTATAACTTTGATGAGTTCTATTTACAAGCTACCCATATGGAAGTAAGGGGTAAGTGACCAAGAAAAATTATGGTAAGAAAACAAATAAGTGATCTAAAAATAAGGATAAAGGAAAAGGAAAGGGTAAGAATAAGACTATTTCCATTTTTTAAAAAGAAGGGAAACAATTTTTTTCACATTGTAAATAAAATCATGGTGAAGCTAAGTGTTAGAAACTACATCAAGAACTCAAGCTAAAGAGGTTATGGAATAAGAAGGAAAAAAAGGATAATGCAATAGTGCAACATGACCTTGGATATAATTCTAGTGATGAGACAAAAGTGACTACCATGGGTTTACAAGGTTTATCTTCTTCCTCTTCTAAAACTAATACTTCTCATATTGTTTCTTATTCTAAGCCTAAATCTAAGCGTGATATAAAGAAAAGGAATGAGATTTTCCACACAACAATTATTTCCAAGCATACTAAAATAAATACTCTTTTTTATAGTGGATATCAATATAATATAATTTATTAAGAGGTTTTTAAAAATTTAGGACTCAAGACTAAACCTCATCCAAAACCTTATCCATTAGGATGGGTATATGACAATGTTAAATTACAAGTTAAAAAAACTTGCACTTTAAGGTTTTCTAATACATTATATTTGTTGATGAGGTAGAAATAGATGTGGTCCCACTAGATATCTATGGTATTATGATTGGGATTAATTAATTTTATGATAAAAAGGAAATATTAGATAGGGATTATAATAAATATGTACTTGTAAAATATGGGATTGAACACCTTGTAAGAGCCTGTTGTATTAAGGCCAATTTGATTCTACAGGATAGATGAAAAAACTTGTGAATTCAAGTAAAAATTTTGTGATCATGATTTTAAAAACCAATGATGATGATAAATCCAAGGCCTTATAAGGTTATGATCCTAAACATAAAAATGATATAGTAAAGATTATTTCTAGCTATGATGGTATTTTTTAGCATCCACAATGTTTACCTCCTAAGATGGAAATACAACATGACATACACTTGAAGTAGGATGCCTCTCTTCGTAACATTGTAATGTTTAGGTTATAAATGGTAGATAATAAATAAATAAATAATCAAGTGATGGATTTACTTGAGAAAGGAGTGATATGGATAAGCACTTATCCATGTGGTTCACCAATTATGTTGGTACCAAATAAAGATGGTACATGGTAGATGTGTGTGGTCTTCTGAGATTTGAATAAAATAATGATTAAAAGATCACTACCCTCTTCCTTGCATTGATGATGTATTAGATTAGTTGAAATTTTTTGTTTATTTTATTAAGCTAGATTTAATGATTGGTTATCACTAAACAAGAATAAGTGAAGGTGATATTTAGAAAACTGCTTTTAAAACTAAGCAAGGTCTTTTGAATGGCTTATTATGCCTTTCAGGATTTGTAATGCACCTACCACATTTGTGTGGGTTATGAATGGATGTCATTGATGATTTTTTAATAGTTTATTTAGATGATATTTTGATATTTAGTAGAACATGGAAAGATCATATTATGAATTTCAAAAAAGTATTAGATAATTTATAAATGGAAAAATTGTATTTGAAAATGTCCAAATGGGAATTTGGCAAAACATATTTAGTATTATTAGGCTATGTTGTAGGGGATGGAAAATAAAAAATTGACCTTGAAAAAAAATTAGACATAGTGAAATGACCTAGGATTAATAATGCAACTAAAGTTAGGATCTTCCTTGGGGTAGTAAAAATTTAGAGGAAGTTTACTTCTAAATTTTCCTATATTACATCTCCTTTTCATGATTTGACAAGTTTTAAACAAGTATTTTAGTGGGGAGGAAAGCATAAAAAATCTTTTAACACCTTGAAAGAAAAGATAAGTATAACCCCAATACTAGTACTTCTGAATCTGTGACAACCATTTGGGATAGAAATAGATACAAGTGGTTATGATATGGGAGATGTTTTGATGTAGAACAAGAAATCTGTGTGTTACCATTTAGAAACTTTCACAAGTGTGGTAAAAAATTATCCTACTTACGATAAAGAGTTGTATGCTTTAGTGCAGAGTGTGAAAAAGTGGAAACATTACTTAATGGGAAAAGAGACAATCATCCACATGGATCATCAGCCTTTGCAATATCTAGAATCAAAATCAAAGCTAAAATAGTGATGACACTTTTATTGGATGGATTTTTTACAATAATTTCATCCCACAATGGCCTTGACCTTGGCAGGGTCGACTTCAATCCCTCTTTGTGATACAATGAAACCTAGCAATTTCCCTGATATGACTTTGAAGACACATTTATTAGGATTTAAGTGAACTTTATATTCATGAAGCCTCTCAAAGATTATTCATAGAATGTTAGGATGTCCAGCTCATGTTCTTGATTTTGATAGTATATCATCAACATAGTCCTCAACAATATCATGCATCATGTCATGGAAGATGATAGTCATGACATGTTGATATGTGGCTCCAATGTTCTTTAAGCCAAATGGCATGACTTGGTAATAGAATGGTACCCATGGAGTGGTGAACATAGTCTTGTGTTTATCTTCTTGGGCTATCTTAATCTGATTGTATCTATAAAATATGTCCACTAAGGATATCATCTCGTACCTAGTAGTTGAGTCGACAATCATGTCGATGTTGAGTAAAGGAAAATCATCTTTGAGGCATGCTTTGTTGATATCTATAAAATCAATATAAATACGTATACCCAGGGTCTTTTTATTCACTAGGAATATGTTTGAGATCCATTAAAAGTAATCTAGTGGCCTAATAAAACTTACTCTAACAACTTTTCTAGTTCTAATTTAACCAATATAATGATGCATGGATGCATCTTCCTCAATTTTTTCTTGACTTGTTTAGCATCAAGATGGACAACAAGACAATGTAAAACTAAGTATGGGTCTAATCCTAGCATGTCAAAGTATGCCCATGAAAATATGTCAATATAATCCCTTAAGAGAGATATGATTTGTTCATGTTTAGCTTCAATAAGGGAATCTTAAAGATAAACAATTTTGGGATCCTTATAGGTTCCTAGGTTCACTTCTATCATGTTTTCCAGAAGGAGTGTGGATCCATCTTCTAGAATTGTAAGAAAGGTATGATAATGATCATCTTCTTCTACCCATCTTCTTGTTGTTCCTTCTAAAGTTTTGGATAGTGTGATGAATTATAATTTTCCATCTCAGGTAAATTCTAAGTAGCAAAAACTTTTGAAATATCTAGAGTAAGACACTCAAACATTTGTTGTTTTTTTGAAGAGATGCTTGTACTAGGTATAGAATTTGGGCTAGATGGACCTTTTGCATCTTGAGGGGATGAACAAACTTTCCCACTTAAGAACACCTAAAACAAGTTTTCACTCGAAGGCTTATCTTTTTCTTTACTTTTTCCTTGATTGATGAGTGACTCAAAGAGGTTTTCACCTGAAGATCTTGATGTTTGTTCTTTATTGTGACAAATAAAGTTTGCCTACTCTCCAAAGTAGGTAGAAGGGTCCAATGAAAAATCAAAGCCTTATTTGTGATCACCAATGGGCAATCCATCTCTTAGGCCCATGTATTCTGCAAGTGATTCTTAATTCTAAAACTCATCAAGGTATATGACTGAAATTTACTAATTCTAATCAATAAGTTTAGGATGGCCAAGGCATAGGGAACAATGAGGTTTGGCTTAGGAAGGGAAGCTCCAATGGTAAAAATATGATGTTCTGCTTTAAGAGGGGAAACCCCAATATAATGGGTTCTTACTTATGGATGAGAAGCTCTAATAGTTAAGGTTAAAATGTCGAAAGACTAATTTGACCCTGAAAAAAATTAGAGAGACCTTAAAAATTCCATTTATAACATGAATTTACCATCTCCATGTTGAAAATTTTATTTGGAAGCCCTTGGCAAGGATATTTCTACATTATATCTCATCTTCTTGGTCTTTGGAGGGTCCCACTACTCTTTACATGTTAAAATGACCTGAGTGGACATGTGTTAGGGAGAAATACCTTGACATAGATTTGATATATATTAGAGGTCTCAAAATTCACTTAATTCTTCAAGTTAGTAAAGGTAAACATTACCTTAATTTTTCAAAATCTATCTTAACTTTTGCTATACATGAAATAATAATGTTTTCACCTTGCCATACCTCATCTCTAGAAGGCCAATTTCACCATAGGACATCACGTCTCCTTGGAGGTCAATACACCAATATCTCACAATGGGTTAACATACACTAATCTTTGCAAAGTAACCTTAAAATTTACTAAAATACCTTAACTTCTCCAAAACATAAACATGACCATGTATAGGATAAATGACAAGATAGACTCTTGATTCACTTTCTTAGACCTTGAAAGAGACGTCAAAATGACCAATCACTTAACAAGATACCTTTTCTTGACAAGATTTGATGAATATACAAAGACCAAAATCTCAAAAGATCATTAAAAAGGATAGGCAAGACTAGAAGAAAAATTTTGAATTACCCTTACCTATGGTATTCAATTTATGCTAACATTTTTGGTGATGTCATAGGATTGCATGCTTGTTATGAATCTAGACCAATTTCCCTATTGCCTCCATTACGATATAGATTCATCCATGCTCAAGAAAAACTGAAATAAACCTTGAAACTTGACTGCAAACCCCTTGAAATGAATGGAACAATTGATTGCCTTCATCATACATAACAAGTCAAGAAGTAAATACACCAAAACAAAAAAGACACACATTATGCTGAGAATCAATTAGGGAAGACAAAACAAGAAACTATTATGTAAAACTATCCTTTAAGACCTGATCCTCATGGATCAAAAGGGAAATTCCTTAATTCATTCTTCATGTGATGAACAAGGATGGTGTACAAGCTGTTGTTCAGGGCTTGTTCTTGATTTGGTAACTCCTTTCTTGATCACCACTATTTTTGAATTGACCTCAAATGGATCAATAATAAAAAAAAATTATCCAATAAAGATAAATTCATCTTGAAACTCAAAACTTACCTCATACTATTATCCATCATTGGTAGTATGAGAGACCTCCAAATTGATCACACTTTGATTCATGAGGGAAGCATCGGCCTCAACTTCTATTGGTTCTTTAACTCTATTTATTTCTCACCTTAAAGAGTATCATCTTCATAATATCTTACTATACCATGAGCTATAACTTCTTGGTGATGACTTGTGGGACCTTTTGGCTTGCTAGGAGAATTTTACTTCTCATCAAAAACTCCATCTTATTCTAATAGAGGTTTACTATCTAAACTTGAGCAAATGTTTTGAGCTCTTCCCAAAATGGAGCTTCTTATTGATCACTTGAAAACATGCCAACCTCAACCTCATGTTAGACATTATCTTGAGTGATAGTAAGCTGGTCAAACACTTAATTCTCTTTAATGAAATCAAGACATACCTCATGCTTAGCTACAATTTGATCAATGATCATCCTTTCTTCCATCAAAACTCAATCCATGACAACTAGATTGGTCTTCATCTTCTTCAATGGAGGGTGGAATATCATCTACCCATCCAAGGTCTAGTTCATCATGTTTCTCTTGTTATAAACCTGATTTGTCTTCTTCAAGTCTCAAACCATGATGATTACCTTCTTAAGATTTACTTGCCACTATGATCTGATGTTCATTAACAATTATAGTATCCTCTTGATCATTTAATGCTATCATGCTAAGACTGTTGATCTCTTCAAGGAAACTAAAATATAATTATTTCCAAGCATCATCAAGCTCATTAAGAGTCATAGTGCCTTCAATAACAAGATCATGTGAATTACTTTCAAAACTTCCTTATTTTAAATCGGCTATCTTGGCCTCATTCATACTTTCATCAACCTCTTTCATCTTATTTTACTTTTATTCCATGAATTATGGGAGTGTATCATGTGATTTAAAGGTTATTATGTCATCATCAACTCCTTTTTCAAGATAAAAAACATGCCACATTAATTGATTTTTATAGTCGCTCATGATAACTTGAGGGTTGTCTAATTGTTAGCTAGAAGGTAGAGACTTCTACGCATCTTTGAGAGTTGATTTTCTTTCCTCTCCACCAAGGGGGCTACCAATGACAATTTATTCATCATACTCACTCAGCATAGCTTCATCATGACATTATTGAGATCCACTTACAATTAAAACCTCCTCAAGCTTTTCAAGGACTGTCACCTCACCTTCTTTTATTAACAAGCTCTCTTTTCCAAAAAACATTTCATATTTTCCCCTCAATGTAGTAGGTTATCCTTTAAAAAAAGAGAAGGTGGGAGGGAAAGAGACTTCATTGGTTTGATTTAAACTTGATAGAATGTCCTTTCAACTTAGGATTTTTTAAGTGTTAGGTTGATTGTAGTATTCTTGGAGAAATAGAGAAGGGAATTATGTTGATGATGTTGCATTCTTCTCCTTACACTCTTCATTCAACCTATCAAATTTTAATGTATATTGAAATTAATGGATAAATATAACTTGAATGGTAGGTGAAGGACTCGAGGAACTTGTGAGATCTCTTGAATTGACCTCCATATACTTTAGTTTTTCTTTACTTTGGATAGGCATGGAAGAAGGTTCTTTCTCAAGAGTTGGCATTATATAATTAGGGGTCTTAGTCCAAGAAGGTCTCCATCATGGACTGGTTTGAGATTCTTGAGGAAGAGTGAGTGAGGGTTGCATATGAATAGGACTTTATTGATAACATGTTGTAATTTGGGTTGGATTTGGAAGAAAATAATGTTGACTTCGAATAGGATAAGGCATAAAATACTAAACATATTCTATTTTCAACCTCTCTTCAAGTAATAATATATTATGTAGACATTGAATAAATCTTCTTATTTCTATCACCTCATCAATTAGAATATGTTGATTCTTTCTCTCAATATCTACCCACCCAGACTTAAGTGAATGCACTAAATTCTTCACCATTTGATTTTTTTCATTATGAATAGAAGTGTTATAGATAATAAGACCAATTTCCTTATCTTTATCAAATCCCCTCATTTACATTTAAAAATTTACAAGAGTTTTTTTGAAGTCTAAGAAGGCTAGAGTAGAAGCAATATGAATTTGACAAAGTTGACTAGAGGGATGAGTAGGCTACCAAAGAGGTTGAGTTAGATTGAGAGAAGGAATATAAGGCTACTAATAACCTTGGTGAGGTTGACATGTTGTTATTAGAGAGCCACTTAGGGTGAATCCATAAATTCCATCAATATGATATGAATAATATGAAGGCATAGAGTATGCATCTTGACAAAAAGAATGATGAGAATACATACCAATTTATAATTTTTAGACACTTGGTGTACTTATACTAGTTGTGGTTCACTTGGAGTCATAATTTATGATTTTTCTCATGCCTCCAAAGGTATATGTATTGAATATAAATGCCAAGAAATCTTCAATAGAATGCAATACTTGTCTAACCAGGCATGGTAGAAATGTAATCATCAAAAGTTACACCCTTGAGGAATTTATTCAATCCTCCTCACTTAAGTGATAGAATGGGACCTTTTCAAAAAAATTGGGTGACCTTATCTCTAAATATAACCTCTAGATAAGGATATCTCCCTTGATGCATCACTTAATAACTATCACTAAACCTACCAACTTGTAAGCAAAAAGAGGACAAAACTGAAATTAAACTATAATAGGGAGGTGATGCACCAAATTTTTTGACCATGACCAAAAATTTACAGATGCACAATGACCATGAAGCTACCCATTCATACACTTATCCTAATCTACTCTTCTTACATCAATATTTCAATATAAAGGTGATAGATGGTGATTAGGTAAAGACAATTTATTTTAAAGAGGTCTAAATGACACTAATGGAAGATTGCCTCACTTAACCTTTCCAAGACTACCTAAACACTCCATATGACCTATAAGGGTGAGTTCAAACTATATATAGGTGAGATTATGAGACAACATGTTAATGAGAATTAAATCAACACTAGACAAGATCAATCATTCATGATTAAACACTAAAATATAGTCATAAAAGAAGGTAAAACTAGCTTGTTTATTGATTAAATAGATTACAAAATTATTAAGGATTCACCATATGAAAGTGAAGGATCAATATAATTACAAAATTAGACATACATATAGGGGGGGAGAGAGAGAGAGAGGTGTCAATAGATAATTATGGATGCCAAGAACTCATAACATAAGTTATAAATAATAAAAACTACAAAATTATAGTAATGAAGTCTATCTTCAAAATGTGTGTACTCCATTTGATGATAATCCTCTCAAGGTGGTGTAGGAGTTATGTTTGGCTTGATAACTCATCCTTGAGCACTTGAAACTACCTCTTGGAGTGATTATGAGATGAATAATCATCTTATTGGAGTCTAGATACCTTATAAACCTATTAAACATCCACATTTCATCATCTTTCCACTTTTATTCTACAATTTCCTTCATCATTCTCACATTTGCTCTCTTGGAGGCCTAGTCCTTGATACAAAGATCCAAGATTTTAAATATATCCAAAACTTATATGGAAACTAAAAAAAATTAGTACCCTTTATATACTTCCATTTTCACCCAAAATTTTAGGGATAAACTCAAAATAAAGACCCACTTTATCAACACCCACCTTTCCTAATTAGGCATAACTAGGCCTAAAACAAGCCTATAGTCATATAGACCATATAAATCCATATAGTATTGACCTAAAATATATAAAATATTATTTATCTCATTAAATTAGGCCAAAGGATAAATTTTTAATCAATTCCAAGTGTTAGAACTCAAGTTATGCTAAATTTCAAGTTTCTAGCCCTAGTATGCAAAAACACAGGCCTAAGTAGGTCGAGAGTAGAGAAAAATGGATGGTGAGAGTTTTAAGACATATTATTTGAAAATAAGACCTATTTGAGGTATTTTAAAACCTCCTTAAACTCTCAAATAATTGGTTTTGCATGAACACTCTTCAAAACTATCCAACATGCTAATTTTTCCTAATCATGTGTGCATTTTGGACCGTACAACAGGTTGTAGGTGTTTTTTTGGTCATTTGATCAAATTGAAAACTTTTTTAACACTTTATAAGGAATATCATGTATCCAAAATTAAATATTTCCATTCTTCCTTCACCTATGCTATTACTCAAGACCTGAATGATGTTTGCTTATACAACTATCCCTCTTGTCTTACAGGGTTGTAGGTGAGGATTTTGACTATGGATAAATTAAATTTAGGATTGGGAGTATTTTATGGATATATGAGTGAAAATTATCTTATTATATTTCATATTCACCATTCTTTCTTCTTTATTAGGTCTGTTAGCTACTTGTTTACCCTTGAAGGCAAACTTGAAAGTTCAAACCCCCATTGCTAATGGGCTATCACTTGCAATACTCAATTAGAGATGATTTGGACTAAATTGTTCAACCTTATAAATTATTATTTGAGACATATAGGTCACTGATATCCATAAGGAAATAATGTTCCCATTGGTTTCTTGAGGAACAAAACCTGTAAGCAACATTATTCTATTTGGATTCTACAAGACTAAAACCTCTTTCAACAATATATTGATTAAAACACTATTTGATGGATTAAGTCACTTTATTTTGTGGATTAACCATTAATATAAAATTAAATATGAATATAAATGAAACCACATCTCAAATATTCACTCCAACATCATGGATCAACTTTTTCTATGCATCTTTTGATAGACACTTACATGCAATTTTATTCATAATCAACATGCTAGCTAATACCTTGACATCTGACTCTGTTAGTGCTTGTGAGAGACCTAAAGAGGATATAGGAATGTTGGTGGAGTTTTTATTAAAAAAATTAATTCCAAATACAACTTCCATGCTCAAGAATGCCAAAACCTGAAAAACACTACCTGACACCTCCCAAACAACAAAAACACCAAATTTGTCACTTTTGATTCTCCCACATGAAAAATGATGATATAAAAGGATGTGATATGGATATTTATACCCCTTAGGATCTCCACAAATGAACCATTCACATGCATTACCTTGAAAACTTGATGGAACAAGAAAAAACCTTGCCTGTGGGGTTTCAGGGGGGTTCTACACTATATATCTTGTTAGTGATTGTTCATAGATCATAGACCTAAAATAATAAAAATAATGTCTATAATTTAAATTTATTAATGTCCCTTATTCATCCCCAATATAATTGGATCCAAATATATTTCTTCTTCACAGAATGAACACTTGAAAATGGCATTCACTAGCTTACAAAGAGGTTGATGGAGGAGAAGAAACATTTTTAGGATTTTTTGGACCTAAATATAATGAAAAAAGCCTAATTTGACCTTTAAAAAATTACAGAAACCTAAATAGATCCATTTATAATATGGACTGACCATCTCCACGTTGAAAATATTGTTTGAAAGCCCTTGGCAAGTGTATGTATTCATTAGATCTCATCTTCTTGATCTTTGGAGGGCCCCACTACTCTTTGCATGTTGAAATTAACTAGGTGGACATGTGTGAGGGAAAAATGTATTTACATATCTTTAAGATATATTAGAGTTCTCAAATTTCACTTAATCCTTCAAGTTAGCAAAGGTAAACATTACCTTAATTTCTACAAATTTACCTAACTTTTGATATACATGAAATAAATAAATGAAAAAAACACAAAAACATCTATAAGAAGGTAATATTTACTTAAAATTGATATTTACTAAAATAAATGTTAAGTATAAGGAATATATATATATATATATATATATATATATATTCCTCATACTTTAAAATTATTTTAGTAAATATAATAAATTAAGGTCACTCTACATCTGATAGAGTTAGTCTCATAGTTATATACCTTACAATATGGAAAATAGTTTTATAAAATTGAATCTAGTCAGTACTTAGGTATTTTTAGGGTGTCATTCTTGAACCCATGTATTTCAGGGCATAACTTTTACAATTGATGTCCATTTTTGGTAAACATATAGTCATTTTTTAGATTTTAATGCTTTTTATATTATTTCTTGGCATTTATAAGAGTCTTAAGTATATAAAAATTTAAGTTTATAAACCACTCACTTTTAAATTGATCCAAAGTGATGTGATTAGGGTAACATAGATCACAATGATGACCTGCACACATCAAATGACCACTTTTTGTGAATTTCACATGCTCATCATCCCTGATCACTTCCTACTCATCCGTCATCATGCCTAATCACTCTCTCATCATTCATCATTATCCCTAATCACTCCCTTATTTACCTTCACTATCCTTAATCATCTCTAATCACTCCTCTATTGACCTTCACCATTCCTCATCATCCCAAAGCACTCGTTCCTCATCCCTTATAATCCCTAATCACTCTTTCCTCATCCTTCAACATCCCTAATTACTTCATCCTAATCTATCCTCATCCCTAATCACTCCCTCCTCATCCCTCCTCATCCTTAATCAATCCCTCATTCACCTTCACTATCCCTCATCATCTCTGATCACTCCCTTATCATCCCTAATCACTCCTTCATTGACCATCACCATCCATCATCATCCCTAATCACTACCTTGTTAATCCTAATAATCCCTAATCACTCTTTCCTCATCCCTTATCATCCCTAATAACTCTGTCATTGACCCTCATCGTCATGCATCATTCTATCATTGACTCTCATTATCCCTTATCATCTCTAATCACTCCCTCATCATCGAATGTAAGTAGGCCTCTTATAGGTTTACTCATCTAGGTCTTCTCGTTCTCCTTTAAGCTTTGTATCCTTCCTTGCTTGTTTCATGCCACAAATTTAACTCATTACATTGACATGAGGTTATTTCACTTTGAATTTTATAACTCACTTAATAAACATGGTTTATTCTTTTGAAGTATACCACCTTTGCATGACATAACAAACATGATCTTCTCTCAAGTATTTTAGATTTATTCTAGGTCTTAACATTTATCTATATCCTCTAAATACTATAATTAATTCCTCTTTGACTACTATTATATAGTTGAATACCTATTTGAACCTACTTTGACTTCTTTACCTTCCTAGTGACAATCTCCATCTAAACATTGATCCATGTCCATAACAACTTAATTCTTGTAGACAACATAGAGTTTTATCATATCAGACCTTATTCACTAGGTTTTTCACCATTTAGAAAGGATTTCACTCAAGACTAACTCCTGATCTTCCCAATAGGATTCTTGTATTTGATTTGATATTATTTAATCCAGCACATAAGCTTTTTTTCATTCTTTGTACTTAATTCTCATAAAAAATGCAACAAAATAGGATTTCTAGCCCTCTCACTTAGGTATGATCTATTATTGAAGGGGTTATGGATCCAAACTCATATTAAATGTCATTAAAATGACTTCATGCACTCATTTTCATGTTACACATTACAAGGAATATAGTCTATAGTTTGATACAACTTTATTTTTAAGAGAATTTGAAAGACTACACCTTTATCCCTATTTTAACCCTATTTGAGGTCTATTAAAAAAACATAGTAATGAATATATTATCTTTTGTGAAATTTAAAGTTTTGAAACCACCTAGATCAGTTGACAAACATATTTATACACCTATCTACAAAATTTTATATGTTTTTGATGGTTTGCTAGAAAGATATGAGTTTCTATTTATTAAAATGTGGTCAAGGGTTTACACAGTCCTCAAAAAACCCAGACCTAAACTCTACACCAGATCTAGAAACTTTTTTCCCACCTCTCCTTCATTATTCTATTGCTTTTCAGTTTCTTGTTTGATGTCTTTGAGCTTGATCATATCTTAACTAATGTCTAAACTTGGTCTCTTTTTTGTTTCATGCACCTTAAGTCTCTCAACAACCTATGACTTATCCAAAACATGTTTATTTTAGACATGCACCTATGTTGGATACTTCTAGATAGGTTTTAAGATATATTTACATTAATTTTAAGGTTAAGAGACATTTCCCACATATGGTTGGACCTTAATAAGCCTTACCATGAAGAGAGTGTAGTAAGAAGAGAGAAAATGGTGGGCTGAAATTGTATTACTTACATATAAAAATTTAGATTTGGGAATCTATTATGAGGTAAAGAAAAGTTAGATATCAAAAATCCAAGCTTCCCTTTCCTTAATCCTTGGTATAGATGAATTAGGTATGGAAAAATTTCATTGCCTTAATGGGTAGGGAAAGTTTAAGATTAGGATAGGGCCTTCAAAATGGTTCCCCATATATATCTATGGTGGGGACCCCATTCATATTCTATTCATTGATATACTATGTTGGAGATCAAGGAATACTAAAATTATGACAAGGCCTTAGTTGGCCTTTAGGGTCCATCGGGCCATGCCCAAGTTCTAAGTGGCCCCTCCTCGATACACTAGATTAAGGATTATGCCCTTCATTCCCTTTATATATTAATTTATGTACAGATCAGATTGGGTATAAATCAAGTTGGATTTGGTAATACACTCTATTAATAATGAGACTAGAACACACTCTACCAGATTGGTGAATGTATCTATCTGAAAGTTCAATATACTATGGATATATGGTCAACTATGGGGTTGGGAATAAAAGTTATGCTTTGAAATCCCTAGGTTCAATACTGAGACCTTAAAAATGCCTAAGTATTTACTAGATTGGATTTTTGAAAATTATTTTTCACATCATAAGGTGTGTAGCTGTGAGACCAACTCTATCAGATGCAGAGTGACCCTAAATTTTTGTATTTAATAAAATAAATTTAAAGTATACATAATCCTTATACTTAACATTTATTTTAGTAAATATCAAATTTAAGCATTACCTTCTTGTAGATGTTTTTATGCTTTTTGGTCAAAGAAAAAAGGAATCTATATGCATTCCTTAAAATGCATATGTGTTCTTGACAATGTGTACACATTCTTGATAACATGTACACATTTTCGGGTTCAGTGGTTCTGAGCCTAAATAATATGTATGAAATATGACCATAATGTGTATACATTATTGTCATAATATGTATGCATTAACAAAATTTTCCACAAAATTATCCTCCAACTCATTGCACATACCAACATCAAAGGAAAAGATGTATTCAATGAAAGAATCCAAGTTGGAGGTAAAGAGAGAAGGTGTTAGAGCCCCCAAATTTATCAATAGGGGAGATGATCAAGTTGAATTCACCTCCAAGGATCCATTTGTCATTCGGGTGTGGACATTTGATATTTTTAAGAGACATTTGATAGAAAATCATACCCAAACTAGTGCTTTTGATATAGACATTGGCACAAATAAATATTTGGTTGGATCTAAATATTCCAAACCTTATAACTTGATAATTGACACAATCATCCAAATGAGTGCTTGAGAGTGTCTAAGGATTCCAAAGCATGGCAATACCACCATAGGAAAAAATGAAGTTTTTAACTACAAAGTTATAATTTATCCCTATGCCTTTATTGACATTAGAGTGTATAGTGTCATCCATTCTTGTTTATTGGATTAGTATTAGATCTAGATTCTTGGACATAATGTATTGTTCTATCATCTTCTATTTATGTGAGGCATTGATCCCTTGAAAATTCAAAGAGATTATTAACATTGAGAGGATTTGGGCCCATTGCTACTATGAGTAAGAGGCTTATCCCACCTAAGAGTAGAGTCATGATTCTTATCAATTTTGAGGGAGGATTGAGAGACCTCTCTTATTTTCCCTTTTCCTCCTCTTCATGCATGTTGGGATTATAATTTTCATTGTAAATATCCTTAACATGTTTTTGAATAATTTTAGATATTTTATTTTCACTTCCTTTCCCAATGTTTAGTTTAGATTTAATATTTATGGGTTTAGATTTTTATTTTTTATTTTTGGTGGGGGGCGGTATACCTGACTTGATTTTGCCACTTTGAATTGATTTAGTGGTAAGACTATAAACTTCAAATAGGGATATATTATGATTATCAAGAACATGTGTAATCTATGACTAAGATAAATTACCCAGTCCTTCCATAGCTTGCTCATCCTCCACCTGATATTCATCCGAATTAGACAACTCCCCCTCTTTAACAAGCCTTAGCATATCTATAAGGGAGGGTGTGGATATATTCCAAAATATGGTCCAGGCCTCGAATGTTAGGGGGAGAGGGAGTCATTTATTTAACAAAGGTGGCCTCTTCTAACTCTAGGCAACTGAGGCATCAACATACACCATTATATATTGAAGAAGTGTAAATTTATTATCTATTTGCACCACCTAAGTACCTTTAGCATTAAATGAATTCCACACTCTGGACTTTATCCCCTTACACTTTTTAGAATAGTGCCTTTTTCTTTTTATTTTTTTTTGTATAGATGGCTTTATTTTTTGCATTGAGTAATGACAAAATATGAGTAAAGGAAGGGAATGAGTACAAGTTTTAGAACTATTTACACAATGAATATAAGGTATTCATGTTGTTTTCATTATGTTTTGATGGATTTTATTACCTTTTAATAAGGCTTTCTTGGATTTATGAAGTCCATAATATTTGCACACCCTAGCTATTAGATGACTCTTTGAACCCTAAGTCTATGGATAATGACTACCTAAAGTTGATGTAAATTTTGGATCAAGGGGTGTCTTCTTAGCTCTCCTTAAAGTAGATGAGGAACAAGAAGCTATCATTGAATTTGGTTAGTGGTTTTGTTGTAGCTAAAGTATATTATTGGCTCTCTACACTCAAGTATTTCATTGTTCATAATAATAATCTAAGGAATTCTTCATCTGGGGGATCCTTCAATTTCCCTACCCAACTTTAGAGAGGGTCACTTTTTTACTCTTAAAGGTCATTTGAGTTTATTTTAATATGTTTTTTAAAAGAACATTTCTATGTGATCTTATTTTTTACATGTAATTTTTAGTAAGCCCTTACCCCTAAAAATATGTTTGAAATCTTAATCTCCAATAAGTATCGAGCAGGTTATGGAAGTATGAGATCTTTCCTTCATGTTTCAATTTTTTTCTAGGCATAGCCATTTAGCTAGAAAATGTGTCATGGTGGTTAAGAAAAGGAACCTTGGATGAGAAGTGTTTCCAAACATTTTAAAAGATAATTAATTTAAAAATAAATGTGGAAAGGATTACATTTATTAATACAATGATTTGAAGTTTAAAAATATTTTTAGTTGAATATATATGAAAGAGTAATAGAAACTTATAATCCACATAGAGGAATTACATGGTTCTTTCCCATAATCAATAAGACTATAATTGTTTTGTAATCATAATGAAATTTTAATAGCCATATTCTATATCCCTTCAAGGACTTCATGTGATTTATAAAAATATATAATACAAATTATAACCATTGTTTGAGCGCTCTCTATAAAGGCATCTTTGCTTGATTTATAACATGTTTGAAGATTTCAATTTCTTGTCTACTTTATTAACTCAACCTATAAATTCCATTATTAAAAAAATATTGTAGGTTAGATCTATATTTAAAAGAATTGAGGATACTTTTACTAATTTTTAGTTTTAATGGTTAACCCTCCTAAATCACAAAGAACAAAAAACACAAACATTTCCATAACACTCGATGGGGCCAAGCGTGAAACAATTCTAAAGCACATAATAAAATTATAAAGAATAAAATTGAGCAATAAAAAAGAACTATAATTATTCATTATAAACAATGCATAAATATTTAAATATCACAACATGAAGATAGAGTTAACATGCAAAACTAAAGTCTTATTCAAAGAAAAGTTAATCCCAAAGTTAATTGAATTTGATATTTTTATTCATTTCAAAACCTACTATTTTTGGTAACTTTTGCATGTAAGCTTGAATGGACCAAATAACTTTTCCTTATTCTATACATGTCTAAATTAATTCCAAGGGAGACTTTTAACTACAAGTTCATGTGTAGTTACCAAAAAAAATCTAGAAATTTTTTAAAATAGTGAAAATAAAATTAACATGCATTTTTTGGCCTTTAGATGGTCATTTTTAATCCTAAAATATGTCCAATCAGTCATTAAGTGGATATCACTACCTACAACTACAAGTAACTCTTTAATATATTCATTTTTAAAAATGAGCTTAAACATGTTCACAGATTAAAAGTTATGAATTTTGTAAGATATGCTCCAACATCATGGAATGAAGGCAAAATAAGACTAGAGGAGTCTATAATGACTTGATAACAAGATAATGTGTGTAAAAAGGTATAATAAGTGATTATATAACAATGATATCTCATAAATTATTATGATCTAGCACAACCTTAACCCTGGTGCACTCCTTAGGATATGTTCTCAATGAAAAAGACACATTAATGAGTTTTGAAAAAGAAAGTATAAGTGACTAAAAAATATGTATATAAATATGCCCTACCCAAAGCTCATCATGTGTCACTATAGTTTAATGAGGGATGGTCCCTTGGGAAAGAAACATAGCAACATGAAAGATAAAAGAAAGTGCTGTAAATTAATGTTGATAAATGAAATGACTAAACTAAAAATAACACATACATACCTTGACATACCTTTCCACTAATAAAATTACATGCAAATACTCAGTATTTTTAGTGGCAGGCTAGAAAATGCATTTAGAAACCCTAAATTGATGGGCTAAACACATATAAAATCAAAATAGACACACACAAAGTATTCTAAGAATGCAGTTATGCATGACTATTAGAGAAGATTGTAAAAAGGAAGGAAATATGGAAAGCTATTAAAGGAGGGGTTAACTAGGTCCAAAAGACTTAACAAAAGAGATAAAGATGATAAAATGGGTTGGATAGCCATAAAGGGTGGGGAGGGGGCTAACTTAAGTCAAGATGACCCAAGGAAGAAAATGGTACCAAATAAAGTAAATAATAATAGATAGAAATGAGCCTAGAAAGCAATAAGGAGGGATAAGTTAGGTTCAAACAACCCACAAAAAAGTGAATAAAAAATCATCATTCCAAACCTAATTAAGAGAAATGCTATAAAAACTAGGCAATGACCAAGATAGAATTTCACACCAACTTAAAGATGTTACTTCTATTCAAACATGCCAAGTCAAAGGGGAACCTTTGAACACTAATGCCTGTGATAATGTTAACTTGTATAAAAGTGATGGATAATAAGATATATAGAATATGGGAGAGATTTAGAAATAAATTTGTCTATCAAGGGGTAAAATGAAAGGGAGGGAAAATATGGTTCTATCAAGGCAAAAATACATTCTTTATCAGGTCCAATATACATATTTTTTTTGTGTTACAAAGTGGGGTGGAGGCTAAAGGCAAGCATTGTTTATAAAAGGGAGATCAAATATATAATTAGGAAGCCTATAAAAAGAGGTAATGAACAAAGGCAACCTATATCCATGATGTAAAAGAGATAAAATATAGATAGATAAATTCCATTAGGAAGCAACCAAGACATTTCTAACTAAGTATATATTTCCATGCAAAGATAAATTAAGCTAAGATAAACATGGAGAGGAAGACAAAAACATACCAGTCTATTATATGCATGTGTAAACCAAATGAAAAAATAATAGAGATAGGAATCCTTAGCTTGGGTTGATTTCTTAATGCATCAATCTCCCATTTGCCTCCAATGGCACTTTAAGAGAGATGTTGTAGAGGAAAATCAAATAGAAAGGATGAATACCTATGCATCCATACTTGGGAAATCTTAAGACTAAGCTATACATCTCTAGGTTAACTTCATTTTATTGAACTTTAAAAACCTTAACCAAGACTAGACCTCCATAAGAATATGCCCTTATACTCCAATTCCTCTTCTTCTAGTAAAGGCAAATTTTCATGTCCAAGCAAAACATAATGGTGCATGTTTCTTATAAAAATGAGATATAAGAGCTCTATATATGTGTGTCCAACTCCTAAAAGTGATCTATTAAATCTATTGATAGGCTCAATCCAATTGATATAGTATAATAATGAAAACAAAAAATAACACTACATTGGCCATGGCGAATTAGTACAAAAAGACAAATAACTATATCAAGCAAGGCGAATATAACTAGAGACGGACATAAGAAGGAAAATGAATTGTGTTGGATGTGGATGATATAGTTGTAAACACAGGGGCCAAAATATAAATAAATTTAGTTAGGAGAAAGCTTAAAACTAGGCAAAAGAGGCATAATGAAGGGAAAAGACAACCAAAGGAGAATAAAATGACTGGATAGTAAGAAAATGAGTGTAACTAGGTATAATAGATGACAATATGACTATAATTTATTGTAAGGTACCATAAGTAGGACAAACCTTGATCCTGGTAAAGTCCTTAGAACCTACACTCAAGGAGAATGTTGCACTAATGAGTCCTATAAAAAATATTCTATGACTAAAAAATATGGGTGTATACACTATACAACTTTTTGAAGTGATAAAATTATGTGTTTAACTTTATATGTAGGGAGTGTAGAGTTGTGAGTTTTAAAGCTTGTGAATGTGTGTGTATATCTAGCTATTGTGAGTAGAGTGGTTATATTGAGCTAAAGGGTAAAGATGGAAGGTTATGGGCATCCATTCATCTGGAACTCAAAGGGTGAGACTACTTAAGGGAAGACAATAAAAAATTAATGGTGACAAACATTTAGGATAAAAATAATACTATTGATTGTTTAACTTAAATTTAGAGAATTCAATAGTTCCAATAAATAAGAAATAATTTATTATTTATTTTATCATGCAACCTTCTATATTTTATTATTTTGTATAATAAAAATATCATAAAATATTCCAAAAATAAAAATATATATAAATATTCAAGTCACAAAACCCATATAAATGATAAAAAAATCTATTAAATTAGCAAAATTTTCCCTGCTTTATAATATAAAACACAGATAAAGGACACTACTAAAAATACAAGCTAAGCTAAATCCATGACTAAAACATTTAAATATTTATAATCACTCAAACGACCTTTTAATTTCAAAATTTGCTGAATAATATAATCTAAGAAAGGACTTTTTAAAAAGAACAAAATTTGCTAAAGAATATAATCTAAGAATGGGCTTTAAAAAAAAAACATGCAATTCATGCTTGGGATGAAGGGGAAGACCAAGGATGCAACACAGATTGAAAAAGACAGAAATACCTAATTTTTTTTGAAATGCTGACCACCCTTCGTTTTACCATGTTTTTATTGTGCAGGTCAACAAGGGAAACGTTTATCTCATGTTCTGCGAAGCCACCATGAAGATACCCACTCAAATATAAAATGGTGAATAATCAGGCAACAGATAAAACAAAACATTATTATTGTAGATTTTGACGAAACGAAGATCCCCACTCAAGCATAAAATGTTGAATGATTAGACAACCGATAAAACAAAATATTATTATTCTAGTTTTTACCATTTAGTCAGTTTTCTGCTGAGTTCTCTCTGACTAGTGTTTCTGGCGTGCCCTGAACTATAATTAAAATTTTGACCAATACGCCGTACAGGAAGTTGCAATGGTTCTTCTCTTTCACTCAGCAAAGATCACGTTTCATGAATTTTGTTCAATATAAATGCTTGAAGTTATAATATTCGCAATGCATATTTTTCTGTGAGCATCAAAAGAGTGGCTGGAGAATATGATGGCAGATTGTTTGATAGCTTACCCTGAGAGATGCTGTTTGTGGAAGCTATTTCTGAGTGTAATCTTGCCTCATGGATTAAGACCCCAGCTCATAGAATGTCCAGAATCCGTCAGATTACAGCTGAACAGGAACTGGAAATTAAGGGTCTCGCTTATGTTAATGAAAATTGCAAAAAATGTCGCCGGACCTTTAGCAGCATTAGGGATCTTCATAGAATTCCTTCTGAACTTGTTTTCCCATAATGGAGGATTGTTAAGAACTTTATTCAAGTTATTAAATGGTAATTATATATAATTTGTTTTCTGTTTTAATTATAAATTGAACGTTCTTTTTGGTTTCTGAAAAAAAAATCTGGAAATTATTAAAAACTATATATATTTTTATTTATTAGAAAATGTTTTCTATTAATAATAGAAAATATACATTATTAATACTATCAGATTCAATATAGCCCCTTTTAACTTTTCTAATGAAAAATTAAATACCTTCTTTGACTATCGATATGCAGGACGCATCATCATACCCAAAAGAGACTCGGAATCATTTTTAAGTTTCATTGGCCATGTAGAGGGACGCTCAGATTTGTATAACAGTGGTCCTCAAATCGACCCAAATGAGTATCCAAGCACGAATGGTTCGATTCATGATGACCGTGGGGACAGGTTCTTTGCAGACATTTCAATCATGGCTTCAACAGTAGTCTATGAAAACGAAAGGGTTATCAGGAAAAATGTTAATCAGCACTGGAGGGTAGGTCATAGATTTTTTAAATTTGTTTAAAAGTTATTACAGAAATTAATAAAAAAATCATTTTTTCACTGAATACAACCTTTAATGTCAAATCTTACAGATGCACTTTGTGGAGTTCTTCGACTGTTGGAACGGTATGGAATCTTTGTAGACGAAAAAATGTTTAATCTGTTCTATTAGGGAGAGGCATATTTTCTATAAAGATTAATATGTACACTTTTTAATAATTTTATTTTTATTATCAGCTGAGAATTTAGTGTATTGAATTGGCATTAAATAATGGAGAAGTTATGAATTGATCTATGAAAAAGATCGATGTTACGAACTACCTCTTAAATTCATTATAAAGATGAATACGATATTAAGAGATGGTATTAGACTCGTCCTGATAATATGTATAAGAGGTGGCTCGAAACGTCAACCTTACTCATAGATCAGTTGGCAGCTTCTCCATTATTTAATGACAACTTTATATCTAGTTCTAATTATTGAATACTAACATGTTGATATTGGAAATTTACCAGAATACTTGCAGAAGAAATCAACACAGGCATTTGTTTTATGTGACAAAGAAGTAGATGCAAAGTTAATAGTGATAGCCTTCAGAGGAACACAGCCATTTCAAGCAGATGATTACATAACAGATTTAGATTTCTCCTGGTATAAGTACCCCCAAATGGGAAAGGTGCATTTAGGATTTCTAGAAGCTCTGGGTCTGGCAAACCGTTCAAATGATAAAAAATCTTCATACAATCTAGAAAAACAAGACCCTGATAAACCACTGGCCTATTATGTTCTATGTAAAAAGTTAAAAGACCTATTACAAGTTCACAAAAATGCAAAATTGATTGTGACAGGTCACAGTCTAGGAGGAGCCTTGGCTGTGTTGTTTTCAGCAATGTTATTTGTGCACGACGAGAAACAATTGTTGGAGAAACTGCTGGCTATTTATACATTTGGGCAGCCCAGAGTTGGTGATAAAGTATTTGCAGATTTCATGAATAGGAAAGTAAATCAGCCTGTACCCAGATATTTTAGAATTGTATACTCCAATGATCTCATTCCTAGAATACCTTTTGAAGATGATATATTTATGTTCAAGCACTTTGGAGTATGTCTTTACTACAACTGTTTCTACTCTGAAAAGGTATTAACTAAGTTCTGTTTAGTTCTGTGATATTCACCAAATTGTTTTTCAAGTCTCTTTCCGTGGATTTAATGTATTTTTTTCTGTTGTGACAGAATCTTGAAGAGACCCCCAACAAAAATTTCTCATTTGTGTTCTTCATACGCATAAGAATAATTGCTATTTGGGAACTGCTGCAGAGTTTAATTCTACATTACATAAAAGGAAAGGAGTTCAAAGAAACCAAAGTTTCTATTATCTGTAGAATATTTGGAATTTTGGTTCCAGGGCTTTCAGCACACAGCCCAGTAAATTATATAAATGCAGTGAGATTGGGTCCTCCAAGGCTCAACCCAACTTTGAGCAAGCTAGAGGATTAAAATGCACAGCACCAATTACAAATTCCAGTAGATTTACAAAAGTTTTATCCAATAATTTTGTGTATTATCCTTCCTCCTACCAGAACAATCATTTTGTTGTGATGTAGTGATGGATCTGTCATAAAATATTGAGAATATTTCAATTTATATATTCATAATTATAACTAATATTTAACTTTAAAATATTTAAAGTTTATACAACTATATGAAATATGTGATAGGGCATCATCCCCATGGTCAAATTTAAGAGGAGATGGAATATGTCCAGGCCTCTCACGGAAACAACATGCAAGCCCAAAGACAGAAATCACTTCAAATTCAATTAGAAGTAAGAAAAGGTAAATCACTAGTGTCTATCTCCTTTCCGTCTAAAACTACAATTTCGTCTCAGATTTTAAAAAATATAAATTGATAAAGAATAGCAATAATCCTCGTTAGTTATGGAATCTCTTTTTGAAAATATAATAAGTATATATTGAAAAGGTTGTAATTTAATTTATCGAGACAATGGTAAAGTGTATAGTCATGTCATATCGTAAGATGAAAATCCTTTCAAAGTACAATGAAACAAATATATAAGTAGATAATGTTGTGATTTGGGTCTTTGATCGACTCACACTATCTTGATGATACTCTCTATTGTGAGTCATCTTCACCAACAACTTCAGGATCATCCCAAGCACACATGGTTATATTGCAAAGTCCCAATCCTCTTCATTGATGCCACATAGCTTCAATAATTTCAATACTATTTTACGTAGTTGTATAGTGGCTTTATCAGAAAATATTACTACTTCTTCCAACACAAATTTAGAGGAAGAAAAAATATTGGGTTCCATTCTCAAATGCGGGTCAATGGACAACCCGTACAAATCATTGACAACATCGGAAGTGAAAAGATACCAATCTATCCTAAAGCAATCTGAGGATTGAACTTACTATCAACAACTTGTCCAAAACTGTACTCTACTTGATGATTCAATTTGGGATCTAAGAAACATTTAACTCAATAGTGTCACTTGGCATACAAAATTAAGACTTTCTAAGATGTAGTCATTTGTGATCTAACATCATTATTGGTATGTATTGTTTTATCTTGGGTGACCACATCTTGACCCTCAACATGCAATATATGAAGTCAATTTTAGATATGCTTTCATGGAATTTGGTTATAAGAGATACCACATATACTAAAAGAAGTTCCAAAGCTTTTACTCATTAGTGTAAAGGCATTCAAGAAACTAGTAATCTCTAATAAGAAGTTTGTGTTCTTGATGTGGCCAATTGCACCCCATGGAACTAATTGTGACCATATTATATGAATTGGCACTCAATTGGCCCTAATTACATACCTGATTGAGTCAATCGAGAAATTGATTCAATCAACTACACAATTGAGGCCATTAAAGCCCAAAAAAAATAAATGTGAGTATATAATATGAATTGGAGCTCAATTGGCCCCAATCGAATCCTTGATTGAACCAATTAGGTGTTCAATCATATATGTAACTGAGGCTAATCGAGCATCATGAAACTAATTATGACTATATAATATGATTTAGGATGTAGTTTCTTCGGTTGCATCCTTGACTCAACAAATCAAGTAATTGATTCAATTAGGTACACAATCAGGTCCAATTGATCCCTAAATAATTGCAACCATATAATGTGAAATTGCACTCAATTAGCATTAATTTTATCTGTGATTAAACCAATCAAGTACACGGTAAGGGCCAATTAATTCCCATGAAACTAATTACCAATATAAAATATAAACTGGGACTCAATTGACTCCAATTGCATACTTGATTGAACCAATTGAGAAATTAAATCAATTAGTATGTATTGGGGCCAATCAATCCCTATGAAATTTATTGTGGCTATATAATGTGAAGTGGCACTTAATTGGCCTTAATTACACCCATTATTGAACCAATCAAGTAATTTATTGAATTAGGTACATGATTAAGGCACATCAAACCTTGCGAACCTAATTGAGAGTATATATTGTGAATTAGAACTCAATTGGACTGAATGGAAATCTTGATTTCAAAAAATCAAGTAATTTATCTAATCAAGTATGAAATAAGGGTCAATTGAGCCCTCTATAACTAATTGTGACTATATAATCTGGATTAGAGCTCAAATGGCCCAATTTTCTTACTTAGTTAAACTAATCAAGTAATTGGTTTAATCATGTATGCAATTGGGTCCAATGGAGACCTTGTAAGTAATTTTGACCATATAATATGAAGTGGAACTACATTGGTGCTAATCAGGGTTGATTGAACCAATAGAGTAATTAGTTTAATTTGGTATACAATCAGGGCCAATTTAGCCCCCAAAACTAATTTCTAGTCTATAGTATGAATTTGGAATCAATTGGACCTTATTACTTCCTTGATTTAATCAATCAAATGATGTGTTCAATCAGGTATACAAATAGGTCTACTCAATCCTATGAAACTAATTATGACTATATATTTTGAGTTAAGGTTCAATTAGATCAAATTGTACACATATTTGAAACAATTTAGTAATTAGTTTAATTAGGTATAAAACTGGTGTCAATCGAGCCCTGTCAAACCATTTAAATTATATAATGTGAATTGGGGCTCGATTGGTCCCAATTACACACATGATTGAACCAATAGAGTATATTTACTTAAATTTGATATTTAATAAAATAAATGCTAAGTATAAAGGATATATATTCCTTATACTTTCAATTTTTTTAGTAAATATAATAAATTAGGGTCACTCTACATCTTATAGAGTTGGTCTCATAGTTACATACATTATGATGTGGAAAATAGTTTTTCAATCTAGTGAGTACCTAGGTATTTTTAGGGTGTCAGTATTAAACCTAGGGCATAACTTTTACAATGTATATCCATTTTTGGTAAACATATAGTCATGTTTTAGGTTTTTATGCTTTTTGGATTGCTTCCTAGCATTTCTAGGAGTCCCAATTTTATCAAAATTGAAGTTTACAAATCACTCACTTTTAACTCAATCCAAAGTGGTGTGATTAGGGTAACATAGGTCATAATGATAACTTGCACACATCAAATGACCACTTTGTGTGAATTTCACTTGCTCATCATGCCTCCCTCATCCCTGATCACTTCCTACTCATCCCTCATCATACCTAATCAGTCTCTCATCATTCCTCATTGTCTTCAATCACTCCTTTATTTACCTTCACTATCCTTAATCATCTCTAATCACTCCTCTATTGACCTTCACCATCCCTCATCATCCCTAATCACTCGCTCCTAATCCATAATCACTATTTCCTCATCCTTTATCATCCCTAATCACTTCATCCTCATACCTCCTCATCCCTAATCACTCCATCATTTACCTTAACTATCCTTCATCATCTCTAATTACTTCCTTATCATCCCTAATCACTTATTCATTGACCATCACCATTCATCATCATCCCTAATCAATCCCTCATTAATCATCATAATCCCTAATCACTCATTGATCTTCCACAAACTCTCATTCATTATATATCTTTTACATTCTCTATTATACTCATATTCATAAATATATTATGATTATCATGTTTATTCCATATTCTCTATTGTCTTAGATCTCACTATAGTCCCAAAATTTACTTTTCATGCTACTTCTCTACGTCCTCCACCATTTTGGGTATTTTTTCAATCTTCCCTTATTAGTTCATAATCATCCACTTCATTATCATACACATCACCCTACACCCTAAGTGACTAATATATGTTTTTATGAGTAAGTACCATTTCCTTACCTCAAATTTTCATGAATTAGTTTTTGGAATGAGGGGCTAAGCTTTATGAACAATTGCTAGAAGTGGAAGATGGATTAAACCCATAAAGAACCCTAATAGTGACCCAATATAAAATAAGTTGTTATAAATTAATTATAATAGATTGGTATGGTTAGTTAAGTGATTTTAGGTTGTATTCAACTCTTTCATGCACCTCTAGATGTGATTGCTTTGTTAGGTGTGTGAGTAAACCCTATAAGAAAGTGTTAATTTCTCAAAAATTTACTATAACAATCAAAGTTAACCAAGTAAAAGTACATAAATCATTGGATGGATAAGGTTTATACTTGTATTTTATTTACACGGTCATTTATAGATAGTTTAAAACTTTAAAATGTGTTAAACTAGTCATTCAAGTTGATTAGTCACTAACAGGTCTAATGGTGAGGGTGGTCAGAAACCCAAGCAATAGTGAGAAGGTGATTAGGAATGTGTTATCATGGAATACATATGGAAAAAAATAATGGAGGTGTCTTTTAATACTTTTAATACATGTTCATGATGGATATAATTTTTGGTGGTTAGTGAATATGATGAAAAATTTGCTCACAAGTTGACCTATCTAGTTCAAATGAGATAATGAGATACAAGGTCATGAGATTGGTCTGCAATGCTAATATTTCCATTTTACCATATTAAATTTATATATTATAATGGTCTAATGGTATCATAATATCATCCAAAATCATTTAAATTATTTGAAAGTGGTCATACAGGTGTTAAAGGTCAAAATCACCATGATTGGTCTTTAAGGAAAACTGACAGTTCTAAGTGAGCAAGTTGTAAGAGTGTTTTTGAATCATTTTTCCCTATGTAATGAATTATAATTAACTTGGTGAAATTTTTTATGTCTTTAAGGTTCTGTGTGTATGTTTTATCTAATTAATGTTTTATCTTATGTAGTTCACGATAAACTTTATGGGTATGCATAGGACTATTTGTGAACATTTCTAATGATGTGCTTCAAGTGGTGGTTGGAAATAAAAGATGTCATGGACAATTATTAAGGTTATATTTCAGTGGCATATAAATTTTTTATACCTTTTATGAATTTTTAAATTGGTCCAAGGAGATCAAAATGTAACATTTGCTAATGAAGGCCTAATTAAATTAGGTCTCCTTAAGGCCTAAAAAAGGTTTTGGTACTATATGTTATGACTAAAATATTGTAATTTTTGATTCATGTTTTTGGAATTTTTTAATACCTATTTCATGTAAAATCTAATTGTAAAAGTGTGTATGGATTACCAAGATGTGTATGAGCAAAAGCCTAGTATAAGAATAAGGCTTTATAGGCCTAATTGATAGGTTAAAGGATGAGTGAGTTGAAACAAAGGATATACCACTTTGAATAGATAAATGAGTTACCATATACCATCATAAGAGTGAAAATAAACTATCATGAAGATATAAAATTGGTACTATATATGTATATCAAGGTCAAATGACCTAATTTGTCTTGACGAGACCTAATTGAACGAAGAGACCTAGAGGGCAGTTTGAGAGAGCTAAGAGTGTGAAGAGTTGAAAAGGTGGTTATCATCAGTTGGTTGAAAAATAAGGTGTCCTAAAGGTGATAAATTCAATTAGGTGTTTGAGTTTGTGTTGACTCATTTAGGGGGTTGGTGCCTCCTTGCAATTTGGTGCTTGTTAAAGCTTATTTGAGTTGGTGTTTAGCTAGTTAGGGTTGGTGCTCTATGTGAAGTTAGTGATTCACTAAATTTAGTGTTTGTATTATAGGACTATATTTCATTTGAAGATATTAGATATTTTTTTCCCCTTTTAATTTTTCTCACTTACATAAGTGTTTTGTGTTATGCTCTTGTCTCATGATCATATAAATGGTTCTAGATGTGTTGCTACTTCACTATATTTCTTTAATAGTTCATGGATGATAAAGTAAAGGTGTAAAAAATTTTGAGGACTGATTCACCACCCCTCTCAATTTTTTCTATGACTCCAATAAATAGAGATAATCTAAGGATCACAATGCTAAAGGAATTTTACAATACCCCATATTTAGGACATCTAGGTGTAACCAAGCACATGGTTGAGCTAAGACCTCTCCATTTTTGGAAAGGAATAAAAAAAGATGCAAAAAAAAATTTGTAGTATTGTTTGGAATGTTAGTGTGAAAGATGAACATGTGAATCCCTTAGGATTGTTATATCCTCATAATATTCTAGAATGGAAGTGGAAGGTGATTAGCATAGACTTTATCCAAGGGTTACCATTATCATAGAACCAACATGATATGATATTGGTTGTAGTTGAAAAACTAACCAAGGTAGATCACTTCATACCAGGGAACTTGATAGATTATGCAACCATGATTTCAAAGAAATTCATGAAAGAAGTGTATTGATTGCATGGATTTCTAAAAAATATAATTTTAGATTGAGATTTGAGAGTGACTTTTAGATTTTGGTTGACTTTGAATTCAGATATGGGCATGTAGTTGAATTTTAGCACTATTTATCACTCAAAAAATGATGGACAAACAAAAAGGGTTAACCAAGTTTTTTAATATCTCCTTCAAATGTATTGCATAAATCTATATTACAAATGGGAGGAGTACATTCCATTGTTAGAGTTTTCTTATAACAACTCATACCAATCAACATATAAGATAGCTCTATTTAAGGCATTATATTAAAGGAGGTGTAGAACCCCAATCAGTTGGGACATATTAGAGGACATGTTAGTCTTGGGATCTGAGATGCTTATTAAAATGGAAGACCAAGTTATAACAATCAGGCATAGGTTGGCCAATGCCAATGATAGACATAAATGTTATGATGGTATGAAGAGAACAAAAAGGTAGTTTTCTATAGGTGTTAAAGTATTTCTAAGGGTTAAACCTCAAAAATTCTTGATTAAGTTCAGGAAGTTGGTGAAAATTTCACCTAGATATGTGGCATCCTTTGATGTTTTCTAAATTTGGTCAATCCTGTAGCATATAATATTGCATTACCACAAGTTGTATCTCTTTTGCATAACAATTTTGATGCATCCTATCTTAAAATGTATATTTTTGATCCTTCACATGTGTTGGATTGGAATGCTTTGCATGTTCTAGATCTTGAGGTGGTCACAGTAAAATCAATAAAAATAATTGACACTCGCAAACTCAATTTAAGTAATAGATAAGTATTATAGTACAAGTTACATTGGGACCATTATACAAAAGATAGTGTCACTTGGGAAGATTATGATGATTTTAACATGTTGTTTTCACATTTGTTTACTTGATATGATGTTGGATATTATTTTATTTTTAAGCTAAATAATATTTAATTTCATAACCTATGTTTGAATAAATGTCATCGAGATGATGACCTTTTTAAGGGGGAAGGATACCACATCCCATTTTCTCTCTAGACCTAATAACCTATTAATTTGTGGATTTATATGGTTATAATTTGCTTAATTACTATTTTGGTTAAACTAGATTTCAAACACTGATTATGGAAAGTTATATGTTGTTTAATTTACATGATTGTTAACTATGGAGATAGTTGTACTTTTATATTGTGCACATGATGATCATGTTTGTTAGATTATAAAAATAATATATAATAAATTTTATATTGTTTAAGGCTACATACCTTGATTATTTTGAGGTGGATGCAAGATAGTTTCATCCCTTATATTTGGATAGAGTTAGAGCATCATCGAAGAGGGTGGCATAAATGGAGGTATTGGGGGATGACAAATGGAAAAACTATAAACTTGCACACACCACGATAATTTAATATGCTTTGATTATTGTTTATTTAGATAGCTTTTAGTATTTCTTTGATTGTAATGTATTTATACATTTGAATGATTGCTAATATGCTTTATTTTGTGATCTTGATTTCTGCTTGATGCTTGTATTAATCTGGTTATGTGTTAGATTTATGTTTCCATATTTAGATTATCTCAGTTATGATGTTGTTATATCATGTGATTGGAATCCTTGAATCTATGTAATAAGATTTTCAGCTATTTATGGATAGATGTATTTGTGAGATTGACTTCAGATTTATAAATGCCTTAGTACATTACTATCGAATTTAGTTTCATTATGTGTTAAATAACTGTCAAATTGGCTAAGTAACAATGCATGGATATGATGTAAACATGTGTAATCATTATGTTTAGTCAATGTCATTATAACTCGACAAAACCATTCTTATTATTAAACAATAATTGTATTGTTAATGATTATTGGGAAGTCATTATGTTTGATTAATGTTATAATGTTTGATTGACTTTTATTAATTTGATGTTAAAAAGGTCGATTTCATTGTTAATGATTATAGTGTTTGGAGTATTTAGTGAAGTCGTTGTTATCATGCATAAGGACTTTAGTGAAATTTGATTTTTTTATCAATAATAATAATAATAATAATAATGTGTAAAGTGATTTTTTGAAGTCAATATACATGCATAAAGTTTGAATGGATTATTTTATTTTTTAATTATAGAAAGTTTGAGATTAAGGTTTTTATTGGAACTTTAACTTGGTTAAATGAGAATCATAAAAAACAAACATTGTGGTTTGAGTTGTATGGACTCTCTATGCAAAGTTCACTTCCAATTAGTGGGATAAAATTGGAGGTTGTTAGCGTTAAGGAAAATATAATGGAGAGATAAAGATGTCGAGAAAGACATGATAGAGTAGTAAGAAGGAGAAGGAAAAAGAAAAAAAAAGGGTTTGAGGAGGATTTATAGGAAATAGAATATCAGTTGGTTATATCCATTCATAACACACCAATTTGGTCTATCTATTTTCATTCATATAGGATTTGTATGAGATAAATGAATGAAATTTGGTTAAATATTTTTTTTATTTTTGTTATTGTTTGGAAAATTTTGAAACTAGGGCATATGCCTAGTACTATGAATGGCTTGGCCTTCCATACAACTAGACATATAACCCATTGAACCCTAGTTTTTGGTTAAGAAATTAAATTTAGTTGCCTTAACATGTTTTAAACTAGGTAAATCATAGTATGAGATGAAACCTTTCTGAGCTCTATGCAAAATATAAATGATATAAATTATAATAGGGAGATTTTTATGTATTTTGTTTGGTTGTTTTTAAACCCCAAGAAGAATTAATCAATAGTTGAGGTATTCATCAAACCCAAGTAATGATTCAGTTGGGTTGTTTGATTTAAAACTTAGTCTTAAATAAAAAATTTAAAATCTAGTCATTGTATCTTTTATACCTTCATTTTGTTTCATAGAGATGATGTTTCAATTGAATTGTTAAACCCACATGGGGTACGACCTTGGGTAAGGGCTATATTTTTTCAAGTAGTCCTTTTTTTGTATATGGGTATAAACATTACTTGAGTTTTTTAATTATTTTTTAAACTCAAATATAACTATATACATACACAATAATATAATCACATAATCTACATAAGTGCTAAAAAATGACCTGTATATATGAATATATCAATATGTATTTATAATCCATAATCCAATTTATACTATTGAATTATATACTATTGTGATTATTTAATGTGTGAACCATATAGTTGGGTTTTTTTATTGAATGGTCTTTCAACTACAAGTTTTATTTTGTGTGAGATAGGATAAAATATAGGACTATGTGTATTAAGATTTATCCTTTGATTTTGAAAAATGGTTAATACATAAATACAATTGGTTTTGTCTATTTTGTGAGTTACTAAGGTTTTAGTTAACTAAAAATTGATAGAGGTAACCTAAATCCATATATAAAGTTCAATCTCAATATTAAGAATATAAAATCAATGAAAATAATTATTTATTGGGTATACATTTAGGCTAAGATTTATGCATGATATATGTAAATCTTGGACTGAATATTATATTTTTAAAATATATATTATGTTAACTATACCATATATACCCTCTACATAACTAAACTCCAGTTACATTTGGTTAAGATTCTTTATGTTTGGGAGTTTATAAAGTAATATTTAGGTTTGCGAATTGATTGAACTTTGGTTGTCAAAATAAATAATATGGTTTTATACAGTTGGCTGAGTTTTAACATATGACTATATATTTTTTGTTATGAAAATCTTAGAATGTTGAGTAAAAATGATAAAATAAATATCCTAAGTACTAATTTTTAATTTTCTTTTATTGTGAAGAAATTTTGAAAAAAATTAAATTGATTATTTAGTTATATGTGATACTCTAGTTAATGGACAAAATTTGTCTAATTGGAGTATTTTGTATACTATACATATTATATGTTAAAGTAAATAATTTGGGTTAAGAGTAAATTACGATTAACCTATGTAACATAGGTATTAACCAAGGCTTCTTAACCTAGGTTATTTACACAAATGTGTGATATAAAATTTGACATCCACATGTCTAATTATGTAGTTAACATATTAGGTTTGAATGTTGATAATAGTGTATAAGGTAGGTATGGATCTATGCACATGGTAGGACTAGTAATTTGGAAACTAGATGGCTTCACATTGCCAAATGTATTCCTCTCACCTACCCTAAATTATTATAAATACAAGGATAAGGTGTAGCATAAAAGTGAAAGAAGCTGAAGATTTCAACATTTTAATAACTCCTTGAGAGCAATAGATATAATTTATTTTTTGAATATCATTTGAGTTTTTTTATTGTTACATATCATTTGTTTTCAACTTATTGTGATATTTATTATTGCTAAATATTTAGATCCTGTCTTATTGGAATATTTTTACCACTCCTAACATGGTACAAAAGCTTTGGAGAGTTGTAACCATTGCAATTTTTTAGATAATTCAATTTATTTTCAAGATTCTTTCTCCTTATTATACTATTCTCAAGTCATCCTTAGCATGTCATTCCTCATTGCATTATGGTTTGAATCTTATAGCATTGGAGATACTATGTTCTTTCTTTTGTGCTAAGATGATGGCGATGGAGGAGTGTTGGAAAGTCTAAAGTGGTGTCCTTTCTTTTGACTCAATCGGGGATCCTTAGTGGAGAGGTTGCATCCCTGTTTGGAGACCAGTGTTGGAAAAGGAGGATCTAGTGGAGAATTATTGCATTGTGATTTCTTATAAATCCATTTTTTGGACAAACTGATTTATTTTACAAAAATGTGATATTTTTTTCATTAACAGATCTTTACTCCTAAGGAATTATAGGAAAATATTTATGGGTTTTGTGCTCCTCTCTCACAACTTTCCAAATCATTTTATAGTTTTAAATTCATTTTATTATTAATAAAGGTATCATGACTTTAATCAACTATTCTAGGAATTTTTCCCCTTAAAATTATAGTTTTGATATAAACTGTGTTTTTCACTTTCAAAAGTGGTTTAGAGCCCACAAACATCAAGGTTATTTTTCATGTTAGATTGCTTGAGAAATATTGTGGTTAAATTCCAATTCCAATGAGTGGTTGGAAATCTACCTTCAATTTCATTTTGGTCACTAAAATTAGTTTCTAGTGTATTTTTAATGTTTTTGACCTATTTACGAGAATTCATAAAGCCTATACTTGTGAACCATAACTCAAATTTGGGTTTTAAATTTTTTAAAAGTGTATGGTTTTCAATTCTCTATCTATTGGCATTATCACTTTTTAAAAATGAAGTTCTTTTATAAAGTGCCAAAATTGGGGGGAAGGGGGCGTGGAGGGAATATGTTCTTTTAGGAGGGGTTGTCTCAATGCTGATTTGTGTACCCATTTTCATTATTTATGATCTTTGGTGATTCACTGGTATGGATTATACTTATATAATTAACTATTGTGAGTCTTTGACTACACACAATTATCATACATAGAGACTTAGAATGGAAACAATCATAAAACATAAAGGATTATGGTCCCTAATGATGAAACTCAACCATAGTTCACAAGAAAGTATGTAAATTTTTAGCACCAATTTAAGTTTGATTAGTGTATGGGTTTAATATGGAATTATGTGAGTGATAGTTTGTTGTTTCATTTGGATATGTGTGATACTCCCTTTAAAATGTGGGATAAGTTAAAGGAGTTAATTGGGAAAGTAGATCACATGAGAGCAATGCAACTTGAAGTGGAGCTTATTTCACTCAATCCTAATGACTTTTCCTCTATTTTAGACTATCTCACTAAGTTTAAGTATTTGTTGACATAGTTGAAAGGGAGTGGATGAGATAAGAAATATGAAGAGTGTGAGTACCTGATTCTATCAAAGTTAAGTGGTCCATTCCAAATATTTGCTTCTACCTTTTTATCGAGCATAGATTCCTTAGGTACCAGATTCAAAATGCTTGATTTAGAATTTTTTTGTGAGAGACTTACTAGGGAAGGATCCATATTGTCTCACCTTGAGTCTTCCACCTCTCAAAATCATTAGTCCCATCACATCCTAAGAGCAAGAGAAAAACAATAATTAAGAACACTCATACATCTCAAAATGCACCTAATCCCAACACCAACACATATAAACCCAAATCATCTTCCAAATCCAAGAATAAGTCTAGCATATCTTGATCTTATTATAGGGGCAATGTTTATGAAGAGTCTAGGTGTTTTAAGATAATGTAAGCTCTAGATGATATCATCAAAAAATACAATATTTCTATCTCCACTCCTCCATTTAATGAGTATGAGAAATCACTTAATGTTATTTGGAGATCATAGTCCCCTATTTCAGATAGTTGGGTTCTAAATTTTAGTTTTTCTCACCATATAACTTATTACAAGGAGTCCTTTATATCTATTGGTTTTAATTCTAATTCCAACATTAAGGTTGGATATTCTTCCTTTATTTTTGTTAAGGGATATGGTGACATACAACTTGATGGTGGACACATTAATACTGCATTACATGTTCTATACATCACCACTAATCTACTTTCATTTATTTCACACCACAGCATATTGAAGTTAGAGCTTTTTTAGATCCTCACACACTTATTTCACAAGGTTTTGTTTATCAAAGTTATCAACTCTATTACTTTGAGGGTTTTGATGATACTCCTCTTCTAGGTATGTGTTTGGTTTCTCATGTAGATTATGAGAGTGGTTTTTGGCATGAGATATTTATACATCTCAATTACACATATTTAAAGGAGTTGAACACTCAAAGTATGGTAGAGAGTCTTCCTACAATTTCATGTCTTGATGGTGTTTTCCCTAGTTGTGCATTATGCAAATAATATCAAGATGTGTTTCTTAAGGGTATGTCTAAGAGAGATTATTTACCACTTCATCTTGTGCATAATGATTTGATTGTCTTTCTTACTCTTTATTTCAATGGAGATAAGTATGCACTTACCTTTATTGATAAATTTTTGAGGCATACTTAGATTTATTTTATCAAATACAAGAGTTATGTCTTTGTTCACTTCAAAGTCTTTAAGGTTTTGGTAAATAAATAATATTCTATTTGTATCAATAAACTTCATATAGATAATGAGGGGAGTACTTCAGATAAGATTTTTTTTTTTTTTTTGGGCAGTTCATGGTATTGTACACCATCATTATATTTCACATACTCCACAACAAATTACTTAGAAAAATGGGAGAACAAAACTTTGAATGAGATGGCCAACTACATGATGCATTCATGATATTTACCTCCTATCTATTGGGAAGAGGTAATTAATTTTACAAATTACATTCAAAACCACACACCACATAAAACACTTAAGCATTTGACTTCGAAGGAGGCTTGGTCTGGAACCAAGTCTAATGTCTCCATTTTTCGAGTCTTTAGGAACCATGCTTGGGAATTTGTCCCAAAGAAGAAAAGGAAAGCATTGGATAAGAAAAACAAATGCTTGATATTTGTAGGATATTGTGAGGACATGAGAGCTTATCAAATTTTAGATCTTGATACTCATGATGTTCATTTTTAAACACATGTACAGTTTGATGAGCACTTCACATCTTATGATTATTCATCTCTCTCCATGATTTTTTCTTCTTTTGTTGACTCATCACCTCCTATTGAGGCTTCATTATTTGAAGAGCTAGTTTAGAAGGTTCTTGAGGAGGTTATATAATTTAAGGATCCTACTCACACTAATGTTGCCACTATGCATAAGTGGGAATGCACTACAATTTATGAGGCATCACATTTGATCCATAATATTCCACCCACTCAATATCTTCATGCACATTCTAAGGTACTACACTTTCATGTTAGGCATTCTTTTGGATTCCACAGTGTTATTCACATAATCATGGGATATAGGAGTGGGAAGATGCAATGACACATGAGTATTCTTCTTTGATGAAGAATCATACTTGGGATTTGGTTGCTCTTCCTAAGGGAAGAAAGTTGGTTAGGTGTAATTTGATTTATTGCACCAATTATGCATTTTATGGGTCCTTTGATAATTATAAGGCCCATCTTGTAGAAAGGGTTTATCACAAGTCAAATATTTGACTACTTTGAGACTTTTTCACCGGTTATCAAGATGGATTATGTACACCTTGTAATTTATTTAGATGCATCATAGGATTGGTCAGTGTATCATATAGATGTTAAGAGTGTCTTCTTACATGGATACTTGCATGAAAAAATTTATATGGAGTAGCCTACAAGGTTTGTTCATGATTCTTCTCTTGTTTTTCAACTTCAAAGGTCTCTTTACGATCTCAAAATGACCCCTCAAGATTGGTATGATAAGATGGATTCATTTTTTCTCTCCACTGACTTTGTTTTATGCCACTCAAATCCCATAGTGTATATTTAGCGTATTGGGGAGGACATTTTTATACTGGTCTTGTATGTTGATTTTCTACTTCTTATAGGCAACTCTTATTCTCAAATTTAGGGCATTCAATAGGCACTTTCAACATAGTTTGATATGACAAATATTTGTCTTTTGTACTTCTTCTTTGGCTTATAGATTTCACAATTAGATATGGGTATTTATTTGAGTTAGCAAAAGTACACCCTTTATATTATTTAGCATTTTGGCATGAATGATTGCATTCCAAGCCCTTCACCTTTTTAGTATAGAGTGACTCTCACTACCACTTGTACTACACCTCTTTGTGATCCTACATTATTGCATGGGTAGATGGTTTAAGGTCTTATGTATTTGAATCATACTCACCGCAATATTTTGTTTTTTGTTTGGATTGTATCTAGGTTTGTACATGACCCTTATGAGAGTCATTAACAGGATCCCAAGAGGGATTATGATATCTATGAGACACTACTCAATTTAGAATATACTACACCAAGAGTTCTCATTACTTGGTTGGGTACAGTGATTCAGATTGGACAGGTTCTTTTGATGACAGGCATTCCACTTCTAGCTACATATTTTGTCTTTGTTCTTAACTTATTCTCTATTTGTGTAAGAAATAACAAGTTATTTCACTTTCATCTATATAGGTTGAGTATAAGGCAGTAGTTATAGCAAATTAGTAGATTATTTAGAATTTTTAGTTATTGACAGAGTTTGACTTCCCACAAGATTCAACTACTATAATTTGATGTGATAACTAGACTGCAATTCACATACCCCACAACCCAATTGAGCACCAGTGGACCAATCACATTGAGGTACATATTCACTTTATTTTTCAATACATTCAAGATGGAGTTCTTATCTTGGAGTACATTACAACTCAGCTCCATGTTGATAACATTTTTACAATGCCTTTTGTTTCACCTCATTACCTTGAGTTGTGTGGTACACTTGGGGTTTCATAAGTTATCTTTGGGGAGTGGTTGTGACGACAAATTCCTTCTTCATTTTGATTGTACATGGGTATCTCATTAGGCTTGTCAAAACCCATTTTTAGAGTTTTCTTTCTCTCTCTCCCAAAGTTAATCTTAAGGAAGGGTCTTAGAGTAAATAATTAGGGTTAAGAGTAACTTGGGATTAACTTATATAGCTTGAGTATTAACTAAGGATATTTAACCTAGGTTAGATAGACTCATGTGTGGTTTAAATTTTCACACCCACATGTCTAATTATGTAGTCAACATGTTAAGTTTGAATGTTGATTGTTTTGCACAAGGTAGATATGGATTTGTGCACATGGTAAGACTATTCCTTTAGAAACTAGTTAGTTTCACATCTCCAAATGTATTCCTCTCACATATTATCAATTGTTACAAATACAAGGGTAAGGTGTAGCATAAGAGTGAGAGAAGCTAAAGATTTTAGCATTGTAATAGCTCCTTGAGAGCAATTGATAGAATTTATTTTTTGAATATCATTTGAGTTGTCTTATTTTTACATCATATTTGTTTGCAAATTCATGTGATGTTTTTAATTGCTAACTCTTCAGACCTTGGCTTATTGGAATGTTTTTACCAATCCTATCACTATATTTTCAATTGACTTATTTAGTTAGATACATAACCGAGTGTTTGAAAATTACATAAACATATGGAATACATATGATTTTTTGATTCAATATGAATCTAATACATGTATATCATATATTTATATACACACTAATTTAATGATTCAAAATATTCATGATATATAAATTAAACTTGAGTGTTTTGTTATAGTTAATGGTATGAAGAAGCATTAAGTATGAATTATTTGAAAGTGAATACAATTCATTTTAATGTTATTGAATTGAAATGAGATTACTATTATACTTTGGATATATATGTAAACATTAAGTTGTGAATTAATGCTATTATGTGAATGAATAACACAAGATTTAAAGTTATCTATTAATATTCAATAACTTGATGTCTATAAATATTTTTTACCCAGATGGCATGAGTTTATTGAGGATTGATTTTCAAATCTATATGTTTATTTGATTTATTATGTAGTAATAAATTAGATGTTTTAAGATTCATTGAATTACATTTGATTGACTAAATATATGTATTTGATATTTCCTTAACAATTAATCATATGCTTATAGGAAATATTTTGTATAAATATGTTGGTTTTTATATTTTATATATATAGACCATATCTCACATTAACGGACCTAAATAAGCAATATGACAGATTCCACTCACTTATTTAGTGCCACTAATGCATAGATAAGGTGTAATTTGATTGAGTGATGTGTATAAAATTGATTGATCCTTGTGATCAATAACTATATAAAAACTTTGGATAAAGTAATGTTTATTGTTAAATAATTTCATATGTTTGATTTAGTTTACTTGTTTATACGAGATTATGTTACAACAAGTTTATTTATGGTATACATCATGTATTAGTTATCTTATAGTACACAGGTTCTAGTTTTTCACTCTAGATTCCCACACTTATATTATCTACCCCTATATGAAGGGATGGTTATTCCTTATTTGGGAGATAGTGCATGGGATTAATGGTTTATGGTTGGTGTGTAAAAGCATTTAGATGAGGAACTCCCTCCCTAAAATATTACTACACTATAGACTACACTTGAGATCACTTCTACATATTACGAGTTCATTGAGACTCACATGCTTTATGAAGATTTGTATCATTATATATTATTATTGAGATATTTATTATGTTGAAACTATAATTTCTATTCATATATGCAATTATAGTAGTTGGATGTAATATTATATCAATTGTGGCTCAATTTATAATAATACTTTTATGAATTAAATATAATCTTTATTTATGTAATCAACATTGTACCTATTCTTGATATATTATTGGTGTTGTGATCATTAACTAAATAGATTAGTTATAGACCTTTATATGGTCAGCTTAAAATAATGTATTTAGTTAACGATCACTATTTTTAGGTTTCATCTTGATGAAATATGTTAGTTAAATTTATGTAATTTTTAAAAAATAAAAAATAAAAAAGACCCTGTTCAGTTGAAACTCAGTGGGGTTGTTACATTGTGGTATCATAAATGAGGCTCAAACTCTACAAATTTATATGTTTACTAATGTAAATGTGTTCTCTTTTCAAGTAGGAATAAAAATGGTGCATGCTAGACTTAGAGGTGAGGGTACCTCAAACACCAATCCTCCAGTGAATCCAAATCAATTCACCATTGAACAAATTACAAAGTTGGATCCAATCTTCATAGCCATGCATAAAACTAGGGACCAAATCACATCCCTAGAGCAAGAAGTGCATGGTCATGTTAAGGATAATGTTTGAGAAGAATCTAAATAGCATACTAATGAGAAGGAAACCCCTTAAGGTTAGAGGAATGAGTGTCATAAGATGCAAGAGCTCGAGTAGTTGCATAGTTAGCACGAGATATCAAAAAGGTGAATCCACCACAGTTTGATGGAACCATTTTGAGAAATGGAGCTTAAGCATGGATGATAGAGATATAAAAATATTTTGAGATTTTAAATTACTCTAAAGTTATCAAATTAGTCTAGGGAGCTTATCAACTTGTTGGTGAAGCAATAACTTATTGGTCTAATAAGAAGCTTGAGATGAACCTCGACTCTACCAGCACTAGATGGGAATAGTTTGTGACACTTTTAAGTCATGATGGATTCCTCAGCTATATTTTGATCAAAATTTGGTGTATTTTAAGAGCCTTAAGCAAGGGGACCTTTTTTTGAATGAAAATTGGGATAAATTCACTAAGCTTATAAAGGTATGTACCTCAGTACCAAGTGGATGAGATGTTTAGAATCAAATAATTCATTATGGGATTAAAACTCCAAATTATTTGTGAGGTGGATGTGCATGGACCATCTCCCATGTATTAGGTCTTTGAGAAGGCAGTCAAGAAGGAACATAAGATAAAATCTCTTTCTCAAGTCAGAGATAAATTCAATAAAAAAATTTGGAAGTTATAAACCAACTTTCAAAAAGTAGAACTAAAAGCAAAGGAGAGGAGACCCAAGATCTATTAAAATGGCCAAAATGATATGTTCAATAGTAAATCAATGGAAAGAAAACTTATAAATGGTTTCAAAGGATGTTTCAAGGGAAACCAATAATCTGATAGCAAAGGGCCATCTAGATTTCTTTTGCATTTTTTAAGGTGACCATTATGCTTGAGAGTGTACTCAAGGCAAATCAAATAGAAATAAAAAGGGTTCTAATTATTAATAAGGAACTTTATAGTATTAGATTCATGTAACTATTGACAATCATCAATCTAGATTTCAAGCTTCACCCATAGAACTATCAGGTATTTTACTTTATCATCAAGTTTCTATTTTAATTGACATTAGGGTTGCATAATTATTTTTTCTCTTAGAATGCTTAATAAGTTGTCTAGAAAAGTTGGAGTTATCAAAAATGCATTGTTAGTATATTATGGAAATGATTCAAAGATCAAGGTTGACAAGTGTCTAGTAGAAGTTGAGATCTGATTACATGAATTCACTACAATAGTGGATTTGTATGTTGCAATGTTAGGGTCATATAATGTGATATTAGGATTCAATTGGCTTACAAAGAATAAATCTAAAGTTGATTGATATCTGAATAAGGTTGAGTGTCAAGATGTTTTTGGAAGTTAGACACAAATTCAAGGTAAGAAAAAAGAGTTAAAGCTAAGGAATATTTATGCAATTCAACTCAAGAAGGCATAAAGGAAAGGGTGTCAGTCATTTTTTGTAAAAATAAATGAGATGGCGGAATATAAATAACCATCCATCAAGGAAATAACTTTTATAAATAAATTTTAGGATGTGTTTCCAAAGGAATTGCCTAGATTAACACCCAAACATTAGTTTGATTTCTTAATTGACATCATACCTAGATCTGAACCACAATCCAAGGCACTATATAAGATGATAACTATCGAATTGGTGAATTAAAAACTCAACTTCAGGAGTTGGTATCAAAATAGTTGATTTGACCAAGTGTGTCATCATAGGATGTGCCATTGGTGTTCATCAAAAAGAAAGATCATACTATTCACCTATGTATCGATTATAGGATGTTGAACAAAGAAAATCAAGAATAGATATGTGTTGCATTGAATTGATGATATATTCAATTAGATGCAAGGAGAAACTATATTTTCTAAGATTGATCTTAGAATAGGGTATCATAAATTGAGAATATGAGATAAGGATAATTTAAAATAGTGTTCAAAACATAGTATGGACACTATGCATTCATAGTGTTACCTTTCAGCTAAATAAATGCTATGACAACGTTTATGAATCTCATGAACAGTGTGGTTAGGGATTATCTAAATGACTTTTTATTAGTTTTTATAGATGGAATCCTTATATATTTCAAGGATGAGGAAAAGCATCTTCAACATCTAGAACTAGTTTTGCAACATTTGTGGAGGCATAGATTGTACAAGTTATCTAAGTGTGCATTTTTCCAAAAGAAAGTGTAATATTTGGGACTCATTATCTTTGTGAATGGAATTTAAGTGGATCTGTTAAATATAAGAGCCATAATGAAATGACCGACACCTATGAATGTGCATGATTTAAAGAGTTTTATGGGGTTAGTAGGCCATTACAGTAAATTTGTTTTGAATTTTTCAAATATAGTTAATCCAATTACCTCTCTTCAATGGAAGAATAAAAAAATTAATCAAAAAATTTCAAGAAAGAATTTATAGAACTAAAAATGAGGCTTACTTCATCACCTGTGCTAAGAGTTTCCTATCCTAATGCTCAATTCTCAATTATCATAGATTCATCTAGGGATGGACTTAGAGGAGTTCCTATGCAGGATGGTTTAATAGTAGCATACAAGTCAAAAAAACTAAAGCCTTATGAGGTGAATTATGTCCCTCATGATTTACAACTTACTACAATAATGCATTCCTTGCAAGCTTGGAGGCATTATCTCTTGGGGAAATCATTTGAGCTCAAGACTGATAACATAGGGCTCAAGTACATCTTCACCCAATTGAACCCAAATGTACATCAGAGACATTAGTTAGAATTCTTGTCTAATTATGATTTTGATATTAACTTTTTCAAGAGAAATTAAAGTAGTTGTTTATGCCCTACATCATAGAAGGTACATAATAACCTTTTATACTATAAAGAATAATTTCCATGATCAGATAATCAAATTCTCACCATGCGTTGAATTCTATGATCAAGTCAAGAAAGCATGTTAGAAAATGCTCAAAATCCTAGGTATAAATGATTTAAGATAGAGAGTGATGGTCTTTTAAGGTATAATGGTATGATGTATGCATCTTATAGAGATAATCTGAGTGTAGTGATAAAAATAACACAATGACCCATATTTAGGACATCCATGTGTAACCAAGCTCATGGCTGAGCTAAGTCCTCTCTATTTTTAGGAATGAATCAAAATGGATTAAGTGGATTTTGTGTCTCATTGTTTGGAATGTGAGTATATGAAAGCTGAACATGTGCATATAATAGGATTTTTATATATTTATGATATACCAAAATAGAAGTGGAAAGTGATTAGCATGAAATTTGTCCAACAGTTATCATTATCACATAATTGACATGATATGATCTTGGTTGTAGTTGATAAACCAACCAAGGTAACTCTTCATAATAGGTAAACTGATAGATGATGCACCTATGCTTGAGAAGAGATTCATGAAAGAGGTGTACAGATTGTATGGATTTCTAGAAAAGATAATTGCATATCAAGATCCAAGAGTGAATTCTATATTTTGGTTCACTTTGAATTTAACTCTAGGCATGTAGTTTAATTTCAGCACTGCTTAACACCTAGAAAACTAATAGAAAAAAAGGGTTAAATAAGTTTTAGAAGATCTCCTTCAAACATATTTAATGGATCAAAAATAAAAGTGGGAGGATTATCTTTCATTGATTGAGTTTACTTATAAAAACTCATACCAATCAATGTTGAAGATGGATCTACTTGAGTTATTATATAGAAGGATGTTTAGAACACTAATCAGTTGCAATAGATTAGAGGACAGAGTAGTCTTTGGACCTAAGATGCTTGTTGAAATGGAAGACAAAGTTAGAAAAATCAAGTATAGGTTGTTTGATGCCAATGATAGACAGAAACATTATGTTGATCTAAAGATAATAGTAAGGCAATCTTCTATAGGTGATAAAGTATTTCTACAGGTTAAGCCCCACAAAAGTTTAATTAAGTTTGGGAAGTCAACAAAACTTTCACCTAGATATGTGGGACCCTTAAAGGTTATGTAAGTGGTCAATCATGTAATGTATAGACTTGTATTTCCACTAGCTCTAGCTCTTTTGAATAATGTTTTCCATGTCTCCTATCTGAAAATGTATGTTGTTGATCCTTCACATATATTAGATTGGATTGATTTATAGGTTCTATATCATGGTGAGGTTACAGTAGAACCAATCAAAATAATTTACACTCAAAAATTGAGGCTATGTAATAGAGAAGTGTTCCAGTTTAAGGTATAGTGTACCAATATTATGAAGACATTCACACTATGGAAGATTATGATGAGTGTTACATTTTATTTCCATATATGTTTACTATATATGATGTTGGATATTACTTTATTTTTTTGTTGAATAATGTTTAATTTTAGAACTTATGTTTGAAAAAATGTCATCAAGATGATGACCAATTTTAGGGAGAAGGATGTCACATCTTGATTTCTCTTTATACCTAATAACCTATTAATATAGGGATTTATATGGTTATTATTTGGTTAATTATTATTTTGGTTAAGTTGAATTTTGTATGATGATTATAGACAATTATATGTTATTTAATTTACATGATTGTTAACTATGTAGTTGTACTTTTATATCATGTACATAATGATCATATATGTTATTTTATTACAACATATAATAGATTTTTTTTTTTTTTTTTGGGATAACTACCTTCATTTTTTTGAGGTGGATGCATGATAGATGCATTCCTCAGAGTGTGATGGAGTGAAGGCATCATTGGAGAGGGTGGCATAGATGTAGGCATTATGGGATGACAGATGAAAAAAATGAAAACCTGCACACACCATGATAGTTTAATATGCTTTGATAGTGTTTGTTTAGATAGATTTTAGTATGTATTTTATTCTAATGTGTTTATACATTTTAATGACTTATAATATGATTTCTATTATGTTATTTATTTATGCTTGATTCTCATATTGATCTCGTTGTGTGTTACATTTATGTTTCCATATTTAGATTATCTTGATTATGATGTTGTTATATCATGTAATTGTAATCCTTAAATGTCTATAATAAGCTTTGTAGTTGTCTATGGATAGATGTATATGTGTGATTGACTTCATATTTATAAATACCTTAGTACATTACTAGAGAATTTAGTTAAATTATGTGTTAAATAACTATTGGATTGACTAAGTAACAAGGCATGGATATGATGTAACTAGGTATAATCATTATGGTTATTCAATGTCATTATAACTCGAAAAATGCATTCTCATTGTTAAACAATGATTGCATTATTGGTGATTATTGGGAAGTCATTATGTTTGATTAATGTTATAATGTTTGATTGACTTTTATTAAGTCAATGTTAAAAATGTCAATTTGCATTGTTAATGATTACAATGTTTAGAGGATTCATTGAAGTAATTATTATCATGCATAAGGACTTTAGTGAAAATTGATTGATTTATCAATAATAATCATGTTTAAAGTGACTTTGTAAAGTCAATATGCATGCATAAAGTTTGAAGGGATTATTTTATTATTTAATTATATAAATTTTGAGATTAAGGTTTTAATTGGAACTTTGACTTGATTAAACAGGAATCATGTAAAACAAACACTATGGCTTGAGTTGCATGGACTCTCTATGCCGAGTTCACTTTCAGTTAGTGGGAGAAATAACAAAGGTTGTTAGCATATAGGAAAATATAATGGAGAGAGAAGGATGTCATGGAAGACACAACAGAGGAGTAAGAAGGAGAAGGGAAAAAGGGGTTCAAGGAGGATTTACAGGAAATGAAGTACCAATTGGTCATATTTGTGCATAATACACTAGGTTGGTCTATCAATTTTCATTCATATAGGCTTTGTATGAGATAAATGAATGAATTTTGGTTAAGTATTTTGGTTTTTTTATTTTTTGGAAAAAATTAAAACCAAGGCATATGCTTGGTACTGTGGATGGATTGGCCATCCATAGAACCAGAAATATAACCCATTGAACCCTAGGTTTTGATTGTCAAAATAAATTTAGTTGCCTTAACACATTTTAGACTAACTAAATCATAGTATGAGATGAAACCTTTCTAAGTTCTATGAAAAATATAAATAATATAAATTATAATAGGGATATTTATGTGTATTTTCTTTGGTTGATTTTAAACCCTAGGAAAAATTACTTAATAGTTGGGGTATTCATAAGACCAAAGTGATGGCTCAGCTAGGTTGGTTGATTTAAAACTCAGTCTTAAAGATAAAAGTTAAAATTTAGTCACTGTATCCTTTATACATTCATTTTATTTCAAAGAGATGATGTTTGAGTTGAATTATTAAACCTATATGGGGTATGTCCTTGGGTAAGGGTAATAGTTAAGTATGTGAATTGATTGAAATTTGGTTAACAAAATAAAGAAAATGATTTTATACAGTTGGTTGAGTTTGAACATATGACTGTATATATATTTTTTATGCAAATCATGGAATGTTGAGTAACAATGATAAAATAAATATCCTAAGTTCTACTATTCAATTTAATATTTATTGTGAATAAATTGTGAAAATCTTTTATTGATTATTAGTTATACGTGATAATCTAGTTGATGGATAGAAGTTGTCTAATTGGAATATATTGTATACTATACATATGATACTGGTAGTTGACTTATTTAGTTATATACATAGTTGAGTGTTTAAAATTTGTATAAGTATATGGAATACACATGGTTAGTACAAATCTAGTATTTTTATACCATATATTTATATACACGCTCCTTTAATGATTCTAAATATTCATGATATAACAATTAAACTTTGGTGTTTTTTATATCTTAATGATATGAAGAAGCATTAAGTATGAAATTTTTGAAATGTAATACAATTCATTTTAATGTTTTATTGAAATGAGTTTATTATTGTACTTTTGGTATGTAAACATTAATTTATGAATTAATTTTATTATGTGGATGAATAACATAAGATTTAAAGTTACCTGTTAATTTTCAATAACTTGATGTCTAGATATACTTCTTTCCTGGATGGTATGATTTTATTGAGTATTGATTTTGAAATATGTGTTTATCTGATTTATTACGCAATAATAAATTGGATGTTATAAGATTCATTCCATTACATTTCATGGACTAAATGTATGTATTTGATATTTCCTTGTTTATCAATTTATTATTTGCTTATAGGGAATATTCTGTATGAATCTATTAGTCTGTTTATATATATATATATATATATATATATATATATATATAAAACCTTGAATAAGCAATGTGACGGATTCCATTCAAAGATAAGGTGTAATTTGATTGAGTGGTGTGTATGAAATTGACAAATCCTCATGATCAATGACTATATAAAAAATTGGCCTAATTTTTATAGTTAAACATTGTTATTTCATATGTTTTATTTAGTTTACCCATTTATATGATATCATGTAATAATGAGTTTCTTTATGGTATACATCATGTATTAGTTATCTTACAACACATGGGTTATAGTTTTTTACTCTATATTCTAGCACCATCATTATCTACCATATGTGAATGGAGGACCATTTCCTATTTTGGAGAGAGTACAGGGGATAGATGGTCTGTAGTTGGCATGGAATTTTACTCAGATAATGCTTTCCCTCCCCGCAGTAGTACTACACTAGAGACTACACTTAAGATTACTTATGGATACTATGAGTTCGTTGAGACTCGCATGCTATGTGAAGTTTTATTTCATTGTATACTACTATTGAGATATTTATTATGCTAAAATTATAATTTATATTCATATGTACAATTACATTAGTTGGTTATAATATTAAATCAAATCCTCCAGTGGACCCAAATTAATTCGTCATTAAACAAGCTTTGAATTTGGATCAAATCCTCACATCCATGCATGAAACAAGGGACCAAATAATACAACCAGAGCAAGAAATACATGGGCTTGTTGAAGAGAATGTTAAAGAAGAACTTGAAGTGCATCCTACTAGGCAAGAAAAACTTTAAGAGTAGAGGCATGAGGAAGTTCCACATGATGTGAGATCTCAAGTAGCTACAAAGTTGGCATGGGATATGAAAATGGTGAACCCACCTAAGTTTGATGGAACTATTTTGGGAGATGGAGCTAAAGAATGGCTAACAGAGATATAAAAATATATTAAGATTAAAAATTACTTTAAAGCCATCAAAATAGTTTAGGGAGCATATCAATATGTTAGTGAATAAGTAACTTGGTAGTCTAATATGAAGTTTGAGATGAACCTTGACTCTACCACCACCACTTGGGAATAGTTTATTTAATTATTTAGGTCATGATGGCTTCCTTAACTCTATTTTTAATAGAAGCTAGTAGATTTTTAGAACCTTAATCAAGGAGACCTTTCTATAAACAAATGTTGAGATCAATTCACCAAGATTCTAAAGTATGTACCTTTATATTAGGTGGATGAAAGGTTCAGAATCAAAAAATTCATTGTGGTATTACAACCCCAAATTGGTTGTGAGGTGTATGTGCATGGGCCATCTACAATGGATCAAGCCTTTGAGAAGGTATTCAAGCAGGAGCAAAAGTTAAAATCTCTTGCTCAAGTCAAAGATAAGTTTCATAAAAAGATTGGAAGTTGTAACACATATTTCAAAACTAATAACTGCAAGTAGAGGAGTGGAGACTCTAAGAGCTAGTTCAAGGGACAAAATGCTAAGTTCAATAGTAATGTAGGGAACAAAAAACCTGGATATGGTTTAAAGGAAAATCAACAGTCTAATAAGAAAGGGCCATGTGGAGGTTACTTCATTTTTGGAGGTGACCATTATGATTGATTGTAATTAGGGAAAATCACATGAAAGGAACAAGGTTTCTACTTCTCAATAAGGAAATTTTCACTAGTGGATTCATGCGACTATTGATAATCATCATGATGAACTCCAAGCTTCACCCATAGAGGTGTTAAGTATTTTTGTTTGATCATTCAGTTTTTATTTTGATTAACATTGGGGATACAAATGTTGTATTACTCATAAAATGCTTAATAAGTTGTCTAAAAAAGCTATATTTATTGTAAATACATGGTCAATACAATATGGGAATGAGTCAAAGGTTAAGGTTGATAAGTATCTAGTAGAAGATGAGATTAGGTTGTTTGAATCAACTACAATAGTGGATTTGTATGTTGCATTATTAGGGTCATATGATGTGATCCTAGGATTAAATTGGCTTGTGAAGCATAAAGCTAAGGTTTATTTTTATCTAAAGAAATTTGATTGTTAAGATGAATTTGGAAATTAGATATAACTTCAGGGTGAGAAAAAAGATTTGATACTTAGGAAAATTTATGCAATTCAAATCAATAAGCATCAGAGGAAAGGATGTCAATCATTTATATAAAAATAAATGATATGGAATAATCTAAATAATCATCCGTCAAGTATTATCCTTTTCTAAATAAGTTTCAAGATTTGTTTCCATAGGAATTATTTGGATTACCACCCAAATGTGAGTTTTATTTATTGATTGACATCATACCTAGATCTGAACCATAATCCAAGGCACTGTACAAGATGACAATTACCAAATTGGTTAAGTTAAAATATCAACTTCAAGAGTTGTTAACAAAATAATTTATTTGACCACGTGTGTCATTGTGGGGTGCACTAGTGGTGTTCACCAAGAATAAGGATGCTACTACTCACCTGTGTATCAATTACATGATGTCAAACAAGTTGATAATCAAGAATAGAAATTTGTTGCCTCATATTAATGATCTCTTCAATCAAATACAAGGTGAAACCATATTTTATAAGATTGATCTTAGAGTAAGATGTCATCAATTGATAACTTGATATGAGGATATTCTAGAAACAACATGTAGAACTCGGTATGGGCACTACGAGTTCACAATGTTACCTTTCACATTAATAAATGCTTTCATGACATTTATGAATCTATTAACGTTGTGTTTAGGTATTATTTAGACCAATTTGTGTTGGTTTTTATAGATGAAATCCTTAGATATTCTAAGGATGAGGAAGAACATCTTTAGCATATAAAACTAGTTTTGCAACATTTGTGGAAGCATAGATTGTATGGAAAGTTGTCCAAGTGTGCAGTTTTTCCAAAAAAAAGTGCAATATTTGGGACACATTATCTCCATAGATGGAATTTTAATGGATATGTCAAAGATAAGAGACATAACGGAATGGCCAATGCCTAGGAATGTGCATGAGGTAAGGAATTTTATGGAGTTATCAGGATATTACAAAAAAAATGTTCCAAATTTTTCAAAGATAGTCCAATTACCTCTCTTCAATAGAAGAATAGAAATTTTTTCTGGTTAGAAAAGTGCAAGAAATCCTTTCAAGAAATTAAAATGAGGCTTACTTCAGCACCTATGCTAAGAGTTACTAATCCTAATGGTCAATTCTAAATGATCACAGATGCATCTGGGGAGGAACTTGGAGGGGTTCTTATCTAGGATGGTTTATTAAAAACATATGAGTCTAAAATATTGAATCTTTTTGAGGTGAATTATACCCCTCAAGATCTGGGACTTGATACAATAGTGCATGCCTTATAAGTTTGGAGGCATTATCTATTGGGAAAACTATTTGATCTCAAAATTGACAACTTGGGACTCAATTACATATTCACCCAATCAAACCTGAATACACATCATAGACATTGGCTAGAATTCTTATCTGATTATGATTTTAATATTAACTATATCAAGGGCAAGGAATATAGAGTTCTTAATGCCATAATTTTTAGAAGGCATATTGTAGCCTTTGATACTATCAAGAGTAATTTTTGTGATTAGGTAATCAAATTATCACCAAGACATGAAGTCTATAATTAGGTCAAGAAAGCAATCTTATATAATGTTCAGAATCTTAGGTATAAAGGATTCAAGATAGAGACTAATGGTATTTTGAGGTAAAATAATAATATGTATGTGCCTGATATAGAGAATTTGAGGAGCACATTTCTAAATTAATTGCATAATGCCCCATATTCAGGACATCCAGGTGTAACTAGGCTCATGTCTAAGCTAAGATCTCTCTATTTCTAGAAAGGAATAAAAAAAGATGTAACAAATTTTGTGTCTCATTGTTTGGAAAGTCATCATGTGAAAGTTGAACATGTGCATCTAGTAGGATTGTTATATCCTCATGATATATTAGAAAAGAAGTGGTAGGTGATTAGAATGGATTTTATCCAAGGGTTATCGTTATCATGAAACCAACATGATATGATCTTCGTTTTAGTTTACAAACTAACCAAGGTAGTTCACTTCATACCAGGAAACTTGATACATGATAAACCTATGCTTGTGAAGAGATTCATGAAAGAGGTCCATTTATTGCATGAATTTATGGAAAATATCATTTTATATTGAGACCTGAGAGTGAGTTCTATATTTTGGTTGACATTGAATTTAGCTCTGGGCATGTAGTTGAATTTCAGCACTGCTTATCAACCATAAATTGATGGACAAACAAAAAGGGATAACCAAGTTTTAGAAGATATATTTTGAATGTATTGAATGTATTATAAATACAAGTGGGAGGAGTACCTTAAATTGGTTGAGTTTGCTTACAATAACTAATACCAATCAGCATTGAAGATGGCTCCATTTGAGACATTTTAGGTGTAGAATACCAATCAGTTGGGACATATTAAAGGACATAGTAGTATTTGGACATAAGATTCTTGTTAAAATGGAAGATAAAATTAGAACAATCAAGCATAAGTTGGATGAGGCTACTGATAGACACAAATGTTATGTTGATTTGAAGAGAACAACAAGGCAGATTTATGTGGGTGATAAAGTATTTATGCAGGTTAAGCCTCATAAATGTTTGATTATTTTTAGGAAGCCAATGAAACTTTCACCTAGATATGTGCAACCCTTCGAGGTTATGTAATTGGTTAATCATGTATCATATAGGCTTGTATTTACACCAACTATATCTCTTTTGCATGATATTTTCCATATGTCATATCTAAAAAATTATGTTGTTAGTCCTTCAAGTGTGTTGGATTGGAATGCTTTGCAGGTTCTAGATCCCATGGTGGTCATAGTATAACTAATTACAATAATTGACACTTGCAAACTCAATTTTCATAATAGAGAAGTATTATAGTGCAAGGTACAGTGGGAACAATAATCTATAGATAGTGCCACTTGGGAAGATTATGATGAGCTTTACATGTTTTTACATTTGTTTACTTGATATGATTTTGGATATTATTTCATTTTTTAGCTAGATAATGTTTAATTTTATAACTTATATTTGAATAAATGTCACTTGGATGATGACCAATTTTAGGGGAGAAGGATGTCACATCCTAATTTCTATCTAGACCCAATAACCTATTAATCTATGGATTTATCTAGTTATGGTTTGGTTAATTACTATTTTGGTTAAGCTCTATTGTATATGTTGATTATAGACAGTTATATATTTTTTAATTTACGTTTTTATTAACTGTGGAGTTAGTTATACTTATATATCATGTACATGATGGTTAAGTTTGTTAGTTTATTAGAGCAGTATATAATAGATTATATATTGTTTCATGCTAACTACTTTCATTTTTGTGAGGTGGATGTAGGATAGATCCATCCCTCAGAGTGTGATAGAGTGATGGCATCATCATAAAGTGTGGCATAGATGGAGGTGTTAGGGGATGACAGATAGAAAAATTAGAAACCCACACACACCACAATGATTTAATATGGTTTGATTAATGTTTGTTTAAATAGATTTTAGTATGTCTTTGATTCTAATGTGTTTTTGCATTTGAATGATTGCTAATATGTTTTATGTTGTGATCTTGATTTCTACTTGATGTGTGTATTGATCTAGTTATGTGTTACATTTATGTTGACATATTTAGATTATTTTCATTATGATGATACTATATCATGTGATTGGAATCCTTGAATGTCTATATTAGGCTTTGTAGCTATTTATGGATAGATGTATATGTGTGATTTAATTCATATTTATAAATACCTTAGTACATAGCTAGGGAATTTAGTTGCATTATGTGCTAAATGACTATTAGATTGAATAAGTAACAAGGCATGAATATGATGTAACCAAGTGTATTCATAGTGTTTATTCAATGTCATTATAACTCTATAAAATCATTCTTATTGTCAAATAATAATTGCATTGTTGATACTTATTGGGAAGTCATTATGTTTGATTAATGTTATGACATTTGATTGACTTTTATTAAGTTGATGTTAAAAAGGTCAATTTCATTGTTAATAATTATAGTGTTTAGAGTATTCAGTGAAGTTGTTGTTATCATGCATAAGGTCTTTAGTGAAAATCAATTACTTTATCAATCACCATAATGTGTAAAGTGACTTTATGAAGTCAATATGCATGCATAAAGATTGAAGGGATTATTTTATTATTTAATTATAGAAAGTTAGAGATTAAGGTTTTAATTGGGATTTTAACTTGGTTACATTAGAATCATGTAAAACAAACACTATGTTTTGAGTTGCATGGACTCTCTACATTGAGTTCACTTTCAGTTAGTTGGAGAAACTACAGAGGTTGTTAGCATGTAGTAAAATATAATGGAGAGAGAAGGATGCTAGGGAAAACATGGAAGAGGAGTAGGAGAAGGAAAATAAAAATAAGAAAGGGTTCAAGGATGATTTGTGGGAAATGAAATACCAGTTGGTCATATACATGCATAATACACTAGGTTCATCTGGCAATTTCCATTCATATGGGCTTTGTATGAGATAAATGAATGAAATTTGGTTAAGGGTTTTGGTTTTTGTTATTTTTTGTAAATAATTAAAACTAGTGCATATTTTTAGTACTGTGGATGGCTTGGCCATCCACAGAACTAGACATATAACCTATTGAACCCTAGGTTTTACTTGTGAAAATAAATTTAGCTGCCTTAACATGTTTTAAACTAGGTAAATCATAGTACGAGATGAAACCTTTTTGAGTTATATGCAAAATATAAATTATAATAGGGAGACTTTTGTGTATTTTGTTGGGTCAATTTTAAAACCTAGGAAAAATTAATTGATAGTTGGGGTATTCATCACACCCAAGTAACAAATCAGCTAGTTTATTTTATTTAAAACTCAATCTTAATACTTTATACCTTCATTCAATTTCATAGAGATGATGTTTCATTGGAATCTTTCAACCTACATCGGGTATGGCCTTTGGTAAGGGTTATATTTATTCAGGTACTCCTTAACCTGTAGGTGGGTATAAACATTACTTGAGTTGTTTTATATTATTTTTCAAAACTCAAATACAATTACACACACACACACACACATGTTAAGTTGTGGAGCTAAAAGCTTCACTGATGTAGACATGGAGGAGGGTACAGAAGGGTTGCTGAGTACCACGAACACCGGCATCAGTTAGGCCAACCGATGTCGGCAGGAAGGAGACAGGAAGCAACCGACATCGATCAAATATCGGCCGGCGTCGGTGACCCCCAGGTGGATAGGGACGGGCATCGGTCACATGTGTGGTTCGATTGTGAGCTTATTATGAGCAGTTAGCTAACGAACCAAGTGTTTGCATGATGAGTGCTAATTTTAGACTCATAGTTGTGGATTTAATTATTGTAATTGGATGTCTAATTATTGTTTGGATGAGATCTATATAATAGACTCATGGTTGTATTGTAAATTAGTGCTAGGGAGTAAGAGAGCATAATTATAAGCTCCTTCGGTGTGTGAGGTAGAGCTATGGTGCGTTCCTCCTAGTGCCACAGTACCAGGTGTGTTAGTGCTGGATTGGAGAGTTAGCTAGATTCTTCAAGTATGTATGATCTTGGTCATCAGGTGAGCATGGCCCTTATAGGAGATCTACATGGTAAGTAAGATCGTTGATCTACAGGTGTGTGTGTGTGCAAGGTCAAGCTTCACAGGTGTGCAGAACCAAGTATTGATCTGTAGGTTGGAGATCAGATAGGACAGCAACACAACAGGGAGTAGGATCAGGCAGGATCTACTTAGAGTATGGTGTGTACTCATTGGTATGTACATGGAGTACATGGAGAGCTAAGAGGAAGGCAAGGTAGTTCCTTTCATAAGTATGGTCTGTTGAATTGCAGGTTGTTGCAGGTTCATGGGAGATCTACTTGAAGTACTTTGAGTACTTGTGGAGTGCGTAGAGCACTTGTGGAGTGTGTGGAGCACAGGTGTAAGGTGAACACCAACTCTGTGTTTGAGTTGGGTGTTGAGACCTAGTAGAGAGAGCTTTGAGGAGAGAATTACTGTTCACTTGAGGTGTGGAAAACCTCTGAAGAGGTGGTGGAGAAGAAGTGGCATCTTCTTTATTGTATTCTTTTTTGTAAGAGTTATTAATACAAGTTGTGTATTGTCTCTCATATTCTATGTTATTCTGAATTCTAGTTACTTGTTGAATCTGGTTAATTTCTGCATATTAAGTTGCTTGGTTTGGTAATCAACTGTGTGCTTCCGGTGTTTCGCATCCTGACAAGTGGTATCAGAGCATGTTTGATGTTTTAGGTGCCTAACAAGTGGTATCAGAGCATGTTTGATGTTCTAGGTGCCTGACAAGTGGTATCAGAGCTAAGGTTGCAGGAAGCAGGTTTTGTGTTTGGTTACAGGTCACTCTCAGGGGTTTCTGATTGAGTGGGAGCAAAGCAATGGTAGATCAAAGTAAGCTAAGAATGGAGGAGTTGAAAAGCACAGATGGTTACTTAAGGTCCCATAGAAAGAAAGAGCAGGTAAAAGAATATTGTTGGTTTGTGGAAGATCAGCATGAAGAAACTGAAGAAGCAGATGTTGCAGGTGATATGGCACAGGCTGCTCTGGGAGGTTTCTTGGATAAAGTTGAATCTTGGATAAAAGATTCGGTTGCCTCTTTCTATGCAGCCCCAGGTAGAGGAGCTGGTGAACCTTGCCAAAGAATTGGCAAAGGGGAAGTGAAGCTGAAATTGCAGGCAGCCAACAATCAGGTGTTGATGAAGGTCATGCAGGTCCCAAGTTTGGAGATATGGCTAATTTCTTCAAAAAGATTGGGTGATGAGAGATGCACAAGGACTCTCACAGCGGATACACTTGAATTAGCTGGTGGTAAGAAAATAGGTACTCTTTATCTACTTGTTTATATTACTGATTCTTCTTCTATTGCAGAGACGTGGCTTCGTAGGCTTGGTCACATGAGCAGGAAGGAGATGCATGTTCTTAAGTGAAAGACGAATATATTTGATAGGCTTAAGAATTGGAAAGCCTTAGTGTTCTTGGAGGAGATGGCGGACAGAGACCAGTGGATGGTGCTAGATACTTCTGAGCAGGGTAGTTTGGACATGGGGATTGATTCAAAAGAGCTCGTGGATAAAAAGTCATCACTCACAGAAAACACAGGGACCGGCGTCGGTAGGAAAACTGACATCGACAGTAATAAGACCAACGTCGGTCATGAGGACCGATGTCGGCAGAAGGATGACACTAACATCGGCAGGTTGGTAGTCAGGGACAGACACATGGGAACTGACATCGATCAGATGCAGACTGTGGAGTGACCAAGGTTGGTCACTGTAACAGATTTTGGGTGGACAACATGTTGTCAAGGAGTCTCAAACACCCATACGGAGGACTGAAGACGTAAGTAGGCCCTCAAATTCGTTGTTCCTCTTCTTTATACTTGTTGCTGATTGTAGAGCAGGAAGGATCCAGGAAACAGGGGGGAGCATGGCAGGGATATGATGCAAAACCAAATGGGAGTTTTGGTAGGGTTTCCAGCCAGTGCAAAAGCATAAAGATGAATGGATTCCTTAGTTGAAGAATAGAGAGAACGGACACGTGAGATGGAAGACCAGGCATATGGTCTTGAGGAAGCTGTAGGATAGTGGTACAAGTTTTGACAGGTGGAGGATGAAGCATGGCTTCAGTCAATGTAAGGGTAACTACTGTGGTTTGACTTACCAGGGGGATGATGATTGCAACATCATTTTGTTGTTGTATGTGGATAGTATGCTAGCTAGCAGGGGTGTACATACAGGGTTTTGCTGAGCTAAGGGTAAGATTAGTTCAGTGGCATGTCAGGAGGAGTTTGGAGCAGTGAAATTCTTTGACATGGGAGGCATGGAGATCACAGGTTGATTTTGTCTCCAGTGGGAGCTAATGTGAATCAGGTGTTGGCGAGGTTCAGGATGCAGAGCCAGAGCACACTAAGGGTTGGATAGGTATAGTGTCCAAAATCACATGAGGTCTGGTATAGACCTGAATATTCCCATGCAGTGGGAGCTGTCAGAGAGTTAGGAGCCAATTCGAGGAAGTGGGTTCTCAGGGATTTGAGAGGGACCAGCAGCAGGTATACATGCAGGGTCAGGACTTCACTACATGTGTTTGTAGGTTTGGATGTGGCAAGGTACTTGGATGACAGGAGGTGCACCACGAGATGTGTGGTGGGTTGTCTTTAGGATTGAGCTTGAAGAGGGATACAAACCAGGAAATAGATTAGACGGGGTACAGGTACAGTGCAACTGTTTATCTCCAAGTGGGAGATTGTTAAGTTGAGCTAAAAGCTTCACTAATGCAGACATGGAGGAGGGTGCAGAAGGGTTGCTGAGTGCCACAGACACCGGCGTCAGTCAGGCCAACCGACGTCGGCAAGAAGGAGACAAGAAGCAACTGACGTCGGTCAGATATCGACCGGCGTCGACGACCCCCAGGCGGACAGGGACCGGCGTCAGTCGCCTGTGTGGTTTGACTGCGAGCTTATTAAGGGCAGTTAGCTAATGAACCAAGTGTTTGCATGATGATTGCTAATTTTAGACTCATAACTATGGATCTAATTATTGTAATTGGATGTCTAATTATTGTTTGGATGAGATCTATATAATAGACTCATGGTTGTATTGTAAATTAGTGCTAGGGAGTAAGAGAGCATAATTATAAGCTCCTTCGGTGTGTGAGGTAGAGTTATGGTGCATTCCTCCTAGTGCCACAGTACCAGGTGTGTTGGTGTTGGATTGGAGAGTCAGTTGGATTCTTCAAGTATGTATGATCTTGGTCATCAGGTGAGCATGGCCCTTATAGGAGATCTACATGGTAAGTAAGATCGTTTATCTACAAGTGTGTGTGTGTGCAAGGTCAAGGTTCACAGGTGTGTAGAACCAAGTATTGATCTGTAGGTTAGAGATCAGATAGGACAGCAACACAACAGGGAGCAGGATCAGGCAGGATCTAATTGGAGTATGGTGTGTACTCATTGGTATGTACGTGGAGTACATGGAGAGCTAAGAGGAAGGCAAGGCAGTTCCTTCCATAAGTATGGTTTGTTGAATTGCAGGTTGTTGCAGGTTCATGGGAGATCTACTTGAAGTACTTTGAGTACTTGTGGAGTGCATGGAGCACAGGTGTAAGGTGAACACCAACTCTGTGTTTGAGTTGGGTGTTGAGACCTAGTAGAGAGAGCTTTGAGGAGAGAATTATTGTTCACTTGAGGTGTGGGAAACCTTTGAAGAGGTGGTGGAGAAGAAGTGGCATCTTCTTTATTGTATTCTTTTCTGTAAGAGTTATTAATACAAGTTGTGTATTGTCTCTCATATTCTGTGTTATTCTGAATTCTAGTTACTTGTTGAATCTGGTTAATTTCCGCATATTAAGTTGCTTGATTTGGTAATCAACTGTGTGCTTCCGGTGTTTCGCATCCTGACAAGTGGTATCAGAGCATGTTTGATGTTCTAGGTGCCTAACAAGTGGTATTAGAGCATGTTTGATGTTCTAGGTGCCTGACAAAAAATATAATCATATAATCAAATTACATATTAATGTGATTATTTAATGTAGGACCATTTATCTATGTTTGTTGATTGAATGGTATTTTAACTATAGGTTTTATTTTGTGTGAGATAGGATAAAATATAGGATTTTGTGTATTAGGATTTATCCTTTGATTTTCAACAATGGTTAATACATAAATACAATTGGGTTTGTCTATTCTTTTAGTTACTAAGATTTTAGTTGATTGCAAATTGATAAGGTAACATACATCCATATACAAAGTTCAATCTCAGTATTAATAATATAAAATCAATGAAAATAGTTATTTATTGAGTATATTTTTAGGATAATATTTTTGCATGATATATGTAAATCTTGGAATGAATATTATATTCTTAATGAATATACTATGTTGACTATACCATTTGTACCCTCTACATAACTGAACTTGAGTTACATTTGGTTCAAACTATATTATGTCTGGGAGTTTATGAATTAATAGTTAGGTCTACAAGTTGATTGAACTTTGGTTTCCAAAATAAAGAAAATGGTTTTATATAGTTGGCTGAATTTGAACATATGACTATATATTTTGTTATACAAATCATGGAATGTTAAGTAACAATGATAAAATAAATAGCCTAAGTATTATTGTTTGAGTTGCTATTTATTGTGAATAAATTTTTAAAATATTTAATTGATTATTTAGTTATACATGATACTCTAGTTAATGGACATAAGTTGTCTAGTTAGAGTATATTGTATATTATACATATTATATTGGTAGTTGACTTATTTAGTTATATACATAGCCGAGTGTTTGAAAGTTATATATAAATATATGGAATATATTTGATTTTTTGATTAAGTAAAAGTATAGTAGATGTATACCATATATTTATATACACACTCCTTTAATGATTCTAAATATTCATGATATAACAATTAAACTTGGGTGTTTTGATATATGTTAATGGTATGAAGAAGCATTAAGTATGAAGTATTTGAAAAGGAACACAAGTCATTTTAGTGTTGTTGTATTAAAATGAGATTATTATTTTACTTTTAATATGTAAATATTAAGTTGTGAATTAATGTTATTATGTGGATGAATAACATAAGACTTAAAGTTACCTGTTAATATTTAGTAATTTGATGTCTAGATATACTTCTTATCTAAATGGTATGATTTTATTGAGAACTGATTTTGAAATCTATGTGTTTATCTAATTTATTATGCAGTAATAAATTATATGTTTTAAGATTCATTATGTTACATTTGATGGACTAAATGTATGTATTCTATATTTCTTTGTTTAACAAGTAATTTTTTGCTTATAGGGAATATTTTCTATGAATTTATTGGTTTACATATATATATATATATATATATATATATATATATATATATATATATATATATATATATATATATATATATATATATATATACACACACACATTAATGACACTAAATAAATAGTGTGATGGATTCCACTCGCTTAATTAGTGTCACTAATGCGTAGATAATGTGTAATCTAATTATTGAGTGGTGTGTATGAAATTGACTAATCCTAGTGACAAATAACTATATAAAAACTTTCGCCAAAATAATTTTTATACTTGAAATTTTTCATTTAATGTGTTTGATTTAGTTTACATGTTTGTATGATATCATGTTAGAACATATTTATTTATATTATACATCATATATTAGTTATCTTATAGAACATGGGTTATATTTTGTCACTCTGGATTCTTGCACCATCATTATCTACCCATCCATAAAAGGAGGTACATTCCTTAGTTGGGAGATAGTGCATGGGATTAATGGTCCATGGTTAGTGTGGAAAAGCATTCGATGATGCTCTTGCTCCCCATGGTAGTATGACACTAGAGACTCCACTGGATATTACTTAAGGATATTATGAGTTTGTTTAGACTCACATGATCTATAGAGCTTAGTATCATTGTATACGATTACTGAGACATTTATTATGCTAAAACTATAATTTCTATTCATATGTATAATTACAGCAGTTGGTTGTAATATTGTATCAATTGTGGATAAATTTGTAATAATAATTTTATAAATTAAATGCAATATTTATTACTATAATCAACATTGTACATGTTCTTGATATATTATTGGTATTGTGATCATTATCTAAATATATTAGTTATAGACCTTTATATGGTTAGATAAAAATAATGTATTTAGTTAAAAACAACTATTTGTGGGTTTCATCACGATGGATTATGTTAGCTTAATTTGTGTAATTTAAATAAAATACATTATTTTGGTAAAACTTATTGGGTTTGTTACATGATTAGACCCTATATACTAAACCTAAAACCCTAATCCTTGTACCATTTATCATAAACCCTAATTCATAATCCCTAAACCACAAACCCTTTAAATTATAGACCCTAAACCTAATATAATCAATTTAACCCCAATTAAGATCCTTTATATTATAAGAATTAGGTTCACAAGGATCAACTTAGGCACAATCACATCACTCGTTACCATAATTGACTACTTTCCTCAATCTATGATAATGTGGGGACTAACTAAGCCTAAACTCATATTCTTTACTTACATATATAGGTTCAAAGAGCTCAAATTTGCCCCAATTGCCTTGATTATAACTTGTATACCCTAAAACCTAAACCCTAATCCCTAAACTCTAAACCATAAATATAAACTTTATAAACCCTAAACAAATCATTTTATCCCAGATAAACATCATTTAAACTAAGAATTAAGTTCAAAAGGCACACTTTGGCCTAAATCACATGAATGATTACCCAATTTGAGTAATTCACTCAATTTGAATGATGAAATGGGGTATAATGACTGTAATCATACTTCTCATGACCCTAATCCTCACCATGATTACACATTGGCTCACATGAAGACTACTGGCCTAAGTTATCCTACTTTAAGACATCTTCCACCTACTCAAACCTCCCCTGCATCATATTCTTACTCTCCATACATCCTTAGTATATATTGGCCCTTTTTCACATAAGATAGGAATTCTAAAAACCCCTTGAGGCATTTCGAGAGCTTTTTGACCAACCCAAGACCATGTTTGACATAGGTCATCACTTGTGTGAAGGAAACCTGCGACCTAGGCAAAGCATGCCTAAAAGTGCCAAAATGAAGTCAAACAATAAAAAATAGCTAGTTTTAGGTCATTTGTTAGATTAGGGTTGTGATATATGCCTTTTTCTCGTTCATTTGAGCCTCTCCTCATATGATTTCATACTCTCTTGATTATTCTTCCCTCTCTTGACTCTCATGCCTTCTTGAATCTCTCTTGATTCATTCTTGGCACTCTTGAACTTCATTGGTGATAGAAGATCCCATTTGCTACTACACACTTTCTTGGAGACTCCATTGTTTCTTTTAGTTGTTCTTACTTCCTTATGGCTTTCTTCTATCTTTTACATTTGGAATTGCACTTGATTTGTGCACTTGGTTGGAGCTCTTACACTATTTCAAGTTCTCACTTCACCTCCTCCTTTGATCTTGGATTTTGGTTTAGACTTCAACTTGCCCATAGCTTTGTTTTCCTCCTACATCACTTCCTATCTTGGATTATTGGTTGGTATAACATTTTCACTTCATCCTTGAGCTTGATCTGAGGGCATTTTTCTATGTAAAGTGAAACTACACTATTTTGTGTAGTGTATATGCTAGGGTTTGAACTATTTTAGTGAAATGGTTGTATTGTGCATTGCTTAGAGTAGTTTCTAAAGTTTCTTTCATTGGTATATGATTAAAATAATAATTTAATTACTTTAAATATTCGTTTTTTTCATATCATTTCTCTTTTTAGAAACATTCGTCATTGCATATTAGAGATATACATGCTCAAGACAAACTAGAAAACTTGCTTAAATGTTCTCTCTCTTGCTAAACTAAAACATTGCATTGTTATAAAATAATAGTATTGATTTAAAAAGATAGATAAAATATAGAATAGGCATGTTATTGAACCCTTTCTTGAAAACATATTTATTTCTTAAAACATCTTTCATTTAGCCTCAAAGTTATTTAGCTTCTATATTTACATTTTAGTTATTATCTCTCTCTATTAGGTGTTATTATTCTTGCTTTGTTTATACAATCAATAGTCTAGTATTAGCTACTTGATTTACTGTGGCTGGACCCGTTAGAGTAACTTGCATAATTTGTGTGCCTATTCGTGTTATCCAAACTTGATTTGTAATTCTATATATAGCTTGGTGTAAGCTGGCAAATTAGATAGCCATTAAGGATCTCTTATAGCCCATAAATCCCATAAGCCTTCTAACCTCTTAGTGGTTTTCTTTATCAACATGCCACACACTAGTGATTTCATTCATATTCTTGGAGTTACATTCTACCATGTTGTGGCCTAGGCTAGAAGCTTATTTTTTCCCTTTTTAGGCCTCCATTTTGCCCCATCATTAATCTTGAAACCCCAAAACCTTCACCTTAAGGGGTTTAGTCCATTTCGGATGTAATGGTCAAGTCTATTTATTTCTTTGAGACACCTTGGGTGTGTTTTAGGACCATTCCTATCTCTTTGACCCTTAATTCTTCTATCTTATCAAGCCCATGCACTCTTTGTTAGATGCACCTTGTGGGCCTTTTCTAGGTGTTTCCCCCTTTTTTGCATTTCAAACCATGAAACCTCCATCTTAGGAGTTTTGGCACATTCTGAGCACATTAGCATCCTCCATTTTTTAATTCAAGGCTTCATTGGGCCCATTATAGCCCTATGTTGGTTCTCAGGACCCTTTTAGATCCTCATTGACCTCTTGAGCCCATGTCCCATCTCATGGGCACCCAGGGATAGAAGTTACTTACTATACTTATTTTATTTAGTCATTTCTCTACCTTTCCATATTCAATCCATTCTACCTCCCTCTCTTTCTTTTTTGTCATGTTTTTAGGTAGGGTTGTTACCTAGTAGTGGTGGTTTGGAACTTTTTCTAGTATTACCAATTGGTCTAATTCTTCTTTGAACTTCCCCCCACTTTCCCTTATTACCTCTTTTCATAGTTGGTGTTGGTCAACCACTATTATTTTAGCTTGGTTCCATTATTAGTTTCCCTCATGTAACTCATTTATACTTCTTCCCTTTGAGATTACATTTCAATAGTTCTTATTCTTGCATCCTCAACCCCCGTCATGGTGTATCTCTCAATGGTGATTTACATAGATGGTGATAGTTGGGGAAACCTAGGACTAGCCACTATGGTTTGGATTATCCATGATCTATGGGGTCATGAGTTTGTTTCAAATTATTTCTTTCTTAATAATGATATAAACAATGTCATCGAGTATCACGTAATCATTTCTACATTTATCAATGCCCATTAATTAGGCACATGCTATGTGTATTTATTATTTTAATCACTTTTATCCATATCAACTCACTAGTGTGTGTGCCATCCTTAGCTTTGGGTTTCTTCCCCTCTTTGAGGTGGCACGTGATTTTCTCTCTTGCTTTGATGATGTCTAATTCACCCATATCACTTATAAGGAGAACACTAGGGTCGATGCCCTAGTAAATGTCATTATGGATAGTATAATTTTATTTTATATCACTTATGTCCCTTCTTTATAGGATCTAGAGCTAGAGCTAGAGTTGGATTTTATATTTCATAGCATTTACACTCTCACCTATGGATCACGCCATCGACTTCTTCTATCACCATCCTTATCTAATACGTGTAGGTAATGTTTCCTTTTATCTTTAAAGTTATTGGTTTCCTTTACTTTTGTGTGGATTTTATGTACTACACAATAATCCTTTTTCATTTAAAAATTCACTACTTATACCTTGGGGGCATATGTAATCATACTTCTCATGACCCTACTCCCTATCACTATAGATTATCTCACGTGCATATTACCATCTTAGGTAATCCTAATTTGATACATCCACCACATTTTTGGACCTCTCTTTCATCAAATTATTACCCTCCATACATCCTTATTTCATATTGGCCCTTTTTCACACAACATAAGCCTTCTAAAGAACCCCTTAGGGCCTTTTGAGAGCCTGTTGACCATCCTAAGACCCTGTTTGATCTAAGCCACAACTTGTGTGAAGGAAACCCATGACCTAGGACTCACTTTTCCTTCACAAAAGCCATGACCTAGGCCACAATCTAGGCATAACATGCCCAAAAGTGTCAAAATGAAGTCAAATAGTCAAAAATTACTAGTTTTAGGTCATTTGGTAGATTAGGGTTAGGATAAATGCCTTTTTATCATTCATTTAATCCTCTCATCTTATGATTCCATACTCTATCTTGATTCTTCTTCCCACTATTGACTCTCAGGCCTTTTTTAATCTCTCTTGATTCATTCTTGGCACTCTTGAGCTTGATTGGTGATAGAAGATCTCATATGCTACTACGCACTTGCTTGGAGACTCCATTGTTAGGTTGTGGAGCTAAAAGCTTCACCTTGATGCAAACATGGAGGTTGCTGAGTATGATAGTCACTGACATCGACAGGCCACAATTGATGTTTGTCAGGGATCAGTGTAAAAGAAACTAACATTGGCAGGATCAGCTGGCATCAGTCACCTCCAGGCAGATAGGGACCGACGTCGGTCGCCTATGCGGTTCTAAAACTGTTGTTGATGAATAGTCAGTTAGTTGAACAGGTTGTTTGCATGTTAAAGACTAGTTCGAGTCTTGAGCTGCAAGTTTAATCATTGTATGCATGAGATATATATAATAGACTCATGGTCTATATTGTTAAGTGTATAACTTGGAGAGTTCTTCCACTAGAAGAATCACAGGGGTTCTTCCAGGAATGTAAGATCAGGTTTGGTTTGCAGGGTGTTGCAAGATCATGAAGGAGATCTACATGTGATAAGTAAGATCAGGTTGGTCTACAAGGGTGTGTGTATGCAAGGGTCAAAAGGAGATCTATGGGGGAGCAAGATCCAAGGTGATAGCAATACATCAAAGAGCAAGATCATGGTGAGATCTACTTGGAGTACCGGTTCGTACTCGATTGTATTGGTAGTATAATGAGGTGAACAACAACTTGTGTTAGCTATGTGTTGTGACCTGTATTGAGAGAAGATTACTCTTGAGGAAAGATTACTGTAAGCCCATGAAGTGGAAGAAAGAGTTTGATCTCTTTGTTGTAATTTCCTTCTGTAATGAGTTGAATACAATTATGTGTTGCCTCTCATATTCTATATTGTTTCTCATTGATAGTTACTTGTACTTCTGGTATAATTTTGCATATTAAATTGCTTATACATTGGTAATCATATGTGCTCTTAAATCTGACAAGTTGTGTCAGAGCTTTAGGGAACTTAGGTCCTGTTAATTGGTATCAGAGCGAGGTTGGACGTTCTCAGAGTGAGTTTGACTAACAAATGGTTCAGATCTGGTTAGTGTTTTTTGATTACAGGGTACTCACAGGGGTTTCTATTTGAGTGGGAGTATAGCAATGGTAGAAGAAGGTAAGCTGAGGATGAAGAAATTTAGGCACAAGATTAACACCACAAAGAGTGTGGTGGGTAGTCTTCAAGATTGAGCTTGAAGAGGAATACAAGCCAGGATGCAGATTAGATAAAGTACTGGTATAGGTACAGGTGCAGTTGTTTATCTCTAAGTAGGAGATTATTAGGTTGTGGAGCTAAAAGCTTCACCTTGATGCAAACATGGAGGTTGCTGAGTATGATAGTCACTGACGTCGGCAGGCCACAACCGACGTCGGTCAGGGATCAGTGTAAAGGAAACTAACATCGACAGGATCAGCCAGCATCGGTCACCTCCAGGCAGATAGGGACCAATGTCAGTCCCCTGTGTGGTTCCAAAATTGCTATTGATGAATAGTCAGTTAGTTAAACAGGTTGTTTGCATGTTAAATACTAGTTTGAGTCTTGAACCGCAAGTCTAATCATTGTATGCATGAGATATATATAATAGACTCATGGGCTATATTGTTAAGTGTAGAACTTGGAGAGTTCTTCCCTTGGAAGAATCACAGGGGTTCTTCTAGGAATGTAAGATCAGGTTTGGTCTGTAGGGTGTTGCAAGATCATGGAGGAGATTTACATGTGATAAGTAAGATCAGGTTGGTCTGCATGGGTGTGTGTATGTGAGGGTCAAAAGGAGATCTGTGGGAGAGCAAGATCCAAGGTGATAGCAATACATCAAGGAGCAAGATCATGGTGAGATCTACTTGGAGTACCAGTTTGTACTCAGTTGTACTGGTAGTACAATGAGGTGAACAATAGCTTGTGTTAGCTATGTGTTATGACCTGTATTGAGAGAAGATTACTCTTGAGGGAATATTACTGTAAGCCCACGAAGTGGAAGAAAGAGTGTGATCTCTTTGTTGTAATTTCCTTCTATAATGAGTTGAATACAATTGTGTGTTGCCTCTCATATTTTGTGGCATTTCTCATTGATAGTTACTTGTACTTCTGGTATAATTTTGCATATTAAATTACTTATACATTGGTAATCATATGTGCTCTTAAATCTGACAAGTTGTGTCAGAGCTTTAGGGAACTTAGGTCCTGTCATCCATTACTACTTTTAGTTATTCCTAATTCCTTGTGTCTTGATTATAGCTTCTAAATTTGGCATTTTACCTGATTTGTGAACATGGTTAGAGCTCTTACACTATTTCAAGTTCTCACTTTGCCTCTTCCTTTGCTCTTGGCTTTCTGTTTGGACTTAAGCTTGCACAGAGTTTGGTCTTCCTCTTTCATTGCTTCCTAGCTTGGACTCCTAGTTGGTAAAACATATGAAATTCATATTTTAGATTGATATGAGGGCACTTTTATATTCAAAATGAAACTCTATTGTTTTATGTACTGTATATGATAGGGTTTGAACTGTTTTAATGAAATAGTTATTTTGTGCATTATTTAGAGTAGTTTTTAAAATTTCTCACATTTGTATATCATTAAATTTGATGCTTTAAAAATTCCTTTTTTTTACATATAATTTATCTCTTTGGAAAAAATCCTTGTTTCATAGTAGAGATGTAAATGCTCAAGACAACCTAGAAAACTTGCTTAAACATTCTCTCTTTGTTGTTAAACTAGAACATTGCATTGTTAGAAAATAATAGTATTGATTTGGAAAGATAACTCAAATCTAGAATAGGCATGTCCTTGAACCCATTTTTAAAAATGTCTTTATTTCTTAAAGCATCTTTAATTTGACCTCAAAGTGCCTTAGCTTCCAGATTTACATTTTATTTATTGGCTCTCTACATTGGATGTTATTGTTATATCGTTGTTTATGCAAGCAGTGTTTAGACCAATTAGAGTAACTTGCATAATTTTTGTGCCTATTCATGTTATCCCTAACCTAGTTTACAAGTCTATCTATAGCTTGGTGCAATACATCAAACCGGATAGCCACTGTAGATCTCCTATAGCCCATAGAACCCTTGATCCTTCTAGCTTCTTAGTGGTTTGATTTAGCACCTTAACAATTACTAGTAGTTTCGTTTAGATTATTAGAGCTATGATGATAACCCAAAAACACAATTTATTGTCATAAATAGGTCCACGTGATTCAAATTATCCTTAATTAACTTTATGATTAAACCATGTATACCCTAAACCTTATAGGTCTTAAACCCTAATACCTAAACCATAAACCCTATACCTTGTATTGTAAACCCTAAACTAGTTGGTTTATCACTAATTAACATCATTTAGAGTAATAATTTGATATACATTACTTAATTTGGTCTAAATCACATTATTAATTGCCTAATTTGACTAATTATCTTAATTTTTTATGATGTGGGGGCTAATTGAGCCCAAAAATACAATGCACCCTATACACACCCTAAACCATGTATACATTAAACCCTAATACCTAAAACATAAACCCTAAATAATATAACCTAAATTGTAAACCATAAGTTCTCTATTTACCAAACAATTTAGCCCTAATTAACAACCTTTGTAGTAAGAATTAGGTTCACATGGCATAGAGTGATTAGACCTTATATACACCCCTAAACCTAAACACTATGCTCTAATCCCTAAACCCTAAAACATAAATTGTAAGTCATATGCCTTAATTCCCTAATCCCTAAACCCTATGTACTAATGCCCTAATCCGTAATCCCTAATTAGGATTAAAATGAGCCACATGAATCCATTATAAATTGTATATGATGTGATTTGAAGTGAAATTAACCCTCATGTCATGTCATATATAACTAACCAAAGAGTTGATTCATTTAATCGAAGAGGTATTTGAGGCCAATTTGAATCCCGTAAAGAATAAGATATGATTTGGGAATAAATTAAGTTTGATTCTATTGTGAATTGAACTAATTAGTCAATTTGTGTAATTAGTGTGTGATTTGGGGAAATTGAACCCTTAAACCAAATTTATGACTCAATCGATTATATAATGTATGCAACATGTATGGCTTAAACTGACTCTACTTTTATCAAAAATGCAAACACAAAGGCAATTTTCACAAATAGGTTCAAGCAACTCAATTTTTCTTCAATTACCTTAGTGATAGGACCCTATATCCTATAAATTAAACCTTAAACCCTGTACCATTTACATTAAACCCTAATCCATAATATCTAAACCCCAAAGCCTTTAAATTATAGACCCTAAAACCTAAATGAATCAATTTATCCCTAATTAATATCCTTTTATATAGTAAGATTTAGGTTCACATGGATCAACTTGGGCAAAATTGCATTACTCATTACCATCATTGACTAATTGGCTCAATCTATGATGATGTGGAGGCTGATTAAGCCCAAATATATAATGGACCCTATGTACACCCTAAACCATATATACATTAAACCCTAAGCCCTAAAACCTAAACCATAAACACTATACCCTAAATTGTAAACCATAAGTTCCCTATTTACCATTCAATTTAGACCCAATTAACATCCTTTGTAGTAAGAATTAGGTTCACATGGCATAGATTTATTAGACCTTATATACACCTTAAACCTAAAACCTATGCCCTAATCCCTAATCCCTCAAACAAAAAATTTAAGCCTTATGCCCTAATTCCCTAATCCCTAAACCCTAAACCATGTGCCATAATTCTCTAATCCCTAATCCCTATCCTTAATATATAATAATAATAAGATCATATTATTCAATAACATCATCACATTATATAGCGTGATCATGTTATTTCATAACGCTATCACAATATTCTTGATACAAATAAAAATCACTTTTAAACATCTATTTTTAACCCAAATCAAGAATTTTGTCCTTATATTATCTGCATACCTCTACAGGACATGTGAAAACTATGTACTTATTTTGACCCCACCTTTGAAAATGTATCAATTGTCCTTGATGGTTGATGGATCACATTTGAGGAATAGGAATATGTTGAATAACAAAACACCAAAGGAATTAGAGGATTTGAGAGAGAAACAAAAGATACAAATGCAAAAACTTCATTTAAGACAATGTACAAACCCTAATCCTGATGAACCAAATGCCATAGATATTGATCCAATTGATAGTAATTAATTAAAAAATGATGAAATTGACCATAATGAATTGAATAATGATGAAATTTACCATAATGAAATGAATAATAATGAAATTGACAATAATGAATTAGATAATGTTGAAAGTTTACATTCAAAGTTCTAAGTTTTTGATTTTTTTTATGATGAGTCTATGTATGATGCTTTACCCCCCATGAATTAATAAAATTTGATGGAAATAAATAAATATTAAATTAACAATCTATAAAATTTTATGGAAACATATAATCAAAAAATAAACAATAAATAAAATGTCATCCTACCTATAAACAATGAAAGTAATAACGATTTTGAAACACCCTCTCAACAAATTCACCATTAAAAACACTTCCAAGAATTGTGTAGAAAATACAAGTACTTAATTGATGTCAATTAAAATATTTTAGAACCAATGCATAAAAAAAATTCTAATCTCTATTAAAGATGACTAGATGAATAAATTTGGGATAGTTTCTTTCATAATTTGGATTATAATAGTTAATGATGTCAATTATTTGTTTTGCTGATAAAATTGATCAAGATGAGACCTATAATGTACACATTAGGACTAATAACATATAACATATATGATGAAAATAGTGAAATTATTGAAAATGTACATGATGCATATCATATTGTAGGCCCAAAATCATGCACATAAGATTGAAATGTTGTCCAGTGTATACTTATAAATTGTGTAATAAGTGGCCAAATAGGGAAAAAATGAATGATTTTAAAAACAAGTTGAGCACTTAATATATCTATAAAACCATTAATGAAATCAATTTAAATAGATGAAAGACTTAATAAACCTAATAACAATGAGCTTTGGGCATTCTCTGCTAGATTTTCACAAAAGGAAAAGGCTATAGTTGATGCTTTCAAAGAGTTACCTACTCAATTTTGGAAAGACAATACAAGAGTTTTGCCTAATGCAAGAGATGTAGTTACAGAAGAGTTAGTTTTTGTAACTATGAGCCACATCCAAGACATTTATTGGATATGACTCAAACACAATTGCACTCTAAGTTTTTGTCAAAACATCCACAATTTTTTATTTGTAAAAAATATTTTGAGATGGCCAAACCTTTTTATGTAAGAATAACTCAAACATGCACCAATTGTTGTTGTAGGCAACATGTTGAATTTTTAATGCACTATGATATTTTTCATCATATTTTTTTTACTTTTCATACTAACAATATTTTTCAAGAGTGTGGCTTTGAATTTCCACTAAAATCAACCAAGAAATTTATTAAAACTATTTTTTGCAAAAGATTGGATGGATAATTATTTTATATCAAATTATGTTTAGATGAAAATTGCCACATTTGTGGTGGATACCCAAAATCAAAAATTGTATCCATAAGGAGAGTATATGTATGATTGGACATGAATTAGTGGGTTGAATTAAATATAAATCATTGACTTATCAAGTAAAATATGGAAAAGAATTTAAAAGGTGTGAGCTTATTATAAAAAAGATACCTCTTTCCAAATTTTTGGTCAAATTTAGGGATAAACTTGTTTATGAGTATGTAAGGTACACATATAGGGATAGATGATTGGATGAACATTTCAAGATAAGGTGAGATATATTCTCACTTTGTTAGATTGTTTATTAGTTAACTTTATTGAAAATTACACATTCAAACCACTGGAAGTTCAATCGCAATATTAGTACTCATCACAAGTTTCCATATTCATGCATATAGCATTCATGCATGCACCTGATAGTATAAAACAATAACAAAAAATATTAAGGGAGTACCATTTCTATATCAAAGATGACAGATCACATTATTTAGATTATGTACAAGGTTATTTTCAAAAGTTTTATGAACAAATGAGTCAAAACAACATTACTTTCAATCAACATTACATCTAATTAGATAATTATACATCATAATTTAAAAATGCATGGATATTTTATTGGTTGAGCAGGATGCACATTACCACTGGGGTAGAACACATTTGCAGTTTCACCAAGGTTGGCTATCAAAAAGGGGATCATGATGGAGATGGAGCATGTGTGAAAAGAGATGTTACAAAAGAAGAGTTGAAATTTGAAGAGGGCACTGATTTGATAAATGCAAAAACCATGGTTGAATGGTGTAATGAGAACATGGGTCATGGTTCTCAACCAAATTCTATTATTTGTATAAATTTCTAGTTATTGAGGAAGAACACTTGGCAAAGTCTGAGGATTGTATGATGATAATAGGTGCAAGTGAGCTTCGCTCATTATGTAGCTCAAATACAAGTTCTTACACTGTTCATACAAGACATTTGGTATGTTTCTATTCTAAATGGGTGAACTCTATTTGGAATGAGTGTGAGTCACAAGATTAGGTGGATGACTGGAGTTCCAAACCTCTAATTCTAATCAACATATAGCATGCTCTAACAAGATTACAACCTATAAATATGATATTATCAGATGAATTTTACCATGTATTTAATCTAGTGGAGCCAAGTAGAATATTTTTTATTATATACAATTTATTTTTGTTCTATATTTTCATAGTGTCACTAAAAATGGTTTTTTGTGATATAGGGCATTTTTTACAATTATTACAGATGAGGACAATGAAAAAGGCACAAATTACTACTTGTGTCAATGTGTAGAAAGAGAAAAAAATTGATTTCCCCATCTATAGATGGAGAAAATAATGATTATCCCACTGGATAGATGCGGGATAATGGGGGATAAAAGGGGGATCTAAAGCAACATTTTTTTATTAAAATAATTTGGCAATGACATAAGAATATGAATTATGTCATTTTTAATGTAGTTTCTAAATATATAAAAAAATAAGCCTAGATTGATGGAGTTTATTAGAGTCTAAGTATGATTATCACAATCAAAGAGCCAAACACATAATAATCATAGATAAAAAATAATATTGTATTCAACATATATAAGAATAATACATGGGATATTAAATAGCCAAGATGATTTACCAACTTTCTATAAAATAGGGAGGTTAACAAATAATTAACCTGTTAATAGAGATATGTGTATAACAAGAATATATTATTTTCATAAATAATATATTTTACTAACCAACTAATATATTTACGTGAGTTTTAACTCACTCACACAATATCTATTTACCTCTTGGTAAATACTGAATGTAATTGATAATGTAAAAGCTAATCCCTAACATTCCCCCCTTAGTTTTTACTCTCACCTGTAGTATGTTCACCCCTATGACATGTCCTATTTGACTCATGACCTGGATATAAAAAATGAATTACTCCTTCCATGGTTTTAATCAGGGTTACCACAAACCTTGACATGATAGGATCCATCAATTATTCAACTCCAATGGTTTTTTGAATCCTAACACAGACCTTTCTAAGATCCATGAACTGACTTACATTGGAGCTTTCTATCTTTTCACTTTGTTTTTACATTAATAAATTATGTTTGGAATTTGTACACAAAGTATATTACTTGAAAAAATATCTTCTCATATTCTTATTTTGTAAACACATAATGGAAACTATAAAAATACACCACACTACATATGTCACCAAATCATTCTAGGCCCTGTCATTGGTGACTGATGAGAGGCACTAAAACCTCTAGCCTCTATTTCCTCCTTCCTCTAGTAAGGGATGTTGTTTTCTCAACATGTGTTGATGAAGCTCAATTGTATGATTTTATCAAGGAGAAATCCTCTTCCATAATTCAGACATTATTTATAAGTGAAAATGCATCTATTTTATTATATTTTTTACAAGTTTAAAACATGATGACTCTACTATTGACTTGACAACTCTTAACTTGGTCTTAGTATCATAACGAATCAAAATAACTCTTCTTTTTTTCTTTTTCTTTTATTACAACTATGATCCATAAAAAATTAAATATTATGAAAAACTATACTATAAAAACTCAAAATTATTTATCAATATTGATGACTAATTATATAAAAAAAGATGACTTGACTTTTTTTTATAATATTACAACTAACATATCTTAACTCAAAAAAAAATGATTCTAGTAATATCAATAAACTTTAACAAATGACTCTAATTAGCTTCATTATAACATTTAACAATGTTATATACACAAGACACCATATAAAACTCAAAACTTAAAACAAGTAAATTCTAACTATTGACCAATAATCTAAACTTTTAAATAATACAAACAAATATGACTGACTACTATAAAAAACTACTTTAGAACTATAATGAATCTCCAACTTTAGATTTGACTTTGACAAAGTTTATAATACAAAAATTAAATAATTGACACTCATTAAAAACAAATTTAAATCCTAAACCTAAACATAAAAACCAATGTCATGATCTTGGATCGAATAGTTACAAATTTCATGGAGTGAACAGAACTTGATGCCACAAAGAGATCTTAATGCCACTTTGATTGTCACCTACATCAATTTTAGCTTGCATGGATCATAGGTCAAGATAAGTCCATAACCAAGAATAAAATCATTTGAAAGTTTAAGTAGGATTCTAGTTGGATCTATAGAAACCAAGCCATGTAGCTAATCTAACAAAATTATAGAAATCTATTGAGATCACCACATTGATTCAAATAATAAGCTTTCCAATTTTGAATGCTACTTTACAAAAAAAAATACAATCTCATGAGCTGAGTCTCTAAGTCTACAAGGATCGAGCTGAAGGATGATAGCATACAAGAAAAAAAAATTATCATAGAATGCCAGAATGGAAATTATATGGTGTAATCCATAGAGATAAACAAGTTGCTTTTAATCATCAAAATGTTAGCATGAAATCCATAAACTACACACAAAATGTAAAAATTGGTGATGAATGCAAAGAAATCAAACACAACACCACTGATATGATGGTGCATAAGATGTTCAAGGCTCAAATTAAATGATATCTTCAAAGTGATCTATTGTTGTTTTAGATATACAGTTGAACCAAGAATTCCAATCAACACGTGGATGATGGAAATGATTCAACAACCAAACAAGGTGCAAAATAAAGACATATTTAATACTTAGCATGGAATCATGAAGCAATGGCTAAAGTAAGGACTCTCATTGCTAAATCATGCTCTGATACCAAATGATGAGGTTTATCAGAGTCTAAGTATGATTATCATAATAAAAGAGTCGAACACATAACAATCATAGAGAAAAAATAATATTGTATTCAACATATATCAGAGTAATACATGGGTTATTAAATAGCCAAGATGAATTACTAGCTTCCTATAAAATAGAAAGGCTAACAAATAATTAACTTGTTAATAGAGATATGGGTATAACAAGAATATATTGTTTCCATAAACAATATATTTTACTAACCAACTAATTTATGTACATGAGTTGTAACTCACTTACACATTATCTATTTATCTCTCAATAAATATTGAATGTAATTGCTAATGTAAAAGCTAATCCCTAACACAGATGATAAAAGTGTGCAAAATAGATGCATTTATGAAAATAGTTTGGTCATTTTTTATGAAAAAATAAGGAGAATGCATGTGTACAAACACATACTTTTTGAGTAAATGAATGTTTTTTTATATGAAACTTCATATATGGATAGGTGAAATGTCAAATATTGTTGAGAATATTTTTTATTAATTTTTTATTTAATATATTTTTTTTTAATAATTTTACAAGTCCCAGAAAGCTAAAAAATTAAAACTACAAGTGTACTAACACAACTTTTTGACATTAACTTCATGAAAATGAAAAAATATTTTTTAAAGCATAGCTGACACATGTAGATTATTGAGATATAAGTTTTATAAATTTTTGATTAATATTCAAAAAATTATAACAACATTTGTGACGATATGTATATAGTCTATAATGAGGTATGTTATGTAGAAATTAAATAATAATTATAAATAATATTCTAACATTAAAAAAATTATATATTATCAAACTACACTTTTCCCTCTAAAAACCCATATATGTATTTTTTAAATAATAAAATCAACTTAATCAGATGGGTTGACAAAGATGAAAAAAACTCCTAAATTTCTTAGAAATCAAATTGATTGGTTTGTGACAGGGTTTCGACTAGGTTTGGGACCCTCTAGGCCTAAACTTGAGGCAATTTTAGAGGGAAAGTGACAAACATTTTTTTTTAAATTATAAAGAGCATGCACCCTTTGCATACCAACTTTTCACCTATTAATTGATTCTTTTGATCTTTTCGTGGATCAAAAAGGGTGTGTGTGATTTCAAAAATACACACGCCCTTTGCGATTCATGAATTTCTTTTAAATTTACCATGAAATTTTCTCATTCATTTTGTTTTTTACAAATTATAAGTTAGTTTGTTCTGATATAGCTATGTGAATTCGGTAAATTCTTCATTCACTTTGTTTGAATCACTACAAATTCTTCAAGTTTAAATATATAATTAGATTATTTTTTATAAATATAAATAATGGGGTCAAGAATTTGTTGCAAAAGACCAATCAAAGAGCTAAAAAAATGAGAAGATTGAAGAGAAAAGAGAAAAAGACAAAAAAAGATAAGCAGTTAGGAGAGCATCCAAAAGGGCTTCTAGGCAAGGTGAAGGTGTTTCCTCTAAGCCAAGTAATATTTCAAATGAGATAAGAGAACTCAATAAATGTTTGTTGAATGATGAAATTCAAAATTTAGAGCTTTTAAGTAATGAATTTGTAATGAGTGATGAGACATATGGACAAACACAATATAATGAAATATCGATTCATAATAAAATTTTTGAGTATAATGATAATCAACATCAAATAAGAGTAGTTTTCTTAACTCTCTTATATTTTTATTTTAATAATTATAAATTTTGTATTTTAAGGGGAGGTATTTCAATTATCAATTTAAAGGGATCATAGTTTCTTTCTTTATTCTTAATTTTCTTGATTATTTCAAAAACTATAAACTCGTCAAAAAAAAATACTCCAATCTAAATAGATAAACTTAATTATTTTATTTTTTTTAATTTTAATTAATTTATGAACATAAAATCTCATTTAAAAAATAAATAAAACAATAATTTCAAACTGAACCCTGATATTTAACATATAAATTTATATTTCTCTCTATAAATTTTTTTTTTTTTAAATTAAAATTTTATATTAAAATCTATAATACTTTCCTTCTAGTTACTAATTGAGTGTTGGAACCATACAATACTTTTTATTAATTTAATATGTTAAAATGAAACACGTGTGATATATATTAATGTGCAGTGCGAAGTGTTGGCAATATTTATTAACTTGTACTATATGTTAGCTTTGCAAAAATTAATTAAAAATAAAAATAAAGACAATGAGAACGTGAAAAATGTGCGGATGCCGCTCCACTAATATCTTCGTATGGAAAACGTGTAGATTAAATTTTCCCGCTATTCAATCTATGTTTTGTCTATCTCCATTTTCTTACACTTAAAACCAATCCATTCCGGTTACAAAAATCAGCGAATTCTTTCAAATATATAAGATGACTATTTAAATTTTTTGAAAAAACTAATATATCGTCAATATAAACAGTAAAATGCTTAGTATGGCTAAAAATTCTATCCATCTTTTTTTGAAATTCAGAGGGAGCATTTTTTTAGGGCGAAAGGCATAACCTTCCACTCATAATGCCTATCTAACACTGGGAAGACAAATGCAGTTTTATAAGTATCTTTAGGTTCTACTACAATTTGCCAAAAACCACTTTTCAAATCAAACTTAGAAAAAACACAGCATTCCTTCAGCGTGTTGATAATAACAATCTTGTTAGGAATTGGATGTATGACAAGGATAAGCCAATCATTGAGCTTTTTATAATTTATTCCCAGTGTCATTTTCCCTCTTTTTTGTTCTGAGTGTTTATTCACATAGAATGTAGGGGCAGCGCATTCACTATGGCTTCTCTGTATCAAATCCTTCTGCAATAATTCTTTGATCTCTTCTTCTCCCATTTTAACTTGAGAAGGGGAGAGAGGGATAGTGTTAGATTTGATACATCTGGGATGATCAATGTCAGGGTTTCGATCAAGAGAAACAATATATTTACACTTATCCAAAAACCTTCAGGGATCATTATCACAAAATCTTTTGATCTTTGTTATGACAGTATTCAGGGTATCTTTTCTCTTTCCAAAATATTGTATTGCCCTGTAAATCTTCATCTGCAGTTCTTTGTCTTCTTCTTCACGGGGTCTTGTGGCAATTCTTACAGTTGCAGGTCTTTCTAGGAATTTGGTGTTCATTACCAAAGAAGCTTAAAGATAAGTATTTGTTGTGAACAATATAACTCATAAATTGATTCAATAAGTTCATTCCTAAAATAATATCCGTCAACATCTTATTGAACATCATAATTTTTCATATGCCTTAATACCATTTGCTTCAAGTAGTACGCTAGGAGCAACTTTGTTTATAGTAGTCCTTCACCCATTGACAGCAACAAAATCTAATGAAGCATCTTGCCATAGGTAATCTGGGATAGTCCATGCTTTACAATACTCATATTTGCTCCATTATCGATTAAACAATCTCAAGCCAATAAGCCATTGTTTGAATCAATAATGTTTACTGAGATAATGATTTTTTTTTGTTCTCTGGCATAGAAACATCCTTATTTAGGAGGAACTTCTTCAAGGTTGTTTTCTTCTATAGAATCTTCAAAATATCTTATTAATTCATTAATATCTTGAGATGCAGATTCTATTTCTGATTCTATAGCTCTGAGGATTTCAATAGGAGGCTTTTGGTATTTTATCAGGGTCTTTGTGCTTGGATTCTTAGGCTTAGATTTTTGTTTTCTATTCCATTCTGGTTGTGCATATAACATTGGGTTGTCATGAAAGTCAACATGTTGCAGTGTTTCGCCCTTAGGGTCATCTTGTGTGCTATGTAATTGGGTAAGCTCATCTTGATATATAGGGATGAGATGAAGAGGGAGCTTACGGTTCTAGAGTAGATATTCTAAATGTTGCATTCATGGTTTGGGATCAAATCCAGACATCATATTACAATAGTAGAGTTTAGTCTCAAATTTATCAAAAGAAGATAGTTTTTCAAATTGATTTACTTGATTTTTATTTTCACTAGAAGAAATATCATGTTCAGTGGGTATTGAATAGACATCATCATTTGAGTTGAATTCAGGAATAACTTGCATTTCTTCATTAGGAAGTATAACTCTAATTTTTTTCATCTCTTTAGGATACTTTTTCTTATTTGGGCACTTAGGAGCTATATAACCTCCCTGACCACAGATATAACATTTTATAGGTGATTTTCTTAAGATGGTTCGTTTTGGCTTAACATAAATTTTTATTTTAGAGAACCTCCTCTTATACTTGGGCTTGTCTCCAATTTTCCATTTTTGGGATCTGCTCTTTTCTTTCTAGTATTTATAATGAGAACTATCAAAACCATAATACCCTAGTGCACTATATCCACTATTTTTGCAGATACTATTATCAATGGTTTTCATTTATTTTTTAAGCAATTTGGTCACAGTTGTATCTTTACATTGATTGTAAAGATATTCTTCTATAGACTGGGTGATTTGACCTAAGGTCATTTTTGTAACTGTGGTTGTTTCTCCAATCATCGCTTCCTTTTTAGTTGCTATGTAGGCCAATAATCTGTCTAAGATTTCGTTAGGAAGTGCATTAATAAACATGTGTTTAGTTTCAATGTTTTGGCTCTATTTTGTTTTTCTTGCCAAAAGAGCAAAATCACACTTGAATTTGTCCCAATATTTCATGTTATAAAGCTTCATCTTGAACAATTTATTGTATTCAATAGCATCAACACTTACCATGTCTCCAACATACTCACAGATAAATGCTTCAGCAAAGTCAGCTACCGTGGATCCTGTCACAATCCTTTGGTCTTCTATAAGGGATAACCACCATCCTTTTATGCTACCATCTAGGTTATCAATTATAAGGTCCATACCTTCTTCCTTAGTCTTCCCAAATACAATTTTTTGAGTTTTTGCCCATCCATGGCACCTTTCAGTTAGACTTTGGATTCTATATCTTATATCATTACCTACTCCATACCAACCATCAATATTGAGTGAATATGGAAGTATAAGAAACTGAGTTAGATCATCTGACTGTCTTTCTTAATTTCATTGGATATCCTGATCAAGGGCTTCAACACTACCAAAATTTTCTTGGAGAAAGATTGCTCTAATCCTAGGTGTGACTATAGACAAGCTAGATGACTCACTTTTGGAGGAGTATACTTCTTCCAACCATTTGGATGTATCAATAAGTACAACCTTTTTCTCTTGCAAAAAGTACCATCACCAAGTTGGCTAGGGCTTTTTGAGTATAATTGGAGGGTACCAAGGGATACTTACAGTATCAGAATACCCATCGAGTAACTATACTAAAGGGAATAGATCTAGCATCCATGTCAAGGTTCTTAAATTGTAATTACATTTAAGCATTTTAAGAGTAGTAGGATCTTCTAGGTCAGTGATAAAATTAGGATAAACCCGACAAGTAATTTTACCATCATGGACATTATCATTCATTGCACCAAGCATAGCTTGGGAAATGTTTTGCACCCTACTATCAACAAGAATAGACAAAATAGGAACATCCAGGCCTTGCTTGAAAAAAGGTACTATTGCCCATTCTAACTTGCTGATGTGTACAAAATGACAGCCTTTTTTATAAAATGTATTAAAATGTTCCTTAGCCAGTATATTGAACCAATTACCCTCAAAATTTCCTAACATCAAACCTTTAAGAGTAAATTGTTTGAAAGAGACTTCAGTCTGAAACTTTTGTTTGAAGAAATTCATTTTATAGACTTTAGACAAACCTAATCTCAGGAGTTCCTAGTTTGCATTTATGGATTTGGGAGAAATATATTGGCTTAGATCATGTTTATCTTCTTTTCTATTTCTAACTTCTAATTTCTCTATCAAATATGAAAAAGGAACAAAACTTTCACTTACTTGGTCCATAATGCTTAAAAGATGCAACTCTTCTTAGGAGAACTTATCCCTGCTACTGCCTAGTGCTCATTTGGTTGGTAACTTCCAGAGCCTCCTCTAATAGATAATTATTTGAATAGGGGTTATTTAAAAAAATGGCTTAAATAACATCTTGCCTCAATGCCTTAACTCTAGGTATCCCACGTACATTCAAGAGCTAGATCTGATAGATTGTTGGGCCAAAGAAGTCTTGAGGAACTTCAGACACAGTAGGTTCCCTGAGCTTATGAACAAGGAAAGATAATATTCAAATCAACTTTAAACAGATTGTCAAAAGAGTGGTATGATTTCCCTACAGGGTAGAACAAAGAATTAAATATGACAATATGACCAACAATATATATTTAATAGGCAAACCAGGGTCTAATACCAACAAGATCGATTGAACAAAATATATTTATATAACATAGAATAATATTACATAATCGGTGAAGTCCAACAAGATTCTAACCATACATAGTCATAATCTTACAAACTCTTCAGGATCAATGATAAAAAAACTAACATACATTGGTTTCATAGGCTATGCACAGTGTAGAAGGCCAAATAGTTTTGACAACTATTCAACCCTGAACTACGTGGTTGTCTAAACCAACACTTAATAAACCTATCCTACGACTTGAAAATCTCTCTCCTTTCTATTTTGAGAATTCAATGGTAATGAATGAACCCCAAACTCTTATTAAATAAAGAATTGGGAGAGCTTTTCCATCGATTTAAGGAGTAACTGGTTACAAACAACCAAAAACCTAGGTTTGTTGAATGACAGCCCCATCCAACTAGGCAAAGTGACAAAAGTAAATATGCTTTGGTCATGTCACACCAAAAGTGTACTATCCAAGGAGCATCTAATAAAGGCTAAGAGGTCGACAGGCCACTCCCACCACATGTGCTACTTCTCACTTTATTGGGATTCCCTACTCAAATCATGGAGTAATACAAGCACATGCTCCTATCAGATCAAAACCTTTATGAGAAGCAAACAACATCTCACAACTTTAAATGATAGAGGATAGGCCCACTCTATTAGCCAAGATAAGACCTTACCATGGGTCACATGGTGTGATATAGCTGGATCACACTCTAAGATTTGATTTCTTAGTTAAATCATCTGCATCATCATATTAAAGGGATAACGAACAAACCTTGAAGGGGTCCATCCATGCTTCATGTTAGGGACTTCCATAAGGGCTTTCAATGGACATGTCAATGCTTATGTCATCTGAATCTTCATACCTATGATAGGTGTCATGGACATAGTCATCCCATGAGTATGTATGTGTTTCATGAAGATTAGGGATTAATCTTTCAATTTTATCAAGGTCCTTGGGATTTGTTGCAAGAAATTCATTACTTAATATGGTATCAGCATCTTCTGAAAGTTCACAAAACTCTTTAAAATGTATATCTAATTTTCTTGTTCTTGTGGTTATATATACAATCTTTGAAACAAAACTTAAAATCTATTCCATCATACAGGTGATCTCCAGTAAATTTGATCAATGTATTAGTATCATAAACACCTAATTATTCATGAATGACAAGAATCTTGAACCAAGGGCTTAAAGTGGTTGGTGCATATTATTCAAGCCATTGATCCCAAGTTAACTTTTCCCATTGATCATATGATACATCAATTGGTCTTTCATGAAAGCTCCTTGTATTCAGATTGGTACTCATACAAATATAGACTTATCCATATAAAATTGCCTTTGCTTTGATTAGCAGGAACTCTGCAAGTGACAATTGTCCTCCAAGTAACCTGATATTTATGTGATCGATGTCACAGAATCTAGTCCAACTTCTTCCATCAGCATCAGAAAAGTTCCTGTAGGCATTAACTAAGAAATATTTTGACAAAATATTTTCAATAGCAAGCCCAGGAAGTTCTTTGATGCTGGTCTCTACAGGGATAAGAAGCCATTCTTTCTTTTTCTTGTTGAGTAAGATTTTCTAAAACAGTATCGTAATCAAAATTAATAGATCCTTCCTCACCCTAAAACATCAAAACATGATTAGTACAAAACTTATGAGAATACCATTTTGATCCTTCTCTAGACATCAAATCAACTAAATAATTAGCAGTTCCTTTTTTTGTATTTGACATCAAACTCAAAGTTAGAAAACCATATTGCCCATCTAGTCATTATCTGGTTTCCAACTTGTTGGGTGTGGGGTTTTCTAATGATAGATTCAAACTATAATAGATCTGTCCTTAAGAGGAATTTCTTTGGGAGAAAAAAGATCCTTAGTTTGCACATGCATAGTTTGGATGCTAATAGTTATTTTTTAGTGGAATGGTAATTCTTTTGAATTGGGTTCCATGTTCCACTACAGTTATAACAGGTTTCTTCTCTACCATCTTTAGTTTTCTCTAGAAGTACTCCACCATATGCTTCATCTAAAGCATCTATTTCCAAAATCATTAAACCTTCTCTTAGTAGTTTGAGATTTGGTAGTCCTTTAACTTTTTCCTTGATTCTTTTGATTGCCTGTGTCATTTCAGTAGTCCATGTGCTTGAGTCTTTTCTTAACCTTTTCTGTAGTATTTTCCTATCTTTGGCCTGATCTTTATAAAATGAAGAGCAATAATTTAGAGATCCAAGGAATCTCTATAATTGGGTTTTGTCTTTTATTTCATCTGAAAATATTTCTAAATACAGCAAAATATGGGGTTGTAATGCAATCTTATTTTGACATATACTTAACCCAAGAAATTCAATCTCCATTTTGCCTATCTCCATTTTCTTATCACTTAAACCCAACCCATTCTAGTTACAAAGATCAGCGAATTCTTTCAAATGTATAAGATGACTATTTAAATCTTTTAAAATAACTAATATATCATTAATATAAATATAAAAATGCTTAGCATGGCCAAAGATTCCATCCATCCTTTTTTCAAATTTAGATAGAGCATTTTTTAGGCCAAAACGCATAACCTTCCACTCTTAATGCCTATCTAAGACTGGTAAGACAAAAGAAGTTTTATAATTATCTTTAGGTTCTAATACAATTTTCTAAAATACACTTTTCAAATCAAACTTAGAAAAAACATAACATTCCTTCAAGATTATGTTGAATCCTCACTACCATAATCAGTGGTCACTGTGAAGTGGGTGGGAAGGGAGTCTTTTAACCATGAAGAATATTTTTTTATTCTAGAATTGATATAATTTTTTTGTTAGATGTCTGGTAATAAAACAATTATAGTAGTGGAATAACAGGGCTTCATTGATAATGGGTTGAGATCATGATCGATATTCTACTTATAAAACATTTTTTTAGGTAGTTATTTGGACATGTCTATATTAACTAGAATCTTGGCAAAAGTAGTATGGGAAAACTCATTCATTTCAGGGTGCATTTGTAGAAACTCCCCCAATCTTTTTCCAATTTCTTTGAGGTTGGATTCTATCCAAAAATAAAGAGGAAGACGGCTAAGTGAACCCATATGGGTTTTATATTGAGCAATTCAATAACAGGATTTAAATTAGGTGACCAAGGTCTCAGGATCAAGGAGTGGTGATTCAAGCTCCAAAGATGGTTTTGAATCTTTTACTTGTCCTTATTATGATAAAAAAATAATTAAAAAAAACTTTTATCACATGGGTAGATTTAAACTCTACCTTCCAAGAGGGGTTGCTAGTTCTTCGAGATCCAGGCATGGAGTTCTTGGTGTTTTGGATAGTAATCCACAAATATGTATATAGCTCTTTTGGATGAGAAGCATTCTTCTAATGTAAACACTCATTTGGACTCTTGCTCATCAAAGACCACACTACAAGATCAGAAGATGAAATCTTTAAAATATTTGGGTTAGATATTTATGTTGGCTTCTGGAAAACAGCCTTAGCGAAGGTTCTTGGCTTCAACTTAGCTTCCATCTCCATAATGTCTCAACCCCTGAAACCCCAGGTTTGTGCCTATCCATTGGTCAATTTGTGAGGGTAAATTACTACTCCTAAACCATTATATAGTTTGTCATGCATGCCCAGGGTACCATTTGCCTCTCCCATTGATGTTGGGTCACCAGTGCCAATCATGTCCTACCATTCATCCAATGCAAGCACATAGTCAATAACAGGTAGACAGGAAGCAAGCGAAGAATTATTAGCAAGGATCCACGAGCTATTGGAACCATAGATGATTGACGAATGATTTGGAGGATCTGGACAAGCTGGGCAAATGTCTTTCAACTATAAGGGTTCAGATTTACCGAAGTTAAGAGTTGAAAGCTGAGCCCTAAAGTTTTGAAAATTCATTGGGCAGGATGATGCCATTGGGACTATTGAGAGCCATCCCTATTTTTATAAAAATGATAATATTAAACCACATAACAATATGTACATAACTAAATCCATATGGGATACCTACCATTTAATACAAATAGAAGGTAAAATATAATCTAGCTACAAATATAAGAAATAATAGACCTAAAAGTTTAAAATATTTTCATGGATATTAAAATCATTACAAAATATATTTAAAAAGGTGAAAAAGGAATGTGCATCTACATAGAAACATTGCTCGATGAGTTTATTGATATAATGGCATGAATAATAGCTATGCAAGTTGAGTAATTTCCATGTGTGATATTTCATCTTCTAATTGTTACATGGATAGACTTCAAAGGGAGAAATATTATTTCAACCTACATAATTATTATTCATGATTTTTTGACTCAATAATGTATCAAAAGGATCACTAAGAAATGTTTCAATAATGTTTCTATGAAAAATTACAATCCTTTGGCCCTTTTCTTATGGGTCATTAGGGAAAATGACAAGCCTTTAGTTCAAGTAGAGTACAAAGGTTTCAAAATAAAATGTTTCTTGGCCTCATAGTACATTTTTCCAATCAACTAGATGTATAATGAAAGTATGAATAGTTTTATGTGTAATTTAAAATGTGTGAGTAGGTTACTCACAATATCACATACCACATTTCACCTCTATGTATTCCCAAGAAATTGATTTTTATGATGTGTGTGTGGAAAAAATAAAGTATTTAATATCTTTATTTTATCTTAAAATAATTGTTATTTTCATGTTATTTATTCATATTATCATTATACTTTTGGTTACGATATTCATGTTCTATTTAAATATTTATGGTTATGGCATTCATGTTCTCATTAAAACCTACTAAAACAATAATTAACATAATATATTCATATCAATAACCAAACATGTGTGTTCATTTCATTTCATGAAAATAAATTACCCCTCAAACCAAAATATATCAATTCATATAAATTTTTGACTAAAATGGTTCAGAGTGCTTAATGAATGAATGAATGTAATAACAATTGAACTGGCTTGAAATGATAGACATGTAATATCTAATTGTTAACTATATTAACGTGGATCAATGAGATGAGCATGCATTACCTCTAAAAATAGAAAAAAAAAGTATTATTAGTGAATATATATTGTTTTAGATGCCATGAATTTTTTTTTTAATAAATTTAAAAAACTAATTACCACTACTCCAAATTCTTTATAAAAATTTACTGAAATTGCACTATAAATTCAATCTCTTCATGAATTATAAGACTAACTATATTTATAATTAAAATAACATAAGAAGTGTGTTAGATAGAATTTGAAGATCCTAACATCCATTAGCTATTACTTTCTTTAGTCAACTAAGGGGAGTAATTGTGATTTGAATGGTTAGTGAATGAATGTTGATCCAAATTTGGATCCTAATGTACCAGTCAAACATACTAGATGTTTCCACTATACCCAATTAGATGTAAATTATATTTAAAAGATATAATTATAAAACATTTCATATTTAAAATATAAGATTAAATATATAACAATGATAAAGTCAATGTAGAAATGATCTGTACATATTCATAACAATGAAATGGATGGGTTTATAACATCTAGTTGATATTGACCATATTCATTAGTCAAACTATTACCCCTACGACCCACCTCACCTACCTATCTCGCCTGCCCACAAAAAAAAATGTATTTTCAATATTGAGACTTAAAATAATAGAATAAGAAATGTAAAACATGATCATTTCAATGTGAAAGAGTAAAATTAGTATAATTTATGACACAAACATAAGAGAATTAAATCAGTATAAACTTACCAAAATGAAAATGATAGAGGTTAAATGAGAATGAGAAATTAAAAATGATAGATTAAAATCATAATTAACAAGGGCATAGTCCCAAGTTCTTATAGGATGAAAAGGTTATATTTGATGGTCATTTGTAAAAAAAAATTCAATTTCTTAAGTAACAATTTGTGGCAAATCTTCAAAAAAAATAAAAATAAAATTTTAATATAATCATCAATATCGAAACATATTTAATTACAATCAAAGTTGAAGCCAATGTGATCATTTATGAAACTTAATCTAACTATAAATCATCATTTTTAATATTTAATAAAAAATCTAATTACAAATGATTGCATTTGCAACACATGATTTTTCAAATCCATACAATAAAAACAATTGTATTATTCATCAAGAATTAACAAACTTACAATCCTCTCTAATTTGGCTTTTATCAGCTATCAAAACCTTATATTCGACAAAGTTGAAGGAAAGTAGCAGTAAACCTATCATATGACTATGAGGAATCAATTAATAATGCTTACATGACATTAGTTTACCCATTATTTAATATAGTTTGAGATCACAATTATAAATGTAGCATGTGACCAAGCTTTCAAACTTTGAATTTTCAATCCCAAACATATTACCCTCTAAATGTGAAAACACTAGCACTTCACATTCTATGTGAAACATAGAATTCAGATTTAATGTTTATAAATTGGATGACCCTTTCTTTTTTCCTTCTAAAAATCACATTTACTAGAGACGAATATTATAGAAAATAATATTATAAGATAAAACGAAAATCCTAAATCCTAATGTTGCTTATAATATTAAAAATATAAGAATGTAATACAAGCCATAATTTTTGTAGCAAGTTGCTTTCATGTGTAATCATGAAAAAATATATACGAAAACTATTTCAACCAACACAAGAATAGAAACCTTATTACTACATTGGGTGAAATTAACAACATACTTAGACATATGTGCTCATTATTATTAATATAGTGATGAATACGGACCAATTAAAAGAGAATAACTTGTGCATTTCAAAATCATATATAAGTTGTTATTTACTAGATTAAAAAAACATATAAGTATACATAAAATGATCCTAAAATTTCATCTTTCTACATATGAAACTATTATTCCAAATTAGAAACCCAAAATAATGAACGAAGGCATTTCATGGGTATGGCTTAAAATGAGAACCCACAAATGGGACTTGTCACTCTAAATGCATTTTTCATATGGCATCATAAAATCATCTAATAGGATTGGGGTAAATAACACTCTATATCGGATCCAATAAGATGGGAGTATGGAACACTTTATATGGACTCCAACAAGATTGTAGTGAATTTGCACTACTACCTATAATGCACTTTGAATGTTGGATAGACAATTCCAAAAAAAATGTCGCTGAGCATTTCATGGGTATGTATCAAAATGAGAACCTACAATATAACATTTTAGATGTGATCTAATAGGATTGGGGTAAATAACACTCTATATGGGATCCAATAAGATGGGAGTATGGAACACTTTACATGGACTCCAACAAGATTGTAGTGAATTTGCACTACTACCTATAATGCACCTTGAATGTTGGATAGACAATTCCAAAAAAAATGTAGCTAAGCATTTCATGGGTATGTATCAAAATGAGAACCTACAATAAAATGTACCAAGGCATTTCATGTGCATGGATTTGAAATAAAACCTAAAAACCTACAATAAGTCATTTTAAGGGTGTGACTTGATATGGGAACATACAAGAATGCATTTCACATGGGTATGTGATCCAAAACTCAAAAGTTCTGGTTGACGAAGATTGCAATAGCACAAAAATGACACAATAATAATGAATTCTCTGAGAAGAGACGTCATATTACTTATAGATCACAATACAAATATAGGCTTATCTCTGGGAAGAGATGTCTTGCCAAAACATACGATTATCTCTGAGAAGAGATGTCTGTCCTCCCCTTTTCAGGTTACAATATTTTTATACATGTTTTGAAGGCCACCGCGGGAGATTGCGTGGCTCGAGGAATTAATGGTCACGACTGAACAATATAATGCTCGAGGATATAGTCGCTCATAGCATTAAAACAATACAATGCTCGAGGATATAATCGCTCGCAGCCAAAATAGAATGAAAACAATACAACAGTTGAGGCACTGATTGCCACCTAACTACCACCAAATGGTCACCGAAGGGTCCTCGAATTGTTTCCTGGATCATCCAAAACTTAGAAGTTCTAGTTGACGAAGATTGCAATAGCACAAAAATGACACAATAACAATGAATTCTCTGAGAAGAGATGTCGTATTACTTACAGATCACAATATAAATATAGGCTTATCTCTAGGAAGAGATGTCTTGCCAAAACATATGATTATCTCTGAGAAGAGATGTCTGTCCTCCCTTTTTCGGGTTACAATATTTTTATACATGTTTTGAAGGCCACTACGGGAGATTTCGTGGCTCGAGGAATTAATGGTCATGACTAAACAATATAACGCTCGAGGATATAGTCACTTGCAGCATTAAAATAATACAATGCTCGAGGATATAATTGCTCACAGCCAAAATAGAACAAAAACAATACAACAGTTGAGGCGTTGACTGCCACCTAACTACCACCGAATGGTCACTGAAGGGTCCTCGAATTGTTGCCTGGATCATTCCTCCTTCCTTGAAAAGTAATGGTCCCCATTGCGTCACCGTTCCCCATCAGGTGCAGTAGTCGTGTCTTGATTTGATTCCCAATGCACACTTGGAAGGGACTGTGGTTTATGGAATTGTGCGGGGCCCAATTGTTCACCATTTTTGTCTGACCATCAGTCTGTGGATGGAAGGCTGTGAACTTCTTCAGGGTGGTATCTATTTGCTTATGTTTTTGTGTTGTCAGGGCTATAACATCGACCCTTTTGGATTCCTATGGCTTGACCACCATGAAAACAAATTTCTTGGTGCTAAGCAGAGAGAGAGATGTGGAAGGTGGTACTTTTGGTACCCTATAGCGCCGTGTTCTAATAGTGAGAGTGATCTGTCTAGTTCTTGATTCATATATACCATGTCGATCATACATGAATGGCTAACTAAAGAGTACATCACAAACATCTAGATTGACCACATCACATAAGACCTCATCTTGGAAAGGTTGTATTGCATATGAGAGAAGACATTGGTGGGTGACACGGAGGTCTCTCCCTGGGCTCAACCATCCAATACTATATGGTTTTGGGTGAGGCTTCATGGATAGATTTAGGCTTTTCACAACACTAGTAGAGATTAAATTATTTTGACTCCCGCTATCAAGAATGAAATGCAGAGGCTTACCTTTCACCCATAACTTAGAGTGAAATAACCTTTCCTTGTCATCTAACATCTCGTCATGTGTTTGTGATGAAGCTACAATTGCTTCAGGATCAGCATCTATAATTTCTTCTTTAGCCTCTTCGATTACAGGGTCTGTATGAGGTAGAGCAGTAGATGTTGTGGATGGTGACTCAGAAAGTAGTGATTTGATAGCTCAACATTCTTCTTTGGAGTGAGTTCCAGATTTGTGATAACCACACCACTTCCCAGTCTTTCCTTCCTTTTGCTTCCAATTTTGGCCTCGTGTTTGACCTTCCTTGTCGCTTTTCCCTTTTAAAGGTTGATTCTCTGTATTCTTCCTGCCATGCTTCTATTCAATCTTCACTGCAAATTTATATGCCTCACTGAGGGTTTCCAAATTGAAGAGTTTCATTTCCCCCCGAATGTACCATTGTAGTCCACCACGATATTTGAGAGTTTTATGTTTCTCACTGTCTTTAATGCCCAGTTTTGCAGACAAAGAATGAAAAGCATCTATGTAATCTTGCATAGATTGGTCCTTTCCTTGGTGGAGTTGTTGCCACTGTATGTACAGATCATCATATGCATTGAGGGGATAGTATTCTTCTTTTACTGCTTCCGTAAAATCATCCCAAGTGGGTTCCACCCTAAGGCCAATGATATCTAAATTGAACCTCTTTTTGTATACTTCCCACCAATTTTTCATGGGCAATGATGATTTCAGAAGAGCAAAAGTGATCTTTTCTCCATCGGTGAACTTATTTACCAAGAAGTAGGACGACAGTTGGTCCAACCAATTTTCTACCGCATCAGCATTGATTTTGCCTTCAAATGTGGGAATATCAAAATTTACCTAAACCTTGAAGGGTGTTGGGGCACTGAAAGGAAACTCCCTTGATGAGGAGCCCGATTGTGTAGCCGCAGGCTAGAATTTCCCATCAGAAGTGTTTGAAGAATTTGAGCAAATTGTTGGAGCATCTGTGCTTGTTGCCGTTGGAGGGCTTCATTCACCATTTCCTTGAAAGGATCAGATGTCTCAGTGTTATCCCCCATTTGAGGTCGTTTGGGGCGCATAAGTGGAGCATTTGGAAGCTCTATCGCTTCCCACCCAAGTTTCTTGTATCCTGACCTCATCCTCAGGAACATACACTCTCAAGACAAACCGCTCTGATACCACTGATCCAAAACTCAAAAGTTTTGGTTGATGAAAATTGCAATAGCATAGAAACGACACAATAACAATGAATTCTCTGAGAAGAGACATTGTATTACTTACAGATCGCAATACAAATATAGGCTTATCTCTGGGAAGAGATGTCTTGCCAAAACATACGATTATCTCTGAGAAGAGATGTCTATCCTCCCCTTTTTAGGTTACAATATTTTTATACATGTTTTGAAGGCCACCTCAGGAGATTGCATGGCTCGAGGAATTAATGGTCATGACTGAACAATATAACGCTCGAGGATATAGTCGCTCACAGCATTAAAACAATACAATGCTCGAGGATATAATCGCTCGCAGCCAAAATAAAATGAAAATAATACAACAGTCGAGACGCTGACTGCCACCTAATTACCACTGAATGGTCACTGAAGGGTCCTCGAATTGTTGCTCGGATCAGTATGCCCAAATATTTGAACCTGCAGTCAAATGGGATAAGCGTAAGTAATAAATAAATGAAGATTTTGTAGCAAATATCCAGGTTTGAAAAACATTAACATATATGTTAAAAGTATTTAATTTGGGTAAAATCCCAGATGTAGTGTAGCTTAATAAATGAGGCTAGAGATGCCCCTTTGTTATATCATCTATGCCAAAGTATAGATCCCTAAGAACAAATTACTAATAAAAAATCAAGAAACCTGAGTCACCCCATGCAAACAAACAATTGAGGCATTTGACAATTCATGGGTGTAGCTTAAAATGAAACCCATAGAAAGGGATCAAAATTGGAATAAACCAAAAATTACTAAGGCATTTTGTAGGTGTTTCTTAAAATTTTGACCTACAAACAATGTTGTAAGTCATTTCATTACTATCGTTTAAAAATAAAAGAGACCCAAAAAAACCATTGAGGCATTTCATGTGTATCCTACAAGCCTCCTCCCAAAAAAATCAATTAGACATTATTCATTCTCAAAAATAAACAATGCATTTGAAATCAAAAAAGAAATAATCATGGCAATTGTAAGAAGTGTGAATAAAAAACTCACTAACAAACAATGTTCTTGAGAGTGTCCATTTATGTGATCATCTAACGATGAAAAAGGGAAGCCAATGTGTTGGAATAAATAAATGTAGAAGTGGAATAGTTACAATGCCTCTTATGGTTGATAAATACTTAGCAGTAAAACTTTCCATCTTTCTACCCTTTGAAATAAAACCCTCAAGTAGTCTACTACATTAAAGATTTGTAATAATGCAGATCTGCAGAATAAAAGGTAGGATAATTGAAATTAGAATTAGGATTATTTTTGCTTAAAGATATGTTTGGTTCCATAATTTTTTTCAAATTTTGTTTTAGGGTTTGAAGATTTAGATTTAAATTAATATATAGAAAATGATAAAAAATGTTGGGGCCTTTCCAATACAAAAAATAATTTTAATGTATATAGAGATAGAGAGAATTATAATTGAATGGAATAACTGCACAAAGGAAATCTACGTAAAATATTTACGATTATATGTGATCATTTTTTTTAGGAATAAGATGATAACACAGCAATAGAACACTTCTAAATCCCCATTTATGCCCATTGTACACTGATATTGAATGGAAAAAAGAAGATAAGATGGATGCAATTATTCCAATAAATTTTGTAAAAAATTATTTGTGGCATATGTGAAATAAATTGATAAATGGTATAACATACATACTAATGAAACCGAAAAATATCAAGACAATAAATTATCAATAAGTAAATCTTCTGAAAACAATAACTTGTATTGATTCGTATTGAATGACTTGAAATAATTACAACCCAAACCATGATTAAATAAGACTCAACTCGAAATTAGAGTTGACATGTAAAAATTCAAAAAAAAACTAAAATCTAAAAAACATCTATTTTTAACGGTTGTTATTTTTAGAAAGTTTTGCATGCAAGTATGCATAGATCTAAAAATCTTTCAAAATATTCTAAACATTATAATTAGCCTATATGATGAAATTCAACTGAAGTTGACATCTGTTCCTAAAAATATACAATTCTAAAAATAGAAATTCTCAAAAAAAAATCATTAAATGATAATTTCAGACCCTTAGATGATCATGTATGGCCTCTAAAAATATCAAAAATAACTCTAAGTAGATAGGGCCACTTAGGATAGAAAAAAAAATTCAAGATGGTCATTTTATCATGTGGAAGAGCTCAAATGGAGTTATGGGTCAAAAGTTATGGCCTCCAAAAGATTGGCCTATTTTTTCTGCATCATTCTCTTGTAGTTGAAAATAACTTAGCTCTTATGAGTTGCCCTGATTATAATGCTGCCATTTTTTTTGTCAATCTTCTTTAGATTCCATTTTTTAATCCAAGTGTTATCTTCTTGCTACAATCCTTCCCACTACATAAAATACCTATTATAATTCTCTTTCCTTGTGCTCACTGTCTTCATATCCAAAACCTGCACTATTTTTTCCGTATTCTTCTTTGAAACCTCTTCATCTTTATCACCTTCATCATCTTCTCCATGGAATTTATATAAATCTAAAACATTAAATACTGGGGAGATATCAAAATTCTATAGTAAACTCACCTCATAAACATTGTCATTGATTTTCTTCACAATCTTACATGGTCCAATTTTCTTGTACTTCAACTTGTTGTATGTGTCTTTTTGAAATATTTTTTCCTCAAGTAAACCATTACCAAATCTTCTTAAAATACCTTGGATCTTCTTCTAACATCTGTTGTTGCTTTAGATTTCTCATTACTTTCTTGCAACTTTCTTCTTACTCAGAAATGTTGCATGCGTTCTAAAAATGTTTTTGCATCGTCACTAACTCGCTCTATAATTGATAATTGTACCAAATCTAAAATACCCATATAATTTCTCTCATAAACAATTTGAAATGGTGACTTTCCTATTGATCTATTCATTGAACTATTATATGCAAACCCGACTTGTGGTAAAGCCAAGTCCCATTGCTTAGGCTTCTCTCCCACTATGCATCTCAATAAATTTTCTAAGATACTATTCAAAAATTCTATCTATCCATCTATTTTTGGGTGATATGCACTATTGAATTGTAGCTTAATACCCATATTCTTCCACAAAGTCCTCCAAAAATGACATAGAAATCTTGTGTTCCTATCTAAAGTAATATTTCTTAGAATCCCATGCAATATTACAATATCCTTAAAAAATAATTCTGCAACTCTAATGGCACCATTGGTTTTCATACATGCAATAAAATGAACCATTTTATAAAATTTGTCTACAACAATAAAAATTGAATCATTATCTCTCTGTGTGTTTGGTAATCCCAACACAAAATCTATACTCAAATTTATCCATAGTCCTCTTGGAACTAGTAATGACATGTATAATACAATATTTTGTGCATATATTTTAGCCACCTAATATATTCTGCACTTTGAAACATACCTTGTCACATCTCTCTTCATCTTTGGCTAAAAATATTTTTTCCCACCAAAGCTATTGTCTTCATCTTACTAAAATGTCCAACCAAACTGCCACTATATAATTCTCTTATTATATTGTCTCGTAGAGACCCAATTGGAATGCATAATTGTTTCCCTTTGAAGAGATAACCTTCTTATATAAGATACTCACTCTGAATAGTATATGTCCCACCTATTAATGGATTCTTGCACTGCTCAATTACCTTTCCAAAATATGAATTGGTATCATATAGTTTTTTGATAACTTCAATTCTAACTACCTCACTCCACATAGCAGTTAATAACATTACTCTCCTATTCAATGCATCAGCTACCTAATTCTATTTTATTGATTTATGTTTCAACACAAAAGTACACCCCTACAAGAAAGAAACTCACTTTACATGCCTACTATTCAAATTCTTTTCTGTATTCACATACTTTAAAGCCTCATGATCTATAAATTTGATAAACTCCTTAGGTACCAAGTAATACCTCCAATGACTTAATGCTTTTACAATTGCATAAATTTCAACATCATAGGTAGAATACTTTGTTCTTACCTCATTCAATTTCTCACTGAAATATGCTATTGGCTTTCCTTCTTGACTCAACATAGCACCAACTCCCTTAAATGAAGCATCACAATCAACCTCAAACTCTTTGTTAAAATCCAATAATGCTAAAATTGGTCTTTCCATAATCTTCTTCTTCAAAAACTCAAAGCTTTATGCGGTTGTTGTATTCTATGCAAATTCCTTCCCTCTCATACAATCTGTTATTGATTCCATAATACTAATAAAATTTTTAATAAATTTTCTATAAAAAGTTGATAAACCATGAAAACTTCTTACCTATGTAATGTTTTTCAGAATAGGCCACTTAATAATTGTCCTTATCTTTTCTTCATCCATTCTCACATCATCTGTTGAAACTACAAATCTTAAAAATACCAAATTGTTCTACATAAACCTGTAATTCTTCAAATTTACATATAATTTCTCCTTTCTTAACAAATCTAGTACCATTCTCAAATGTTTTAAGTGTTCTTTAGTCTTTTTAAATATCAAAATAAACAACCACAAACTACCAATATATTCTCGTAGCATTGTATTCATTGCCTTCATAAATGTGCTAAGTGCATTAGATAATGTGAATGGCATCACCATTCACTCATATAAGCCATCACTGATTTTTTATGCATTTTTCCACTCATCCCCTTCATGAATGTGAATATGATAATAAAGACTCCTTAAATCAATCTTGGCAAAATATTTTGCTCCTACAAGCACATCCATCATATCATCTAAATGAGGTATAGTAAATCTATACTTGATTGTAATTTTATTAATTTCTCTACTATCCATAGATATTCTCCATCCTCTATCTTTCTTTGGACTTATCAATGTTGGTGTTACACATGGACTCATACTCTCTCTTATTACCTTCTTTTTTAACAATTTAGTAACCTATTTATTTAATTATGTATGTTATGTTGGACTCATCCTATAAGTTACTTGATTGGTTAGAGTTGATCTTGGAATCAAATCAATGTGATGCTAAATATCTTTCTTTAGTGTTAAACCATCTGGTAACTCATCAAACATAACATTTGCATATTCTTTCAACACTCTTGTTGCTTTTGTTGGTATTGGCACCATTTTTGTTTCTTCATTTTTTGATACTAATACATAACAACTTGATATCTTCATATCTTGCATAAATTATTTAGTAGAGATCATGTTTTTTGTCTTCTCTTCCTCTTTAAGAGGTATTAAAGCTACCTTTTTACCACCTTTCCAAAACATGCAGTGTTCTTTGCTCCATCATGAATTTCTTTTTTATCAAATTGCCATGGTCGTCCCAATAACACATGGCATGCATCCATCAAAATAACATCACACCACACTTCACAATTATAAATTTTTTCTATAAAAAACTTGATTAAGCACCTTTTATCTACTGTAACTTCATTCCCTTTCTTAAACCATGAAATATGATAAGGATTATGATATTTTTCACATTGCAAATTTAGTTTCTCTATCATTTCTTTAGAAACCATATTTTCATAACTACCACCATCTATAACTACTTTGCATACCTTTTCACCTAAATTACATCTTATTCAAAAAATATTTGATTGCAACCATGCATCACCACATTATTTATTCTTCACTTGTTCCTTCCTTGGAACAGTCATTATTCTTCTCATCATGAGATTCTCTCCATCATCTATTGGTCCAACTTCAATATTTTTCTATTCTATCTCAGCCTTAATTAGATTCACTCTTAGGTGGTCCTCTTACCTCCAATATTGATCTTAATAGTATGAATACTCAAACGCTATGTGCCTTTCTTCTTGACATCTATAAGAAACATAAGATCTATAGTGATTCACAAACCATCCTCTAACACCACTATAACCTCATTCTCTCTGAAATCTTCTTCTTCATTGTTGGTATTAAAACCCTTGCCTATTATCATCTTGTCTTTCTACACCATGTGATGATTCACCTCTATTGATATTAGACCCACCGACCTCATCCCCTATTTGGAGGGGATCCACATCTTCTTGGACCAAGAGATGTTCTTCTAAAATTCTATCTTTTTTTTAATTCTACCTTCAAAGCTAATTGATAAGCCTCCTCCATGTAAAGTATTATATTCATGCTTAATTAATCTTGAATAGTAAATTTTAAACCATTTACATACCTTGCAACCATCTTCTCTTCTGTTTCATTATGCTCCACTCATATAGACAGTGTATAAAACTCATTTGTATACTCTTGTATACTGTGATCATTTAACCTCAAATTCTAAAATCTTTTATATAAAGTTTGTGCATAATCCACAGGAAGAAATTTTTCACTTAGCTTATTCTCCATATTTTTCCACATATTAATCTTCTCTTTACATTTTCTCTGTCTCTCTTTGTGCAGGTGGTCCCACCAAATCATTGCATAACCTTTCAAATTATTGCATGCAAACTTTACCTTCTTGTCTTCTCTCATAGTCTTTCACTCGAAGAACTTCTCCATGCTATTCATCCAATCTATCAACTCCTTTGGTTTTAAACTATCTTCATAATCTAGAACATCAACCTTGATTCCTTCATTTATTACTTGTAAATAATAAACCATCATCTCTTTCATTGATGGTGGTTGCTCTTGATGTTTTTATTCTTGTTGAAATTCTTCATCATGATCTATGTCCTCCTCATCACCACCTTGTCTTATTCTCTATGTTGGGTGAATATTTTGTCAGCCAGCTAACTGGTGACCAAAATAGTTCCTATCACCACAGCATAGGGAGATCAGTCGGCCAGATGTGTAGGTTTACTGCATCAGCAAGGGACAAATCTCTCCTCTCATCAAGGGGAGGTTCCCTATAGATATGCAGGAGATGCAGGAGGCTATATATATATATATGCAGAAAGTAAGACACAGGGGATAGGATAAACCATCCATCTCTCTTCTATCAGAGATGATGCCGACAAACAGAAGAGAAATACTGGGTGATGGGGAAGGTGCTTCTCTTCTTTCAAAAGCAACTTTCAGCCAAGAGCCAGATTCCTTCCTAAATAGTAGAAATCCTGATGAAGCAATAGAAGGCACTTCTCTTCTTTCAGAAGTGCTTGTTCTTGCAAATAGCAGGACTCTTTCTGGTAATAGGTAACCAAAGGTGTAGAGTAACCAATAGCCTGAAATGTAGCACAAAGTCTCCACCTCGACTGCCCAAAGAGTATAACATGAAGAACAATGGGGGCACAAAGTCGTCCCAAGGCTCTTTACACAGGAAAGGAAAATGCAAACACACTGAAGGTACTTATGGGGGCACAAAGTCTCTCCACAGTGGGCCTTCAGGTCACCTTCCCTACTACCTTCACTAATTCTACCTACCAAATTAAATGAATAAGGACACCTCCAGATGACACAAGTCAGAACAACACAAAGTCTGAAAAAATCTGCTTTCTCATTCAAATAACAAGGAAAATGAAATTACAACCTGAGCTCAAAGTCTCAGTAATGCCTTTCAAAATGGGCAGAGTTTTGCTTCTTGGTAAGGGGAAGATCTCCCTTACAACAAAAGAGAGATTACAATATATAGAAGCCCAACAAAGACTTGGGTGCTTGTTTCAAAGAACGGCCCATGCTGTGCATTCAATGCCTTGAATGTGTTTTCAAGTTTGTCAAAGGACTGCATTGAAAATAGGGCAGCTGTCTTAACTCTGGCATGCCATTTCATTCCATATGTCTTCTCTCGAGTTTGGATCATCTGATCTGTCCCCTCTAATGTCTACACAGCTATCCATTCGTCTTTACTTCATGTAAGAAAAAAAAGGCCGTGTCCTTGGTTTGGTGCACTCAGAAGTCTACTCAATCCACTGTTTCACCTATTGGAAATAACTCTTTCGAAGATATTTTTGATCCTTTGGTCTCGCTCCTCTCTTCACTGCTTAAGCACTTCTTTGCTCTTTATAGCTCTTTTTGCCTGTCTTTTGGGGGGGCCCTTCTGCGTCTTTGACAAGTGGAAAGTTTTTTTGTTTGCAATAAGTGATACATGGCGTGTTTCACAACTAAAACAGGCAAGACATGTGGTAGCATCCGCTGAGTTTATAAAAGCTTCAAACACGTTTTGAGAGTCTTGTGAAAGAGGACACGTGGTGGCTTCCACACTCTTTGGCAGTGACACGTGACATGTTCTGCTCCTTTAAGTCTGTGAATGCATTCGAGTTCGTGCTTTAAGTCTGAAAAATCAATGGACACTTTGTTGAGATGATTTTGACATTTGTGGGCCCGTCATTCTTCCCAGCAACTCTCTTATGTCTTTCTCGCTTGCTATGGTCATTTTTTGCTATGACGTGGATGTAGACACATGGCATCTTCTGTTGCATTGGGTCGAGATACGTGGTAGGTTATGCACTATGTAGCCTCATTCAAAACTATGTCTCAGCTCGCGACACTTGGCAACTTCTGCAACCCTCTAGAAATACTTATGAAAGCAGTTGAGACTCTCTTTAGTAATCATGTGGATGAAGACAATTATCGGCCTTCGTGAATCTCTATAAGGGGCATGTGGCATGGTCTGAATGCTCTTGTTAGTCGCGCGAATGCAGACACTTGGTGCTTTCCACTTCGCTTAGTCACTCATCTTTGGGCACACCATGATCTTTATAAAAACAAGAAGCAAGAGGAAGAGACTACAGTATTGACACTTGGAGGCTTTCGTTGATCTTCAATATAGACACATGGCAATATCTACCAATTCTCAAAAACAAAGTTCAGTGAGATTTAGATGACGAAACGTGGCACATTTTGATGAACTCCTTTCATTGCACGCGTTTCTCTCCATAACTGAGGCAGTCTTTGAACTTTTGAACCCGTTGCGTTGAACTGATCAGTTGTTGAACAATTGGACCCGATGAAGCGCTTAACTCTTGCCAAAGACGTTAAACTTGCTGTTGGTGTTTGTTGATGAAGATTTTTGTTTGAACCCACTAAACCTGGTAGTCCCTTTACTGAAAAAGCTCAAATAATGAATAATTTGAAAGCTTAGAGCAAAATTTGAAAAGGGGGAAGACAATTTTGGTTATGCAGGACCAAAATAGTCATATGTCTAAAAAATGAGGAACATTTTTTAGGACCAACACTCTGATAGGTGATAACCTCAATTAATTATTTCACTTTCCTCTATAGCTCTCATTTAGTCTGATTTGTCTATGCTATACCTTCTCATCCTCTTGCCATGTCTTACTCCTTCAAGATTTGAACTTGCTTTGATACCAGATAATAAACCTGAAAATTATCAAGATAATAAATTAACAATAGGCAAAGCATCTAAAAATAATAACTTGCATTGATTTATATTGAATGAATTCAAATAATTACAACCCAAACCATTCTTAAATAAGCTTCAACTCGAAATTAAAGTTGACATGAAAAAAAAATTTAAAAAAAAACTAAAATCTAAAAAAAAATCTATTTTTAGTAGCTACTATTTTTTGTAAGTTTTGCATGTAAGTGTATGAATCTCTAAAAATATCTCAAAATACTCTAAACATTATAATTAACCTATGGGACATAATTCAACTAAACTTAACATTTGGTCCTAAAATATATAATTTCTAAAAATTGAAATTTCTTGAAAAAATCATTAAATGATAATTTTAGACCCTCAGATGATCACATATGGCCTCTAAAAAATATCAAAAATAACCCTAAATGGATAAGAAGGCTTATAATAGTAACTAAATTTTTGAGATGGTCATTTTGGCATGTGGAAGAGTTCAAACAGAGTTACGGTTTAAAAGTTATGGCCTCTGAAAGATTGGCGTATTTTTTTTACATCACATACATGCAACCTCGCCTCTTTCAACCTATCCTAGCATGCATAAATATATATTTTTTTAATAATCATTGTCAATATAATTGCACGATCAACACCAATGCACTTTACAAAATGTTATAAAATCAGATGTGGTCAAAAAAATTCTATCTTCGAGGAACTGCAATAAAGCAAGTGCCTCGATTTACATGAAACTTAAAATAACATGTAAATCTTTCAGCCAATCAAGACACAATAAATAATATTATTTTATACTATCAATTAAGCACCCTAAAAATTATCTAGATAACATGCTCACATATTTTCTAACATAGAAATCAAGGCATTCTGATTGAACAAAATAACAAGGATTAATAACAGGTTAAATCAAAGTGAAGGCAATAGTTAGTAAAATTCCAAAAGTAGCGTAGCCTAAGTGAAACAATTATAATGCCTTCTATTGATGATAAATCCTTAATAGTAAAACTTTCGATCTTTTTACCCTTTGAAATAAAATCCTCAAGCAGTCTATTGCATTACAGATCCTTAATAATGTAAAATTGTAGAACAAAAACTAGGATAATTGAAATTAGAATTATGATTATTTGTGCTTAAAGATTTATTTGGGTTCACAAAATTTTACACAATTTGCTTCAAGGTTTGGAGATTTAGATATAAACTAATATATAGAAAATGGTAAATTTGTTTGGGCCTTTCTCACGAAAAAAAATAATTTTAATGTATAGAGAGATAAATAGTATTATAATTGAATCAAATAATTACAAAAAAGAAAGCCAAGTGAAAAATTTATGATGAGATGTGACCACTTTTTAGCAGGAAGAGGATGATAACACAATAATAGAACGCTTCCAGATCCTCGTCTATGGCCATTGCATACTGATATTGAATGGAAAAAACAAGATAAGATGCATCTCGTTGCAATTATTCTATGAAATTTTCTAAAAAATATATGTGCCATCTGTGAAATAAACTAACAAATGGAATAATAGCATAAAGACATACAACCTCACCTCTTTCAACCTAGCTTAGAATGCATCAACTTATTATTTGTAAAATCATTACCCTTATAATTACACAGCCAACATGAATAGTCTCTATAAAATGTTAGGAAATCTGATATGGTCAGAAAAAATTCTATCTTTGAGGAGATGCAATGAAACAAGTGCTTTGGTTTTTGTGAACTTTTAAATAAAATAAAAATCTTTCATCTGATCAAAACATAATGAATAATATTATTTTATATTATCAATTAAAAACCTTACAACTTATCGAGGTAAAACGCCACACATTTTCCAGCACATAAATCAATACATTTTGATTAGAAAAAATAAATAAGAATAATAAAAAAGAAAAAAAAGTGAAGGTAATAGTCCACCCTTCAAAACTAATGTGTTTACTGTTGTGTTAAACTTTTTATTTTCTCTTACAATAATTAATAAAAATCGTATAATTACTATTAAAAATCATCTCTAAAATAATATACTTAAAAGGTTAAAAGGCCCTTATCTTGTAGGGGACTAAAATATCATTAAGATAAGACAACAAAATGTGAAATAAAACTAAAGGAACCAAGACAATAAGGAATGAGAAGTCTAAAGTGATGTTATAAAGTGCAGTTTTTATTACTAATAAATGTTTATCTTTTTTTTGGGGGGAAATTTTAAATTTTAAAGTGATGTTATAAAAAATAACTCTAATATTTATGTCAGTATTTTCCTTTTTTAAAAGTCAAGCAATAGTCTTTATCATATGATTATTATTAATATAAATAATATTAAAATTTACACACACATAAAGTAAAATTTAAAATTTTAATATCATTAAAATAATGACTATTTTAAAATTTAATTATATAATAATTTTCAAATAAAATAAAAAATGATAAATTAAATAATGATAATATTTTTATTTTTATCATCAAAATTTAATTTGTAAAATAATTATTTTCAAAGATCATACTATCAAAAGAAAATAATTAAATTAATAATTATTTAAATGTTCTTTGAATTATTATACTATGATATTTTTTAAATTTTCAATCTTAATTAATATGATGTTAACCTTCATCCTTCACATACATGGCATGACATTTGTTTTTGATAATGGCATTTCTTATATTATTACTGAGCCAAAATTTGGTGGGTTGGTCATGTAATTATAATTATTTGTCTATTTAAACATTTAAGTATACAAGGATGTTTTTCTTAGATATTAAAAAACTATATTAATATGTTTTTTGGTGTTTAAAAGAGATGTGGATAATTTTATTATTTAAATTTAGATTGGTAATGAAGGTTAGACCATCCCCAAGAATCCACATAAACATGCGCATGAATTATATATACTTTGTTGGTAAAAACCATCAATCTTGAGTTTTCCTATGGAATAAAGTTGGACCATAACCAGTGTGATTGTGTGGCTTGCAATGAATAAAAAAATTCAAAATCAAAACCCTAATGTCAAGTTATGCATGATTAGCTTTCCAAGTATTTGAATTTTAATAAATAATGGATTTTTTTGCTCAATGATATGCTTGGAAGGTATATCTTCTTTATCAAAAGTAACACTATGTTTGATATTTTTTGAAGGTACTCGTGATTGAAGAAAATGAATCTGGCTGTGTATTTACAAGAAGAGTGGTATCTCATAATATGACATATAAGATTTTTTTTGAAGCTTTTGCTTTCTTTAATAGTCCTAGAATATAAATTTTAGTTGGAGTATTGCATAGTTAGTCTATGAGATTATACTATTTAGACTGGTAAATTTTCCTTGAAGGAGATGGAGAAGGAAAATTATGATTATTAGGATTATGTTGGAAGGAAAAGGTGGTTGTTCTCTTCTAGGTTGAACAACATGAACATGGGAATATAATATTGACCTATGGATAAATAATGGGAATATATTGACAAATAAAAGTAGGTGGAAAGTAAAGAGGAGGTATCACAAATGTTGTGCATGCTCTCTTTGGCATCTAGTTATGATAGGAAGTAACTTAGATTGGATATTATAACAATATTTATGGTCTTAGAAGATGAAAAATATTGGCTTTGTCCACGAGGTAGACTAGATTCTTTATATCCAAGACCTCTTCTTTCAACATTGCATCAAATGTCTATGCATTCTTTCCCCCAAATGGTGATAAAACTCAATTTTTAAGATGATAATATTTTGGGAGAATTATTTATAAGATGTAACATTACAATAATAAGAATTGATAAGTGATTGAGGGTATATAATACACATGTTATATTTTTGCTTTGCTTTTATCCATCCCTAAACATAATGAATATCATGTTGAAAGGGAATATAAGATGAAAGAGTAAATTTCATAAGTCGATGCAACATAAGAAAGGAGAAGTCACTCATTGATCTTATTATGAATACAATACAATATGAATAACATATTCTCTTTACTATAAACACAATACAAACAAAAATTAAGGTATAACGGTGATCTAGGAAAGGGTTTGAATGATTATGTGGGCTCTCAAATATTCTTATTCATTCATTGATTAGTGTCAACCTAATATTTCAGAACACTAAATACAAGTGAAAAATCATACATGTATCTCACTAACCTCATTTAAGAGGGTATGGTGAGAGTAACTTCTCTAGGTGATATGTTATTCTCATGTGCAGTACAAATTAAAAGGTTAAAAGAGGCTTTCTACAATATAAGTAAGGGACCTTACACATTTTTCATATAACATGAGGTACATGGAAACTAAACTATATGTTTAGTGTTATACAATGACTCTATGTATTAGGGTAAACTCTTCATAAGTTACGATGTCTGTAAAATAGATCACTACATAACTCATAATAATAGTCACTAAGTGGTTTTAAAATTGTTATAACATAGTTTCTAAAAAAATAAAAATAAAAATGAAATATTTGTGTATAGATATCAATAAATTTCAACCTCAGATAAAAAGAATGAGATTTTGCGTTAAATGTTATCTTGGGTGACAGGATAATTTATTTATTGTCAAATTAAATCCAAGGGTGAAGAAGATTAAATCATTGTATTTTGGATTTATATCCAAGGTTGAACATTGTCTTCTTTCAATGTCAGGGATTTACAAAAATTTGAATGAAATCCTAAGACAAAAATCAAGCAAATAGTAAGAAATGTATTAAAAATAATGGGTTCACCTAAATGTTTTATATATTTTGAATTAAAGTGAATAAAACTAATAGATTTAAACTATTTAAAATGATATATAATAAATGTGCATATCTATATGTAAAATATAAAGTTTACATAATTTCAAATTAGTTAAAAATAACAAATTAACCAATAAATATGAAAACCTCCCTCAAAAAAAATTTATGCTGACTGTATAGATTCACTTTGACTAAAAATTGTTGGAAAAGACCTACGAGATGTGCCATGACTAAAATGTAGAATTCATATTATGTTAGGACAAGTCTATGCTAGGAGGAAAGGGTTGGATGGTGGCTTTGTTTTTGGGTTATGGTCATATATTTTATGACTATGCAAATAATTTTTTGATCTAGCTACATACAAATATCTAAGAAGGTTTACTATTTGACTATGTGTGCCGATATATCACATGAAAGACCTAAAAAGAATGGAACCCTAACTCCTACATAATAAAGATTAAAATCTAAACATGGGATAATAAGGTTAAGAGAATAGTCAAGCTATCCTTAGGAAACCTAAAGTAATCTAATGTAGTTATCCCTTATAGAGTGAGTGCATCAATCTTGAATTTGCTAGATGAATTCAACTAGATAGTTGTATTTAGATGTCTAATAATCAGTGCCTTTACCTATGCTAAAATATATTTAGACTTAGCCTATTACTATTAGAATGATTCATAAATGGAACTGGAAAGAATAGTGCTTTTTTACTCAGTGTGCAGTAAAATTTCCAAGTGATTGTCGAATGTATTTTGAGAATCTTTGATGCGATTATATAATGGAATATTGTGATAATTTTAACTAATTGAACTTGCTAAACATGAAAAGGTTAAAATTCAATGTCATAAATTTAAAAATTTACAATTGGAGTGTGGGGCATAATGTCACACTAATGGACAATGCCACAATGTATCCTTGTCTGACCTAGTGCAAACCGATCCTAGAAAGATAAAGACTAATAGGAATATTTTAACAAGTACCTATAACCAAATTAGGGATGTATAAATAATGTTCAAATTATTTTATAGATAATTTATAGAATAGTGAATGCTCTCATATACATTACAACTTAACAGGATGGAAAATAGGGCAAGTGAAGGAATGATGTCAATATTAAAACATTGTCAAACATTTAATGATTATGTTTGAGTTTATATAACATAAAATAATATAAAAATAATAAATTACATCTAATAATCATGACACCATATAATTTTAGCTTCATAAGAAATGAAGAAAAACACAAAGATGCCAATAGTTATTATTCCATCCCCATTTTTATGAAAATAATAATATAAAACCACATAATAACATCTACATAATTAAATACATATGGGACACATGTCATTTGTTACAAATACAAATTCAAATATATTATAACTGAAAATATGAGATGTAACAAACCTAAGATTTCAACATATTTTCTTGGATAATAAAATCACCCCAATATAAATTTAAAAAGCAGGAGGAATATGCATCTACATTGAAACATCACCCAATGAGCCTTTTGATATATTTGAAATCTAAGAAATCATGAATAATATTTATGGAAGTTGAATGATTTCCATGTGTGAGACTTCATCATTTGATGGTTACATGGCTTGACTTCCATGGGGAAAAATTTATTTCAACTTTCATAATTTTTCTTCATATTTTATTAGCTCGGTAATGTTTCAAAAGTCTCATCAAGTAATGTTTCAATTATGTTTCTCTATAACGTGACCTTTTTATTTAAAATTTTCATGTTCTTCATGGGGATAATGACAAGACTTTGGTTCAAGTAGAGTACAAAGGTTTCAAAATAAAATGTTTCTTGGCCTCATAGTATATTTTTCCAATTAACCAAATGCATAATGAAATTATGAATATATTGACATGTAATTTAAATTATGTGAGTAGGTTATGGATAATATCACATGCTACATTTATACCTTTGGTTATGGCCAGGTTATATTTATACTTTTATTTATGGTATTCATATTAAACCTTAATGAAACCCTAATTAACATAATATAGTTGTAAGAATAACCAAACATGTGTGTTCATTTTATTGCATGAAAATAGATTACCCCTCAAACTCAAATATATGCTTCATATCATTTTTTTACTAAAATGTTTCAAAATTCTTAATTAATGAATGAAATACCAATTGAAATGGTTTGAAATGATTGATGTGGTATCCAAATATTAAATTATTTTAGCATCACTCAATGAGAAGAGTGCATCTTACCTCAAAAAATAGAAACAAAAGAGAATACTTATTTCATATTACATGAATAATATAATTAATAAATTTTAAAAACTATTTACCATTCCATGTTATTTAGAAAATAGTGTTGAAATTACACTATAAATTCAATATATTCATGCATTATAAGATTACCTATATTTATAATTACAATAGTATAATATGTGTGTTAGATAGGATTTGAAGATACCAACATCTATTAGCTACTAATTTCCTCACTCAAATAATGAGATTGATTATGGTTTGAAATGGTTAATGAATGAATTTTGGTCTAGATTTGAAACCTAATGTAATAGTCATGTATACTAGATGTTTTCACTATGCCAAATTGTATGTAAATAATATTTGTAAGACACTCTTATAAGACATTTTATATTCAAAACATAAGATCAAATATGTTATAGTAGTAGAGTCAACGTCTGTGTGATATAGACAACTTCATAGGGGTGAATTTAGTGCATTTCAACTCTTTTAATAGAGTTTAGACTACATAGTTGAGCCATCATATTTACAGGGTCGTAGTTATACAACCACTCTAATTGTTATGTAATTGTTAAGTGACAATTTCATAACCACCTTATCAATTTATAAATTACTGGTACGCATACACCAATAATTCCATAAGACAAAGCTTGAGAATGGGAACAATTTAAAACATTTCCAATCCTCATCAATGGCTCATTTGAGCTTCTTGGTAGAACTCAAATTTGAAAGAGAATAAATATAGGTATTATGCAAGGCAAAAGAAATGATAAATGAAGTGATAAGTTCCAAACTTTATTCTTATTGTATCATTGTTTCCTAGTTGTCAACTACATGAGAATTATGAGAAATGCTTGACATTTGTATAGTAGTCTTGTGTGCATGTTTTAGAAAGAGTAATAGTGATAATTATGTCCATTAATTCCATATTTGTTAGCATCTTTTATATTTATTTCATTACATAGTGGAATGGGAATGCAATTACCTCACCCATTGGATTTTTTCTCACATTTGGTTTCTCTAGTATAACACTTATGTCCTTTCTAGGCTTTGATTACTCTTATGCATCATGTTCATTTGCAATATGTTGTATTTATAATTTATAGTAATTTTTTGTCTTTGTTTTAACATTGAAAATATCCTATGGTATTCATATTCCAATCATTGTTAAGAGAGGAGTTATAGTATCCATTTTGGTGAATGTCAATGTGTAATTTTTACCTAGTTTTTGAATAAAAAGTAGAACCAACTAAAATAATTTGAAATTATTGACATGATATAAGACTAATTACGATATGATTGATGTGAAAAAATTATAATTAGAAAATTATTGCAACATTTATTTGATATGTATATTGTTGTCTTAAATTATAATGTTTATAGTTGAATATGGGATCTTGGGTACCTCATAAGACAAATACACAACTTTACAAAAATATAATTCATATTTTAAAATGGATTTAAATCAATTTTTTATTTCTCATATCTGCACATATATTCACATAAATTATCTGTATCAAAATAGATAATTTTGTATGGATGTTTTGCCAATATAAAAATACAAAAATTGTTGTGTATCATTTTTCATTGGATTACTATTGGAGTGCTTAACACAAATTTATTTTGTATTTTGTAATGATAAATTTATTTTTATACTATATTTCTATTACTATAATGATAATTGTAGTTAGTGTTATAATCAATGAAGAGATTAAATTTATAATTAAAAAAAAGGTATGAATTATTATTATATGTTTTATGCCATGTGTTGGTGAAATGTTTAGTACTTGTGACAAATCTATATTTTAAAATAGTATAAGAGACAAAAAGTCTATCCTCTATTATTAGGGGAGGCTCCCTTTATTGAAAGCAGTAAAAACTAATCTATAGTATTTATAGTATTTCAATTTGAATGAGCGGATTTAGTGATATTCAACTTGGAAAGGAAAAATCTATTGAGAGAGAAATTAGAGATTCACGGTCGAATGAAAAAATGTATATTTAATTTAAACACGTAACAAAAACAAAATGAAATGAATTAAATCACTTTAAGAGATAAAATGCAATTGGTGCTTGGAACAATGAATTATGTATTAACATAAGAAAAATGCATGCCCATTAATGAAAACAAGACATAAAGTTATATTATTTCATTAGTTCATGGACAAAAGAGTGAGAAAAAAGTTTCATTCTTATTATTCTTCAAGAATCACCAATTTTTGACATCAAAAATCCCCTTTACAATAGTTATTTCTTGTATTTATAACAAGAGGAAATTGCCTGGCCCTTCACATTCAAAATTACTCTTCACATTTATTTTTATTATTATTATATCCTTTAAAATTTTCTATTTAAAAAAAAGGAAAATATGAATTTCCTAAAATAGAAGTTAGACAAGAAGAGAAAAGAAAAAAATTTAGACTCCACTAGGGAGCCTTTGTTGGTGTAGTAGCTGGTCCTGAAGAACTTGGCGCAGCTAAAGAACTTTTGGCTTGTTCTTTGTCTCAAGTGGCCTTGATATTTCTAAACCTTTTTAATTATTATATAGAATCATGACTTTTCAAGACTTCTATATGTTTACACATTGTAATCCATATCTCAAAGACTAGTAACATTATATTTAGGATCTCTTCATCTAGCCTATTATTCATTTATTTGTTTAATACATGGATATTGTTGATTATATACATGGAAAACATATTGAAAGAACTTTCTTTGAAGAATTATTTTGTTATAACCTTTTTGAAATGTTCATTCACTTCATCGATGGTATGCAAGGTGGTTACATATTCTTAGAATAGATCACAATGAATCTCATCTAAATTAGAAGATATCATATTCTTTTCCTTTGCAATATTATTCTAATCCTCTAATTATTTTCTTTCTTGTCTTATAACCTAAATATTTTGGAGGATAGATTCATACCCTTTGCAATAAGTCTCATCTTCTAGTTTATCAAAGATCCCAAATTTGACCATTACATCTGTATCACTTTTAATCATTTCATGAACATCTTCTTTTATGTTCTCTGATATACTTAGATCATTTGTGTGAGATTTGATCTGTTGATTTATATCAATGACTTATTTGGAAATGGCTGAAAATAACTCTATCACCTCCTCAATATAGTTCATTCCACTAATAAACACTTTGTCCACTCAAGCCTCTAAAGACTTTCCTTATGAATTGTATTTGATAATTGTGGCAATGGATTTATTTATTATACTTGGTACTTGAGAAGGAGCATCAACTTGAGGTGTTGCATACATGTCAATAGGATTGAGAAGGTAGTTGACATACCTAGCTAACTGCTTGATCTAATCTTGCAGTTGTTTTTGGGTGAGCTCATCCTTTTCTGATCTTTTGATTATTCTCTTAGTAATCACCCTCAAGTTATTAATGTCTCTTTCCCTAGTTACTTCTCCCAGTGATATTATCTTTAGATTATATTCATTAATTTTGATCTTTGAGACATCCTTATCCACATTTGGTTTTATAATTTCAACAAATTGAGCACTAAAAGGATTTGACATGAATATGGATTTAGTTTTAGCCTTCTTGGGAGGAAGAGTCTTGAGAAGATCAACTACTATGTCAAATTCAGGGAGATCTACTTCCACCACCTTCTTTCATGTTTTGAGCATAGCTTGCATGCATTGGAATGGCATAGTACTGAAAGGAGTCAATTAGTTTCCACTTAGAGGAGGTGTGAACTAATTTTTAGGAGTAGCTTCTGGGAGGGGAAGAATACTTGTAGAAGTTAAATGTGATGAAGGAAGGGCCACATCAACTTATTTTTAAGGTGCCAAATGCATTGAACTAGTGATAAGAAGGGAGGGATCACCAAGGGGGTTAAAAGAAGACTACATCATCACAAAAAATTTACCACTTTATTCCTACCAATTATAGGACTTTCTTCACAATTTTTTCCTAGATGTTTCCCTTGCTTAGGATATTCATCATCACCATATTCAAAAATTGAAGAGCTAAGTATCTCAGTTGTCATGCTAGTGGTACTCTTCTTTATAGTTGTTTCAAGACCCTATTTGGGAGGAAATGAAATATTTCCTTTTCTAGACTTGCCTGCACTAGACATTTTGGACAAATTATTTATCAAACCATTTTTTAGTTCTAGCCCATACTCTCTGAGTCCTCCCATGTTTTTATAATAATTATTTTATTGGTCAATTTATGGTGGGTAGGATAGTAGTTTAAACTCTATTTGTCTATTCAGGGTCGATAGTTTCATCATGTCATCCACCATGCCATCAAGGACCCATTGTTTAGTGAATGATTTGATTTGGTCTATGGTCATTCAGTGCTAGTATATCAAGACTACCTTGTATTCATCTAAATAGTCTACCTAGTAGTCATCCAAATGAGTTACATGTTCATACATTGAATTGATACAAAGGCATATTTTTACACATTTCTTTGTGTCCACAGAATCTCTACTAGCATATGATCAGAGAATGAATTCGTAGATACTCAACTTAATGTATTTAGAATTTATCATCATCTTGAATGTGAAGTGTCATAATGAAATAGGTAAAGAAACACCCAAGATGTCTCTGCCTATAGCATTTTTGTACTGTACCCAATTATCTGCATAGCTCTATCAATATTATATTTTTATTGTCTAACCTTATTAGTTTCAATGGTTAGCCTTCATAACCACAAACTCTAATGTAGGTGAAATTTTGATATTGAATATATAAGTTTCCATATTAGTTAATCAAATTAGTTGCTCTGTCTGAAATCCTTTTTCCCCAATCTTCATCCAAAATCTACACTACCTTCATGGTGAATGCATCATTCACCCTTGTGAAATGTGTATTGATGTCTTTCAGAGTTATCTAGGGATAATTAATATACTTGGGTGGTATAGGTGACTTTTCCATGTTGTGAAATTCTTAGGTAAACCATCTAAGAAGACAAAGAATACACGAGGTAAGATGTCATGAAAATGTATTTATTAATTTCATGATTAACAAATGATGTTGTAGGGAGTCACTAATCATCTCTCCCAAATCAATAAATTAATTTCCATGGTAGATTATTTTCATTGGAAAGAACATCTAAGGGTTAAGACTTTTAGTGTCTTCATTACCCACCACTCAGTTGAGGAGAGTAATCATGTCTGAGAGCTCCTCATGGAAATCTACCCTATAGAAATTTTTAGGAAACTTTGAGACTCTTTCTCTCTTATTATTCAACCATGAATTTTTATTATAATTCAAACATTTATTTTTATCTTTGTCCTAATAATTATGTCCCTTAGTGATGTTCATGTTGATGATGTATTCAGGAACTAGAATACTCATTATCATTCATATTTCTTTACCATTGACTTTGGCCATGAGAGATCCATTGGTTGATTTCATTGGTGAGTTTATGGATCATAGTGATTCATGTAAGTGAATAATAAAACAAAATAATGGATTGAAGTTAGGAAACATATCATCTGAGGAAGATCACTCTATGCAAGGTAAGTAGTCAATATGCTTGGATTTTCTGAATTCAACATACAATGAAATTCATCCAAATCCATGTGTCCAATTTGTGATTCAATGATCTTAGGGATGTTGTTGTCTAGTACAAGTAATGTATTTTACCCAAGTATTTAAACTTCATCTTCGATGGTTTTAGGTATGAAACATTAGTTTGACAGATGAGGGAAAGGAATCTAAGCATATCCTTGGGTAAGAAATGTTGAATTGCTTAGAATGAGTGAGAAGTAGTGGTCATATGTCAAGATCCTAAAAATAGTATAATAATATTAGAAAAAAAATTATGGGGAGGATAAACTTATAAAATAGGATATTGCAATATTTTTTGAAAATGCGATAAAAATTTGTGCAAGGATTCACCAGTAGGGAGAGAATGGGGGCAGAAGTTTTGACCTCATAGTCAAATATATTGAATAAAAGTGATCAAATGAGTCATGTGAGGGAATATATAGTCCTATAGATGGATTGGAATGTAAAGGCCTATTATCAAGTTTCGTGCATGTGCCTAGGAGGGTTGATGGGATGGCCTTGATGTCCCCACTATCATAGGAGCACGAACATGTTTTTTTGCATAAATGCATTTCCATATTTGCATGTCTTTAGGGACTAAAAAGCTAATCATGACACATATATTTACATGGGTACACAATGATTCATACCCTCAAATATACTTTTGTGTGTCTATGAAGGATAATTGACCTACCTTGTCCATTCATAGTGCACAGATGTAGTGATGTAGATGGGGGTCTGGCTAGATCTGTATGAGACACATGAGGTGCATTCATGCATCCTACATGACCAAATGGTTAGGACACCTTGACCTCACATCGTATGAGTCATGAGGATGTGTTTAAGTGCATTCTTCACATTTACTTAGTTACAATTTCTCATTGTTTACAATGTTTTTAAAAATTAATCCTTCTCGTAGTTCTTTGGCATGAACATTGAGATGTTGTTATGATTCACAAATGTAATTTTCATTGAAAATTATTGGAACTGTAGCTAGCTTAGGATGGGGATGTGAATTCACAAGAGGGCATAAACTGAATTTATAGAAGCTTAGGGTTTTATGGACCAATACCTTATCCATTAGGTAAAGAATTCAAAATTAAACTGAGAAAAATGGGAAAAACAAAAATAGGGAAATGCACAATGAAGGGAAATGGTAGGGTATAGCCTATCCTCACTCTTTATACAAATTTATATACTACCCACTATATGGTAGTGGGGGGTAAGTACCATGTGTGTATGCCAAATAGTATGTGTTTTAAATTTAGAAATGTCAAATTATGAATGGTCCCATTTCCAAGGAGTCAAATATCCTATGAATTACTCTTGGTTCCCTCTTTTTTGTCATAGAGTAGGAGTAGGTCACCTATTCAAAAATCACATTTCCAATCCTTTTTATCAAATAATTATTTTACATTTTCTTTATGAGTTATAATTCTATTAATTATTATGACTCACTCATATCTTTTCCAAGTATGTGACTCTCTTTTCTAGAGCATATATGAATTGTTCATGTTCAATAGCCTAAGATAGCTTTAAAGCTAGTAATTCTAAATAAATAGGAATCATACATCTCTTCCATAGAGTAGATTAAATGGAGATATTCTGATTGCTCTCTTTAGTGTGATTATGTCAACCCATAATGTGTTGTATAGCTCTTTATGCTAATTCCTTTGATTTTCATCAACCAACTTACGAAAGATGGTAGTTATATATTTTAATTATTATATTCCACCTGGACATTATCTTAGGTGTAAAGTCTACATAATGTTCAATATAGATGTCGTACCCATAATAAAAACCAATTAGATTAGCATGGGAGAAGTTAGAAGCGTTATTCATGAAAATCCTCTGAGGGATGCCAAATTTGGCCAAAATATTCACCTTTGTGAAGCTACACACAACTTCAGAAGTGGTGGACCTTACTAGAATAGATTTCACCCACTTTGTGAAGTAATTAGTGGATGTTAAGATGTGGGCATGCACAAAACTATAGTGAGGTTTTAGAGTCCCAATGAATTCTAATAACCATTGTTTAAATGGTTTCTTGATGACCACATGTTAGAGAGGCAATGTTGTGAGCTTAGGCCTTTCGATAAAGTATTTAAAAGATTCTCATTTGGAAACCCATTCTCATATATCCTTGAACAACATGGCCAATAGTAGTGATTTTGTAAAATTTTGAATGTTATGACTGAAAATGAGAAAGTTCCACTACAAATATTCTCATGAAATGCCTCTAGGTTATTCTTTTGTTCTTATTTGTAAACACACATCAAGAATGTGCCATCCAAAGACTTATTGAACAAGGTATTATCCTTATCACGTATTTGGTTACTTTCATATTGAGAGTTAATCTTTATTTTGGATTTAGATAAGCTAGATATCAAAATACCATTCTTCAAGAGAAATAATGAAGACTACCAATTTTAACTCTTCCTTTTATTCTCTATGAGAATTAACATCTTTGATGATAAATTCACATAGACCTTATCCACTTACCATCTTAGTGGATTTGATTTCCAAATCACACTCTTACACTTTTGTGATCTAATCTCTTCTTTTTTATAAAATCTATTTTTAGGTAAGGATTGATTTCACTATTGAATCTAGGACTATTATAATGGTATGAAAATTCAATATATAAACTTTGAAATGCATTACCACTTTGACCATGACATATATATGTTTCTCTACTAGTGAATACTTGAGCTCATGGTATTTTAGTCCACAAATCATGAAGATAATAGGGTATTCAATACCATCTTCATTTTTATGTGCCAAAATAACAAAGAAGATGTATTCAAAGGAATAGGATTATGAAATTACATCCTTCTAAAAATCTAGGCTAGTCAAGACCGGTGCTTTGGCAATTGCTTCCTTAATCTCAGTGAATGTTTTCTTCTAATCATTATTCCATTTTAAGAAATTATTTAAACTCATAATTTTTATGATATGCATGGTGATATTAGCGCAAAGTTAGGAATAAACCTTATAGGAAAATTAACTTTGCCTAATAATTAATGAGTGCCTAGTTTGTTGGTTGGTAGGGACAACACATGAATGGCCTTCACTCTTTATGGATCGATCTTGGTACCTTATTTAGAAACTATGTGACCTAATATTTTACCTTTGGTCACTAAAAAATATACATTTAAGTATTCATACCTTATAGTCGCATACCTTATTTTTGTAATGTTTGTTCCTATCATTATTTAATTGATATTGGATTCATACCTATTTAATGATTAATTATGCATCACCTTGCACATTGAATTTTTGGATGCCCATGTATTCCACTACCTGCAATCCTAGTAGTAGAGTTTCATACTTAGCAGTATTATTTGTGTATTCAAAATGTAGTTTGTATGAGAATAAAAATGATCATTTATATGGATAAGTAATCAATACACTAGCACCTAAACTAGTCACCAAGAAAATTTCATAAAAATTTAAACTCAAGATATCATTAGAGTCAGTTAGGTATGTTTTCATAACTTTTTGGAGGCCAACGTGACCATCTAAGGGTTTGAAAATGTATTTTAATTACTTTTTTATGATTTTTCCATTTTTAAAAATAGAAGAGCTTTGTAATCGAACATGAAATTTAGTTGAAATTTATCCATTAGGTTAATGGTAGTGTTTAGAGGATGCATGCATATGTTTGGCCCATCCAAGCTTGCATGCAAAAAATACTAAAAATAACAATTGAAAAAATCACTAAAATTACATGGATCAGTTAGCTTTAGGTAGCTTTTGATTTATTCATATTTTTTAATTATGCATGTCAACTCCAATTTCAATTTGAGCTTCATTTAAATCCTCTTATGTTATATTTAATTCATTCAATAAGAATATACATAAAAGGTTGCTTTCATGCAAGTTATGAGTTTATGCCTATTGATATTTTTGCTTAGATAATCTATGTTTTCATCATCTAGTATTACAGTAAGTTCAAATCTTGGAGGTAATATCTTTCTAATTTGTATTGGTTTTTGAAAATTATATTTCTGAAGAATATTCTAAGATTGAATAAGAGGTGTAAGAGATGGTGAGAGGAAAAAGATGAGGAAGAATTGCCCAGGTGAATAAGATTATGTAAGAGCTGTAGAGATAAGTGGAATAATTAATTATAATTATCACAAATCAAAGACAAAGTCAAGTGGAAGATGAAACAGTGGAACAAACAAACCATGAAGATGAAATTCAATAAGAAAAGGAATGATAAAAATTGCCATCAATGGAAGAGAGGATGGTTAAGGTTTTAGAGGGAAGGAATCAAAGAATCAAGGTTGACATTCCAAATTATGGAGGCAGTTTAAAACCATAGGAGTTGATAGATTGAATGAACAACATGGATAAGGATTTACAATATAAAAATTTGAGAGAAAACAAGAAATTAAAGTTTGCATGCATGAAATTGAAGGGTCATGCAATGATTTGGTGGGATCACCTACAGAAAGAGAGATAGAGAAAGGGTAAAGAGAAGATCAAAACATGGAACAAGATAGAAAAGAATTTGAGGGATAAATTTTTTCATGTGGATTATGCACAAACCCTATACATAATATTCCAGAATATAAGGTAAAAGGATCAAATTATAAAAGAGCAAATGAGTTTTATAATATTTCCATATAAGTGAAAAATGATAAAATAGAAGAATATATCGCTGCAAGGTATGTAAATGGTTTGAACTTTTATATTCTATATGGATTGATCATACATAAAATACCTTGCATGGAAGAGTCTTATCAATTTGTTTTGAAGGCAAATGAAGAATAAATAAATAGGCAAACTTTCAGAAGATCAATTAGGCCAAGAAGAGAATAATCCCCTTCAGTAATGGGATGAGGTGGGTTCAATACCACTAGAGGTAGGTTTAATTCCAATAGATGGGATTCAACATGTGGTGTAGAAAAGTAAGAAGATAATAGACAAGGGTTTCAATACCAACAAAGAAGAAGAGGATTTCAAAGAGGAACAAGCTATGTTAGTGCTAGAACATGGTTTACAAATCATTACAGGTCTTATGTTTTCTACAGATGTGGAGAAGAAGGACACATAACATTTTTGTGTCTATACTATCATGAATAAGAAATGAGGCAAGAGGATTACCCAAGAGTGAATTTAATTGAGGTTGAGATAAAAGATAAAAATACTAAATTCTTAGCAACAAACATTGAATAAAATCCCATGATAAGAAAACAATGATTTCTCTAAGGAAAGAACATGTGTAGAATGAGGAAGGCAGGGATGCATGGTTGCATAAAAATATTTTATAAATAAGATGCACTTCAGGATGTAAGATATGTAAATTAATTATAGATGGTGGTAGTTATGAAAATATGGTTTCCAAATAAATTATAGACAAACTAGGTTTGTAATGTGAAAAGCATCCTTATCCTTATCGGGTTTTGTGGTTTAAGGGAATGAAGTTATACTAGATAAAAGGTGCTTAATTAGGTTTTCAATATAAAATACTTACAAGGATGAAATATTATGTGATGTTATATTAATGTATGTATATCTTTTGTTTTTGGAAAGGCCATGTCAATATAACAAAAAAAATCCATAATGGAGCAAAGAATGGATGTAATTTTTGGAAATGTGGTACAAAGGTATATTTATTACCTCTTAAAGAAGAAGTGCAAGCAGAAAGTGTGTTCTCCACAAAATAATTTATTATAAATGAAAGTGATATGTTGTTTTTATGTATTAATATCAAATAAATAAGACACAGAAATGGTGATAATACTATCAAAAGTGTTGAAAGAATACACATATGTTATACTTGATGAGTTACTAGATGGTTTACCACAAAAGAGATACATTCAACATCATATTAATTTCATTCTAGGATCAGCTTTACCCAATCAAGAAGCTTATAATATGACTCCAATAGAACATGCAAAACTATATAAACAAGTTATTGAATTGGTGAGAAAGGGTGTAGTAAGGGAGAGCATGAGTCCATGTGAAACACCATCATTTTTAACTATAAAAAAAAATGGAGATGGAGGATGTGTGTGGATAGTAAAGCATTCAATAAAATTACCATCAAATACATATTTCGTATACTTATTTAGATGATATGATGGAGTTTCTTGTTAGATTAAAATACTTTACTAAGATTGATCTAAGGAGTGGTTACTATCAGATTTAGATTCATGAAAGGGATGAATGAAAAACAACATTCAAGACTAGGTATGGATTATATGAGTGAATGGTGATGACAATCAGATTATTTAATGCACCTAACACATTTATGAGGGTGATGAACACAGTGCTATGAGATTACATTGGTAATTTTATGGTGGTTTATTTTGACAATATGTTGATATTCAGTAAGACTAATAAATTCACATAAGGCATTTGAGAATGGTATTAGAGTTTTTAAGAAAAGAGAAGCTCTATGCAATTTTGAAAAAATATAGGTTTATGAAGAATAGTTTGGTATTTTTTGGATTTTTAGTTTTAGCAGATGGTGTAAGAATGGATGAAGAAAACATAAAATTAATTATTCAATGGCCTTTTCCAAAGAGCATCACAGAGGTAAGAAGTTTACATGGTTAGCACATTAAGAGTTTTAGTAGTATTGTTACACCAATAATAGATTACATGAGAGGAAAATAATTTGTATGGATAAAGGTAGCAACATGGAGCTTTCAATTGTTGAATAACAAGGTTACATAAAAACCTATTTTAGTATTACCATATTTTAACAAAGTATTTGAAGTTGATTGTGATATTCCACACGTAGGAATTGATGTTGTATATAGTCAAGAAGGAAGGCTAATAGCATATTCCAATGAGGAAATAAATGAGGTAAGAAAGAAATATTCTACATATGATGTTTAATTTTATTTCATTGTAAAAACATTAAGACATTAAAGGTAATACCTGGTGCCTAAGGAGTTTATTGCATTTACAAATCATAAGGCTTTGAAGTGTGTGAACACTCAAAAGAAATTAATTATTAGGCATGAAAATTGGGTGTCTTTCTTGTAGGGATATACTTTTATTTTGAAACATAAATTAGGAAAATCGAATCAAGTCATTGATGTCCTAAGAAATAGAGTGGTGTTGTTAACTACTATGGTGAGTGAAGTATTGGAAATGAAATTGTTAAGTAAATATATAATATTGATCCAGATTTTGGTAAGATAGTTTAATAGTGCAGGAATCCATTAGTAGGTGACATAGGCTCTATTCAAGATGAATATCTTATACAATATTATTATTTCTTCAAGGTAAACTAACTATGTATTCCAGTTGGGTCTTGAATAGATAATATTATAAGAGAATTGTACAATGGTGGTTTGGATGGACATTTTGGTAAGACTAAGACAATAGCTTTGGTAGAGGAGAAATATTTTTGGCCAAGTATGAAGAGATATGTGGAAAAGTATGTTTTAAGATGTAGGAGATGTCAAGTGGTTAAAGGTCATGCACATAATATAGAGTTGTATAGGTCATTACCAATTATAAGAGGACCATAGATAGATTTGAGTATTGATTTTTTGTTGGGATTACTAAACAAATAGACAGAGAGGTAATGATTTAGTTTTTATTTTTGTATATAATTTTTCTAATATGGTTGATTTCATTATATGTAAGAAACTAATGATGTCACGTAGAACTATTTTTTAAGGATGTTATGAGATTGCATGGTGTTATAAAAACCATTACATCAGATAGAGACACAAAATTTCTAAGTAATTTTTGGATGCCTTTATGGAGGATGATGGTAAATAAGCTAAAATTTAGTAGTGTATACCACCCACAAACAAATGTTATAAATAGGAGTTTTGGAAATTTGTTGAGATGCATAGTTAGAAAGAAACCCAAGCAATGAGACTTGGATTTACCACAAGATGAGTTTACATATAATAGTTTAGTAAATATATCACTAGGAAAATTTTAATTTTAAATTTTTAATTGGATAAATCCTATGAGTGTTTTATATTTTGTACAGTTACCAATTACAGAATGAGTTAGTAATGGTGCAGAAGAATTTACAAAGCATATATAATAGTTGAAAGAAGTAAGAAGAAAGTTATAAGAAAGTAATGAGAAGTATAAAGTAGAATCAAATGTAAAAATAAGTTCAAAGATATTTGTAGAATTATATTTAGTGATGATTTACTTGAGTAAAGAAATATTTCCAATAGGCACATACACCAAGTTCAAGTACAAGAAAGTTGATCCATGCAGAATTTTGAAGAAAATCAATGAAAATGATTATGAGGTGATTTTAGCATAGAATTTTAATATATAATATTTATGTTATTTTTATGGAAAATATGTTGAAGGGGAAGGAAACTAACAAATATATTGGAAACAATAGGTACCAAAGAAGAAGAAAGAAAAGATAGCACAGGTTTTGGATAAGAAGATAATGCACATAAGGAAAGGAACTTATAATAAGTATTTGATACATTAGGAAGGACTAAAATAGGAATACAACACTTGGATTTTAAAATTGGAGCTAAAAAATATTGAAAATAATAAATGGTAGGCTTTTAATGAGGACAACTCACAAGAGCTGAGTTGTTTTCAAGTAGAGGAGAATGATGTGGAGACCAATCTTCTATAGGTAATAACTTTTGATTTATAACTATGTTTGAGCTCTTGTTTACACCAAAATGACCATCTCAAAAAAATTAATTCATCCATAACTCACTCTATCTAGTTAGGAATTTTTCATAACTTTTATAAGGCCATACGTGACCAAAGGGTTTGAAAATACATTTTTATCTTTTTTCAAGATTTTTATTTTTTTTATAAATAGAATAATTTTGTAACTAGACATGAAATTTAGTTTAAATTCATCCATTGGATTAATTTTAGTGATTATAGTATGTGTGGATATTTTTAGACCTGTCTAATCTTGCATGAAAAACTTACTAAAAATAGCAATTGAAAAAATCATTAGAAGATGAAAGTTACTAAAAATTACATGGGTCAGTTAGCTTTAAGTGGATTTTGATTTAATTAGACTTTTTAATTATGCATGTCAACTCCAATTTCAAGTTGAACCTTATTTAATGAATCTTATTTAATATTTTATGCATTCAATGAGAATCAACAAATGTCACTTTCATGCAAGTTATGAGTTTATGCCTATTGATATTTTTTCTTAGCTAGCTTTTGTTTTCATAAAATAGAATGGGTTGATCATCTTTAATCATATAAATTTGAGATCATTTACAATACACCAAAGGAGAATGTGGTGGTAGATGCATTATCCCACAAGGAAAACCACTAGTGTTTCAATACATCTCCATCAACCAACCTATTTGGATAAAAGACCTTCTATAAGATTACAAAACTTTCCCTTCATCAAATAAACTCATGAAATAAATTGAATATATTAAAAATATGAGTTATTGGTTAGTTCATAATGGCATAGGTTTTTTTCATGGGTGCATTTACTTGGGGGATGAATATCCCTTTCTTCAGAAGGTACTAGAACACAACCATAGATCTTTATCTACAGGCCATGCCCTATTTTATAAAACATATATAAACATGAAAGGTAACTTATTATAGAATGGAATGAATGCAGACATTATGAATGTTTTATTTGAGTGTGACATCATCCAATTGAATAAGGGGGAGAGTGTTTGATACAAGAGCATCACTCTTAGGGAAAAAATTTAGTCAAATTTTGGTTTGATGAATTAAAATAGGTTTAATAATGGATTTAATGGAATTATAATGCCCCAATCACACTTATATTTCACTTTGGTAGGTTAGAAGTGCATTTAGTTAGTTTAAATTTTCAAATTTTGGTTTCCTACCAAAACTAGTATGTTTAAAATTTTGAATTTTTAGTGTGTTTTTAGGACTTACAGGTTATGGTAAGGTTTGATAAAGAGTTTAAATGTGTTTAAAATTCATTATAGACCCATTGGAAACTTTAAAAATGGTCAAAAGTGGTCCAAGCATCTAAAATCAACTTTGAAGTCTTGTCACCTTTGCACTGTAATCTTGTGAACATTGACAAACTCCTCCAAGGTAGTTACCAAAAAGTTTTCATCATATAAAATGTAATAAATTAGAATGGGATATGGTTATATGATTTTTTTTGAGAGAAAATTTGAATAAAAATCAAGAAATAATACCTTGTTCAAGAGTTTTGTGTTCAGGCCCCTGTTTTGAAAGGATATATTACATTTGTTGTGTTGGAAGATTACTGTAATCTCCATGATTGATGATTAAAAGAGTTTTATTCTTTGTATAATTTATTTTTAAGTATGGTTGAACATACTTGAGAGTACATGTGTAAATAATACTAGACAGATCATAAGATGTTCAAAAATATTCATGAATGAACCTTGTTTGGCAAGTCATTACTATATATGCAGACTACGTGGTAGTTCTTAAGGAAGACTGGTCATTGTTTCCTTCTAAATTTAATTTTTTATGTTCCATATGTTCTTGATAATATTAATATTACATACCCAATATGTAATCAGAAGCATTTTTGATATACAGAACTAGCCTAGATAACTTGTTTCCTCTAGCAGGCTTGAAGATTGGAGACTGTGTGTTTGTTTGAGGAGAAGAATGGTATTTGAATCCCTTTAAAAGAGTTTTGAGGAATATAGGTAAGTGATTTGAGTGTTTTTAATCATTTATTAATCCTCTTTTTTGTGTAAATTTGTGTATTATTCACTTCCCCAGAATACAGCCCTGTAGAGTACCTTAATTTGCATACAATCAAGCACAATTTGAGTTGGTTATTTTAGGAAACAGATTGATCAACATATACCAATGATTTATAAAGTTTAAAAATGTCTAAATAGACCTTAAAAACTATATTTTCACCTTTAAAACATATTCTATCACCCATATTTGAATTTAAAGTACTCTTGGATTGTATTAGACCTCCACAAGCCCTAAATTTGGGTTTTAACCATATCTTCAATTCTAACAAGCAAAATTTCACAAAAATATGTATTTTGGTCAATATTGAGGTGATATAACATATTTTAAAAAAATTAAGTATATACAGACACTGTAGCATGGAATTTGGGTGATCCAAAGTGAATTAGGCCTAGAGATGGGTAATTGAGAAGGCTAAAAGTTGGAAAGTGGACCTAATGACAGAGTTGAGCCACCAAATTTGACACATAGGTGTATTTAAATAAGGGAAACAATATTTTGATTTTGGTAAGCCATAAAAAACTATACTTTCTTTATATTAATTAGAAAACAAACAAATAGGGCTACTAGGAAGGGTCTAAAAGCATAGGTTCTTGGTGAAGAGTTACAATTTGAGACTTTTTAAAGGGAACCTCCACATCATTCTGGTATCATATCCAACATTGGATACCTAAGAAAAAGTGGGAGAGAGAATTTTCTTGGGAGAAGAGAACAACAGGTACTTGTTTGATAGAATACCTAAATAAGGTTCACAATGTCACCTAGGAGAAATAAAGGAGGCGAAATAAGGAACCAAAGGAACCAATATGTTGTGTTGGATAAGTTGAGGGACCTTAGATTTAGCTTGGATTAAAGGCTAACTGCTATAGAAAGAAACCAAATAAGAGGATTCCTAATAGGGGACTTGAGTGACAATGAAGATGAGTCATAAGACCAAGAAGAAGTAGAGGGAGAAGAGACAGTTGAAGGACATGAAGATCAGGGTGTAGAAAGACTCGTGAAGGTGATCATGAGTCAAGGTTACAAACCAAAGGTGGAGTTACCCACCTATGCAGGTGATCTTGATAGATATAAAATCATGGATTAGGTGAATGAGTTAGACAAATACTTAGAGTATGAGGAGGTACTTGATGATAAAAAGGTCAAGTTTGCAAGAACCAAAAATAAGGGGCATGCTTCATTATGGTGGGAATTCACACAAGATGAGAGAAGAAAGAAGGGGAAGAATAAGATCACTTCTTGGGACAAAATGGTTTCCAAGCTCAAAGTCAAATTCTTGCCAGATGACTATGAGACAAACTTGTTTAGATAATTATAGAATTTGAAGAAGAAAGAAATGAGTGTGAAGGCATACATAGAAGATTTATATAAACTAACCATCAGGTATTGTCATTTTTATGAGGATAAGAAAAAATTTCAAGGTACTTGAATGGCTTAAGGTATAACCTATAAGTTGAACTAACACTTGAGAGCCCAAGAACACTAGAGGAGTGCTATCAATTTGTACTCAAGTTTGAAGATAAGCTAAATAGGAATCATAATTAGTGAATAGAGTAAGGGGCATAAATTTTATAGGTAGAGGACAGTAAGGGGGCAGAAATATCTCATAAATAAATCTTCAAATTGAATTGAGTAATTCATAAGAGTAGTCCACTCATGTAAGAGGTGGATTTGGAGGTAGAAAACCTTTCAATAAAGGTGGTTATTCATCAAGGGGTAGAGGATCAAGTGGATTTTCATGCAAGTATTTTAGGTGTAATAAGTTTTTTGGCCACAAGCAATGGGAGTGTCCAGAGGACCATCCAGTAAGAAGCACAAAAAATAAAGGGAGAAAACAGATTACACAAGGAGGAGAGGAAGAGAGTGTTTTCTCTCTATCACACATGGTAGAGCCTAAATTGGTAGAATCATTGCTCATGAGGAGGGTGATGATCAAGCCAACCAAGGAGAAGGATCCACCACAAAATAAGACTCTCTTTAGAACATCCTATAAATGCCAAGGTAAGTGTTATAAAATGGTCATTAATTTAGGAAGTACAAATGGTTAACAAGCTTGGGCTAAATAAATTACCTCACCCCACTCCATATAAGGTGTCATCGTTAAATAAGGGACAAAAAGTCTTTGTGAGTGAATATATTTGGGTAGATTTTCAAATTTGAACATATAAGGATAAGGTGCTTTATGATGTCATCCCTATGGATGTGTGCCATGTGCTTCTTGGAAGGATTTGGTAATATGATAGACAAACTACTCATGATAGAAGAAGGAATATGTATACTTTGATGAAGGATGAAGTTAGTTACACTTTGCTTCCCTTGAAGGATGAGAATAGTGATCAACAGGTTGGTTCATATGTGATGTTGGTAAGTGGAAAAGAGTTCATGAATGCTATGCATGAATAAGAGATAAGATTTTATTTGGTCATCAAGCCTAGGAATTTTATGATAGCCACTAAGGAAAATGAGTTTCCCCTAGAGATTCAATAAATGTTGGAAAAGTATGTTGATATAGTTGTTGATGAGCTTCCCAACACATTGCCACCTATGAGGAGCATAACATACCATATAGACTTTATACCTGGAAAAATTATACCAAACAAGGTTGCATATAATATGATCCCACAAGAGAATGTTGGAATCAAAAGACAAGTGCAGGAGTTACTTGGCAAAGGGATGATCAAAGAGAGCTTGAGTCCATGTGCAGTGCCCATAGTGTTGGTGCCAAAGAAGGAAAGTGATGGACTATGTGCAATGATTCTAGGGCCATCAATAAAATCACCATAAGGTATAGATTTACACTTCCCAAGATGGAGGATTTGATGGATTTATAGAGTGGAGTAAGCTATTTTTCAAAGATAGACCTCAAGAGTGGATACTACTAGATAAGAATCAGGCAAGGTGATGAGTGGAAGACTGATTTCAAGATGAAGGAAGATTTGTATGAATGACTAGTCATACCATTTAGTTTGACTAATGCACGTAGTAATTATATGAGATTAATGAATTAGGTTTTAAAATATTTCATAGGCAAGTTTGTAGTATTTTATTTGGATGATATACTAACCTATAGCCAAAGCAAGGAGGAACATCTTCATCATTTGGAGTTGGTGATAAGGAAGCTGTAAGAAGAGAGGTTATTGATCAACCTCAAGAAGTGTGTGTTGTCAATCAGATTCACACCCTCATGAAGGTAGTTTTAGGCCTTCACAGTCTGCTGAAACATGGAAACAATCTTAGGTTGTGGGTGGCCCAATCAGTGGATTGAATCTCTATATTTAAGGGCTAGCTCCCTTTGGTGTATCAATTAGGATCTCTACTCCACACTATAAATTATTGGGAAAAGGGAAGAGAGAAACTTGAAAGGAAATCCTATCTAATGATGGTGATACACCTAAATTTTGGTTCATCCACTCAATTTGAGCTCTTAAAAAACACTTATTAGACAAGAAAAAGACTAAACTTTCAATTCTAATTGACTCTTATATATCAGTATTTCATGAAAAGGTTCTATCTGGTGATCAAAGTTTGAGGGAAATGATGGAATAGGCCTAATTCAAGGCACTAATAGACACTTATATCCATTGTAACTTTAGCCAAGAGACATCAAACACAGAACATGACCTACATAATATGATTGACTAGTAATTAGGTAAGAATCAAGACTTGGCAAGGAAGAAAAATTGTACCACTTATGCAAATCACTGACATAAATACACTATACCAGCATTCTATAATCTAAAAACAACATTCCTTCCATTTATCTGAAAAAGGTTACAAAACTCAAATCCTTGGTAGAGTCTAATCTTGCCAAAAGAGGGATTGATTTTTTTAAGAGGTTGGAAAAGCCAACTTATATAGAAAAGCATACACAAGCCAAGAGGTTGGCACTGAAAATAGAAGAGGAGATCAACTCAGTCTAACTTGTGCTATCAAAACCTTCAAATAAAATCTATTTCTATTTTATGCCTTGCTTGAAAAGCTCTTTGGCATTGAAAATGATGGAGAGCCAAAGTTTGAGTCAAAACTTTCATCATGCATGATGCTATGCCAATCTCCAAATATAGAACTCCACTTGAACTAATAGAATGTAAAGAAAATTTTCCTTTTCATAAAATCAATGCCAAAACTGAATTTAGAACTCTGCTTGAACTACTAGAAATGTTAAAATCTTTCAACAAGATAAACAAGAGTGCATGCATGAAATTCCATGTTGGCATAGAAGGGATGAGGTGGACCCAAGTTTGACAATTCAAACTCTTGCATGGAAAGCCATGCCATAATATTCAAAGTAATATTCCTCTTGAACTACTTGAAGCTGATTTGGATCATTAAATACATGAGATGACTAAGAGATAACCCTGACTTCAACAAACAGTCAATTGAAGCTTTGACCAATCAACTATAGATAGCCTTTACTTGCATGGAAGACGACCTTGATCAGTGAGAGGTGCATTTAGATTAAACTCCTTATCTTTGTTATGGTAATTTCTCAGTCTAATGCTTTCAGGCTCTTTGCTTTTGTGCATGTATTTCTTCAACATTTATTTGTCCATGGCTATTTCCTTTGTCTACTTCTTTTGGCCTTCATTTTTATCTTGGGATTTGTATTTCTATTTATATTCCCATGGACAATATTTATTTTGGATTTTCTTTCACTCTTTCCTTCTGACCCTTTTCTTCAGTGTTGTTTCTATCCATTTCATTTAGACAAAAATTCTAAAGGAATTCTATGTTGGGTTTTTCCTTGAACCATTCCTTCAAACAAAAAGTCTAAAGGAATTAGGTCTTTGGGATTTTAATAAAGATCCTTTAGAATTATGATAAGTGACTTTCCTAAAGGGAAAGTGATCCCTCGGCATCTGAAATAGCCCTTTAGGTTATTTAAAATGATCCCTTTAGACAAATTGAAGGTACCCTTCTGAACCTTTCAAATGATCCTTTGGCAAAATGAGATGCACCTTTCAGACTCTTTGAAATGATCCCTTCGGTAATCTTGGAAGTGAACTTTCTCGAAGGTATCTTACCCTTTGGAAAAATTGTAAATGTCCTTTCAGAAATCTAAAGTGTCCCTCAAAATTTTGTAGGAACCCTTTCCTTCATTCATTTCCTTAAAACAAAAAGTCTGAATAAATTATGTCTTCAAAACCTTGGCAAATTACCCATTTAGTATTCTGAAACTGCCCTTTGATTTTTTTCAAAGTGTCCCCTTGATGTTTGTCCAAGTTACCCTTTGGGTTATTTGAAAATCCCTTTGGTACTTTGTAAATGGCCCTTCAAAATTTATGAAATGGTCAGTCATCTTGTTTATTTCCTTCGAACAAAAAGTTTGAAAGAAATCTTAAAATGGCCCTTCCTGAAGAAAATGACCCTTCGAACAGTTGTAAATTCTCCTTTTCTGAAGGGAAGGAACCCTTTAGATTTTTTGTAAATTCCACCTACCCTTTTGATGAGTACCCTTTAGGAAAATGAAAGTGTCATTCAAGAAACTATGAGATGGTCCTCAAAAAAGATATTTCGAACACAAAGTCTAAAAAAAATTTGATACTTAGACAAAACCTGAAGTCTTCCTTCCGTGAAATCTCAAAGAATTTATTGTGCTTTGTGAAAACTTGAAGTATTCTGACTATCCCTTTAGAACTACTCTAAGCAAAATCAAATTGGCAATGACATGAAAAGCTTCAAATGATAAGGGTGGTAATTTGACCTATGGGGTCAAAATTGTCAATAGTGTGATTTCATCAAAAGAGAGCTATTGTACCTTGGGTTCGTTAATTCACAAGGCATGCTGAAAATGGACAAGAACAAGGTGAAGGAAATCATGGATTGGCCAACACCTAGGATAGTAGGAGAGGTAAGTATTTTTCATGGTTTAGAAAGTTTCTATATAAAGTTTATAAGTAAATTTAGTGGAGTATGAGCTCCCACCATTAACACTATCATGGGAGACAAAAAAAACTTTGTTTGGAATGAGAAGGTAGAAAAACATTTTCAATACTTGAAGTAAAGCATCACAGAGAATCCCATACTAGCATTGGCAGACTTTAATAAGGTATTTAGGATAAAGTGTGATGGAAGTGGTGTATCTATAGGTGTTGTCCTAAGCCAAGAGGGAAGGCCTATATCCTATTTCAGTGAAAATTTGAATGATGTTAAGAAGAGGTATTCATCCTATGACTTGGAGTTTTATTCAATGGTGTAAGCATTGAAGAAATGGAGGCATTATCTCATACCAAAGGAGTTCATATTGTATATATATAACCATGTACTTGAGTTCATATCTAATCAACCTAAGTTGAACCAAAGACATGTCAAATGGGTGGAGTATATACAAAATTTCATGTTCACCATCAAGCATAAACAAGGACTAAACAATAAGGCTTTATATGCATTAAGTAGGAGGGTCTTATTGGTGCATGAAATCTAGTTAGAGAGTGTTAGAATTAAAGCACTCAAACATTTGTATGAGGATGATGATGACTTTAGGGAAGCATATCATGTATGCAAGCACCCAAGTACACTCAATAAGGAGTCATGGTTAGATTATGTACTTCAAGATGGATTGATGTTCAAATTAGTACACTTGTGTGTGCCCAAGATCTCAATAAGAGGAAATCTGATCCAAGAGAAGAATAGTGGAAGCATGGCAGGCCATTTTGGGCTTGACAAAACATTAGAATTACTCACTAGGCACTACTATTGGCCTAGAATGAAAGCAAAAGTATGAAGGTATGTGGAAAGGTGTAAAAAAATTTAATTATACAACGGTAAGAGTACTAATGTAGGTTTGTATCGTCCCCTATCAATCCCACATAGGCCTTGGGAGTCCATAAGCATGGATTTTGTGATGAGATTGCCTAGAACACAAAGGGGTTTTGATTCCATTTTTGTAGTTGTTGATAGATTTTCTAAAATGGAACATTTCATACCATATATAACTAATAATGATGTAACACATGTGGCTAATTTTTTTTTTCAAGGAGGTAGTGAGGCTTCATAGATTTCCCATGAACATTGTTTCTGATAGGGACACCAAGTTTCTTGGTCACTTCTAGAGGACATTGTAGAAGAAGCTTGGCACAAATTTGATTTTCAGCTCATCTTAACACCCTCAAAATTATGGCCAAACTAAGGTGGTGAATATAATCTTAGGTAACTTGTTGAGGTGTTTATCCAAGGACCATCTCAAGTAGTGGGATCTTGTGTTGTCTCAAGCAGAATTTACTTACAATGATTCTACCAACAGAAGCAATGGAATAAGTCCTTTCCAGGTGATATATTACATGCAACCAAGAGGTGTATTTGAGGTTAGAGACATCAGACATATGTAAAAGATAAGTTTTGAAGGTGAGGAGTTTGTAATGGTAATGAAAGAGGTGCATGAATAGGTGAGAAAGCATTTGGCATCTAGTGCTGACAAGTACAAGAAATAGGCAGATTTGATTAGGATAAAAGTGAATTTACATATTGAGTACTTAGTCCTAGATCATATAAGGAAAGGTTCCCCATTGGTGAATACAACAAGCTAAAGATGAATAAGATAGGTCCTTGCAAGATTCTCAGGAAGTTTGCCAACAATGCATATGAATTGGAGTTGCCTAGTGGAGTTGTAATTTCACCTATCTTCAATGTTTCAGATTTGTACCCTTATAGAGAAGGATATGAAAGAGGAAACATAGTAGATGAAGTAGCTACATTAGGCCTAGATTGGGCAAGATAATTTCCTAAGGCCAAGATAGTGTAAATAAAATGCATATTAGACAAATAAGTGACTAAAAAGACTAGAGACATGCAATATTTTAAGTATCTGGTCAAATAGAATAATTATCCATTTTAATATTCCATGTGGATGATTGAACATGACATACATAAGTGAGGGATTACTCTGGAATCACTCATGGGCAGTAGCCCATGAGTTCTCTTTTCCTTCCCTAGGAGTATGATGTAGGAGCATCACTCTTAGGGAACAAATTTAGTCAATTTTTGGTTTGATGTATTCAAATAGGTTGAATAATCCTTGTATGGAATTATAAGGCCCCAATAACACTTACATTTAAATTTGATAGGTTATAAGTGCATTTAGTTTAAATTTTCAAATTTTGGTTTCCCACCAAAACTAGTATGTTTAAAAATTAGAATTTTTAGTATGTTTTTATGACTTGCAGGTTATGGTAAGGCTTTATCAAGAGTGTAAATTTGTTTCAAATTCATTATATACCCCTTGGAACCTTTGACAAGGGTCAAAAGTGGTCTATTCATGGAAAACTAACTTTGAAGTCTTGTCACCTTTGCAATGTAATCTTGTGAACATTAACAACCTCCTCCAAGGTAGTTACCAAATAGTTGTCATCATATAAAATGTAATAAATTAAAATGGGAGATGTTTAGATGATGTTTTTGTGAGAGACAATTTGAAAATAAATAAATAAAGAAGACCATGTTCAAGAGTTTTGTGTTTACGCCCCTATTTTGAAAGAATATATTACATTTTTTGTATCGAAAGATGATTGTAATCTCCATACTTGATTACTAAAAGATTTTTATTGTTTTTCCAATTGATTTTTAAAGATGGTTTAACTTACTTGAGACTACATGTGTAAATAATATTGAACAGATCATAAGATGTTCAAAAATATTCATGAATGAACCATGTTTGGCAAGTCATTACTGTATATGTAGACTATGTGGTAGTTTTTGAGGAAGATTAATCATTGTTTATTTTTCCATTGCATTTTTAATGCTCCATAGGTTCTTTATACTATTAATATTGCATACTCAAGATGTGATAAGAAGTTTTTTTGATATATAGAACTAGCTTAGATACTTTGTTTCCTGTAGCAGGCTTGAAGTTTGGAGACTAGGTGTTCATTTGAGGAGGAAAGTGGTATTTGAATCCCTTTACAAGAGTTTTGAGGAATCCAAGTAAGTCATTTGAGTGTGTTTAATGTTTTATTAATCCTTTTATTGTCTTAAATTTTTGTATTATTCACTTCCCCAGAATACAGCCATGTAAAGTATCTTAATTTTCATACAGTCAAACATAATTTGAGTTGGTTATTATAGGAAATAGATTGATAAACATCTACCAATGATTTTTGAAGTTGAAATAGGTCTATATAGACCTTCAAAACTAGATTTTCACCTTTAAAACTCATTTTATCACCCATGTTGAATTTAAAGTACTCTCAGGTTGTATCAGACCTCCATAAGACCTAAATTAGGGTTTTAACCATATCTTCAATTCTAACTAGCCAAATTTCATAAAAAATTGTAGTCTAGTAAATATTGAGGTGTTTTAAAATATTGTGAAGGTTGAAAGTATGTAAAGAACTGTAGTATATAATTTGGGTGATCCAAGGTGAATTAGGCCTAAAGAAGGATAATTGAGAAGGTTAAAATTTGGAAAGTGGACCTAATAACAGAGTTGAGCCACCAAATTTGACACATAGGTGTCTTTGAATAGGCGAAATAATATTATGATTTTTTTAAGCCATAATAAATTGTACTTATTTCATATTAATCAAAAAATATTCAAAAAGGGCTAGTAGGAAGTGTCTAAAAGCATAGGTGTTTGGTGAAGATTTACAGTTTGAGACTTTTTGAAGGGAACCTCTACATCAGTGTTCCTTTTCTAGACCTTCTACAACCAAATTTGGTTCCACAACAAAAGTGGGAAATTGTGTTAGTGGAATTTGCCTCGAGTCTTCCCATCTCTGATGGTAAAGGCAAATTTTTTGTGGTGTAGATATATTGAAAAGTATGCACATTTCATTCCCATAATAAAGGGAGGTATCAATGGTCCTATTTTTGGAAAATTATATATACAATATGTGTTAAAACTACATGGAATCCCTAAATAGATGATATGTGATCAGGATCATATTATTAAAAGCCATTTTTGGCATGAATTATTTCATAATATAGGCTTTAAATTTAGCATGAACATTGTATACCATCCCTAAACAAATGTGAAAATAGAGCTGGTAAAAAAGTGTTTGGAATAGTATCTGAGAATGTATTGTTAAGTTGTGGAGCTAAAAGCTTCACCAGGATGCTAATCAGGGAGTTGCTGAGTTCAATCAGTAATCGGCATTGGCAGTATTTCTGACGTCGATCAGGCAGGGACTAGGGATCGACCGACGTCGGTCAGGAGCAGATGGATAGAAACTGACATCGATCACTTGTGCGTGTGCATGCAGTTGAATGTGTTTCCAGAACGCATTTCTAGAATTAGACTCATCTAATTTTAAGAGGTCCGAGAGTGTTTGCATGTTAAAGACTAATTTAAATCTTGAGTCTATGTTTCTAATTATTGTAATTAGAGGTCTAATTATTGTATGCATGGGATCTTATTTAAAGACCCATGAGGCATGTATTGTAATTAAGGCAAGTAAAGCATTGAAGCAAGAAAGCAAGGTCAAAGGAGATCTGCAAGGTGCAAGGTCAAGGAGATCAGCTGAAGCTATCAAGGAGGGGATAGCAACTCAGGTTATTGAGTTAGTTGTGGTTGAGAGAGAAAGAGAGAACTTTGAGGGAAGATTACTGAAAGTCTTAGAGGTGTGGGAAGCCTTAGAGGTGGAAGAAGACTATGGCACTTCTTTATTGTATTTCCTTTTGAAGAGTATTTTATACAAGATTGTGTATTGTCTCTCATATTCTTTGTTGTTTCAAGTTTCTAGTTACTTAATCATTGTAGTATAATTATGTGTTTAATTGCTTATAAGAAAGGTAATCAATTGTGCTTCCTTGGGGTTCCTGACAAAGTGGTATCAGAGCTAAGGTTGCAGGGAGTAGGTTATTGTTTGATTACAGGTCATTCTTAGGGGTTTTTGATTGAGTGAGAGTACAGCAATGGCAGAAGAAAGTAAGCTACGAATGGAGAAGTTTAACAGCAAGAATTATCAACATTGGAGGATGCAGATAGAAGATTATCTGTATCAAAAAGATTTGTACTTACCGTTGGGTGGGGTTTCATGCAAGCCCACAGATATGAAGGATGAAGAATGGAGTGTTATTGATCTAAAGGCTCTAGGATCCATAAGGTTGAGCCTTGCATCGTCTGTGATTTCCAACTTATCACAGTGTAAGACAACGAAAGAGTTGATAGAATCTTTGGCAAATTTATATGAAAAGCCCTCATATTCAAATAAGGTATTTCTTATGAAGCAGTTATTTACTTTGCAAATGCAGGAAGGTGGATTGGTATATACTCATCTTAGTGATTTACATGGTTTGGTAAACCAATTAGCTTCAGTCAATATTGTTTTTGATGATGAAGTAAAGGCTCTCTTAACTTTATGCTCTTTACCTGAAAGTTGGGATAGTTTGGTAATGGCAGTAAGTAATTCTGCATCTACTTCTAAAATCTTAAAAGTTGATGATGTTGTGAGTTTAATCTTGAATGAATAAATACGTAGGAAAAGCACAGGTGAATCATCAGGGAATGCTCTAAGTGCTGAAAGCAGGGGAAGGCAAAGAGAGAAGGTCAAGCAAGGGAAATCAAGGTCAAAGATGGAAAGGAGATCCAAATCCAGAAATGGAGGTATCACTTGCTGGTTTTGTGGAAAGAGAGGACACACAAAGAAAGATTGTTGGTTGAAGGATAAAGAAAATCAACATGAAGGTAATGAAGAAGCAAAAGATGCAGGTATTGTTGCATAGGATGCTCTCATACTTTCTTTGGATAGTCAGTTAGAATCATGGGTTTTAGATTCTGGTGCTTCTTTTCATGCAACCCCAAATGGAGATTTGTTCCATGAGTATGTCCAGGGAGACATTTGAGAGCTTTATTTAGGGGATGGTACACCTTGTCAAATGGTTGGCAAAGGGAAAGTGTAGCTGGAATTACAGACAGGCAACACATGGGTGTTGAAGGAGGTTATGCATGTCCCAGTCTTGAAGCAGAGTTTGGTTTCTATAGAAAATTTGGGTGATGAGGGATGCACAACAACCCTCACAGCAGATTCTTGGAAGGTTACCAAGGGTGCACTTGTTTTATCAAGAGGTAAGAAAGTAGGTACTCTTTATCTATCTACTTGTATTATTGATTCTACTTCTGGTTTATCTACTTTAGCTGTAGATTCGAAGATGTGGCTTAGTAGGCTTGGTCACATGAATAAGAAGGGAATGGACGTTCTTGAGTCAAAGGGTATGAGTTCAGATTCGGAGGGCATAGATCAAGTTCATTGCAGGAAAAGGAAATTTGATGTTTTTGACAAGAACAAGGAAGCCTTGGTGTTTATGGAGGAGATGATGGACAAAGATCAGTCACAAGGGCTGAATAATTCTAAGCAGGGCAGTATGGATAGGGTTTTGATCCAAGATGAGCTCATGGATAAAGAAGTCATCACTTACAGGAAAACACAGGTACCGACGTCAGTCACATGGAATCGATGTCGATCAGGCAGATACCGATGTCGGTCATGTGCAGACCAGCAAAGTCGATAGTGTCGGGCAGGTGGAATTGACGTCGACAATAGGTCAGTCACATGGAATCGACGTCGATCGAGTGCAGACTGAGAGATGGCTGAGATTGGTCACTGGAACGGATGTTGGGCGGATAGCAAGCTGTCAAGGAGTCTCAAATGCCCATATGGAGAATTGAAAGGGTAAGTGGACCTCATATTCATTGTTCACCTTCTTTATATTACTTGTTGCTTACTGATGGTCAAAAACCAGGAAGATGTGAAGAGGTAATGCAGGTAGAATCCAGAAAATAGTGGGAGTATGACATGAATTCTTCAAAAGAGAACCAAGCAGGAGATTTGGTAGAGTTGTTAGTGGGGATAAAAGCACTGATAGATGAATGGATTCCCAGGTTAGAGAAGAGAGTGGATGGACACGTGAGAGAGAAGGCCAGGGTCTATGGTCTTGAGCAAGCTGCAGGACAATGGAGGTTTAACCATTGTGTTTACTTTTACCAGGTTGGATAATATTAGCTACATTATCCTGTTATTGTATTGTGTGCTTGTTGTAGGGTTACACATGCAGGGAGTTTTTGAGCTAAAGGTAAAGATAGTTCAGAGGTATGTCATGAAGAATTTGGGAGCAGTAAAATTCTTTGGCATGAGAGACATGGAAGATCACAGGTTGATTTTGTCTCCAGTGGGAGCTGATGTGAAGAAGGTGTTGGCGGGGTTTAATATGCAGGATGCAGAACCGGTATGCACACCAAGGGCTGGATAGTTCAAGCTGAGCTTAGAATAGTGTTCGAAATCACATAAGGTCTAGTGTAGACCTGAGTTTTCCCAAGCAGTGGGAGTTGTCAGAAAGTTCAGATATGGCAGGGGACTTGGATGACAGGTATAGCATCATAGGATGTGTGGTGGTTGGTTTTCAAAATTGAGCTTGAAGATGGAGGTGCCTGAAATGGTTAGTGGAGGTTGTTGTACAGGTACAAGTGTAGTTGTTTATCTCCAAGTGGGAGATTGTTAAGTTGTGGAGCTAAAAGCTTCACCAGGATGCTAATTAGGGAGTTGTTGAGTTCAGTCAGTAACCGGCATCGGCAGTATTGCCAATGTCAGTCAGGCAGGGACCAGGGATTGGCTGACATCGGTCAAGAGCAGACGGATAGAAACTGACATTGGTCACCTGTGCGTGTGCATGCAGTTGCATGTGTTTCCAGAACGCGTTTCTAGAATTAGACTCGTCTAATTTTAAGAGGTCTGAGAGTGTTTGCATGTTGAAGACTAATTTAAGTCTTGAGTCTGTGTTTCTAATTATTGTAATTAGAGGTCTAATTATTTTATGCATGGGATCCTATTTAAAGACCCATGAGGCATGTATTGTAATTAAGGCAAGTAAAGCATTGAATCAAGAAAGCAAGGTCAAAGGAGATCTACAAGGTGCAAGGTCAAGGAGATCAGCTGAAGCTATCAAGGAGGGGATAACAACTCAGGTTATTGAGTTAGTTGTGGTTGAGAGAGAAAGAGAGAACTTTGAGGGAAGATTATTGAAAGTCTTAGAGGTGTGGGAAGCCTGAGAGGTGGAAGAAGACTGTGGCACTTCTTTATTGTATTTCCTTCTGAAGAGTATTTAATACAAGATTGTGTATTGTCTCTCATATTCTTTGATGTTTCAAGTTTCTAGTTACTTAATCATTCTGGTATAATTCCACTTTTAATTGCTTATAAGAAAGGTAATCAATTGTGCTTCCTTGGGGTTCCTGACATGTATATATAAGATAAATAACATAAGTGGGAACAATGTTTACATTTGGTTGGGTATTAGTATAATACCAAGTACCACATAGCTAAAAAATGTCATCTTTCAATGATTTTTATGGGTGTGAGGAACCACCACCATTGGATTAGGTAATTTATACGGTAATATTCCTATCAAAATAGGAAGTTATGGAAGAAATGCAAAACATTCTAAAATTATTGAGAGACAACTTGACAATGAATGCTAAAAAGATGAAGCAAGAAGCAGACCAACATTGGATAGAAAAGAATTTTAAAATCAATTACATGGTGTTTACATGGATGTAACTATATAAATTGAATACATTAAGTCATGTGGGGATACAAAATTTATATGCAAGGAAATATGGTCCATATCAGTTGTGTGCAAAGGTGGGTGAAGTTACATATGTACTAGACATCCTGAATGAGGGTAAGTTGCATGATGTGTTTCATGTGTCATGTATGAAAAATAAATTAGGGGTGTATGTGGTGCCTTAGATATAAATACCAATGACTAAATAATAATGAAATTTTGTGTTACATCAAAAGTGCATAGTCGAGGAGGAACTACTGAAGTTTTGAAATAGGGAAGTACACATGTTCAAGGTGAAATGGAAGGGGCTACCCATGGAGGATGAAAATTTAGAAACAAAGTAATTCATATCCATCTATCTAGGCATGTAGGGGTTTAAAAAATAACAACAAAAAAAACCCAAAAAAAATCAATGACACGAAAGGCATGCTCAAGTTTCAAAAAAGTAAAAATTACTAACACAGTTGAAAATAGTGAAGATGAAGGCAATCATGTTAAAAATGTAAACAAAATTCAAGTGAAACCTTATGAGTAATAAAAAACCCTCATTTTCATTATAATAATATTTAAAATTATGGTATATGATAGGTTGGTCAAATATTTAATGTCGTAGGGAGAGGTATTAGGTTCCATTCTCCTAATGTCAAATTTTGCACTCTTCAGGTTTGACTAACTTTGAGGTAAAATATCATTAATGGGGAGGGCATGTTGTGAACCTAAATTAAAATGATTCTATAGAGCTATTTTAACAAATTATCAAAGGATTAATTAATGGAATACCATATGATTTCATCAAGGATACTATTTTAAGAAACTCATTTCCATTTCTACAAGTTTATTACAAAATGAAGTTAAAAGTGCACTATAATGTTAATTTATTCATCAATTATAAGACTAACTAAAATTATCATTATAATATTAGAATAATTATGCTAGATAGGATTTGAATATCCTAACATTTGTTAAATACTACAATCCTCGCTCAACTGATTAAGGTAAATAAAAGTTGGAGGAAAAAACATAAAATCATATTGTCATTACAAGGTCCAAAAATGAAACAAAATGTTAAAAAATCATTCTCTAGACTTGAAAGTTGAAAATGATAACATTCATGTATGCCTTTAGCTCACATAAAATGAATTAGGATATTTCATAAATATACTATTTATTGAATATTTTCTTTAGACAACATCCAAGAAAACATCATAATGACAGAAATGAAGAAAGATAGAAGAGAAGGGAACTACATGATCCCAACCAATGGGGAGGAGATACTCAACATTTATTCTCTAACCATTGATGAAATATGATGGATATAAAATCTCAAAAAACATGATGCACTGTCAAGAATCAAAATGCAATGTATAAGTGTGGTATGTATGTATAAGATAAACTCCACAATCTTACTTCCACCTGCATTATGGAAGATAATTTACAAAGTTGATCTCAAGACCCAAGGTTCTCCTGACAAAAGTGTTTCAACATGAAGGTAAAATACAATTTATTTATCAAGGTAAATGAATAGTAGTCTAATCATAGACATTATTAATCTTATTTACACTTAAAGACACACAATTCAATGAGTTACACATCATGAGACCTGTTAAAACATAGATTACTCACACAAATAATGAAAGAGTGAGATGAATGCAAGGAAAGATAACTATCATTTATCATCCAATAATAGACTACTTGACACACTTATGCAATAATTTGATAAACTAAACAAGATTGAAATCTTTATTCCAAAGGCAAAATCAGTCTTCAATTCAGTAGGGCTTTACCATACCAAATATCAATCCTATGCAATGCCAAAAGAGGCAACTTATATAGAGAAATGAGGAAGAGAAAGGGAGAGGGGCATAGAAGAGGGAGATTTCCAAGTATCCACAAGAGTTATAAAAAATAAGGGACTTATAAAAATGTCCTAACAGACTTGCAAGGACATGTGTTTCTTTTTATAATATTTCATCTCCCTCATGGCGTAAGAGTTTCAAACTTACCTTGACACCTTGCACTACTCCTTCAAAATTGCTCTTATTTACATGAAAAGAGTGAAAAATGGGTTTATTGGTCATTAATTCACCATGAAATATCTTTAAACCTCCTCTTTGACACCTATCCTACATTTAAAAACTCTCTTAATCTGACATTTTAGTGTCAATCATTACCCAACTCCTTAGGTGTATTGAAACCTCTTAGTCTACTATGCCTAGCCTTGTCCAGAAGGCTCAAAATTAAATTTCAACTTCATCAAGGAAATTTCTCTCCATGAAAGGAATTAAAATACCCCTAGGTTATGGTTTTAACATTTGGTACTTTGGGCATTAGTTATGTGAAGGTAGAAGCATACACTTTTCTTACTTCATACTATGGGGGAATGTCTCCATGACCACCCGACCCATGGGTTCTTTGCTTCCTCAAATGCCTTCTACTACTGAATGAGGATGTAGAAGTCTCCATTCTATAATTTATTTTCAAAAATTCTCTCTACTCCAAGGAAAATACTGGATACCAGGTTTCTACTTACAACTCCTATATTTTTTCCTCAATTCTCTTGGCTCAAGCTACTATGCTCAACTACTCAATTCTCTTGAAATATCTTAGGTGTTTAAGTGTTTGGCTTGATCGAGAGAGGGGTATTTATAGGCCAACACTTCCTAATGTAGTTATCATACAAATTTTTAATTTGAGTACCCCATAAATGTTAAGGTTGGCACACATGCTTGAAGAACATCTCTCAAGAGATTTACATGATCCTCATGTGTTGGTATCAGCTCTTGAACCTACAACCAAGGCTCTGATACCACGTGTCAGGGAAACCCTAGAACAATAAACATGCTCCAATCCCTACTTAGTCAGGATCTTGCTCTACCAATTAGAACACATGTGATTACTTCTTGTATTAGCAACTAAACACGGAATTATACCAGAATCAATAAGTAACTAGAAATATGAAACAGCACAGGAAATTAAGAGACAATACACAATTGTATTATATACATAGAAGAATATACAATAAGGAAGATGCCACTTCTTCCTCCACCTCAAAGGTTCGCCACACCTCAAGATCTTCTTCCCTCTCTCTCTCGGTCCCAACAATCAACTCCAATACAGAATTGATGTTCACCTCTCCAACCAGTCAGTAACACGCTGCCAGTTCACCAAGTACACAACTGTACTCCAAGTAGATCTCTTGCTCTCTGCTACTACCTGCAAATCACTAGACCTTACTCACCATGTAGACATCTCTACACTCCTGAAGAACCCTTGTCCTTGCCTCACCAAGTCCTTATGATTCTTCAACCAATACTCCAGTGGATCAGCTCCTTGACCTTGCAGACCTTGCAACTCTCCCTGATCATACACACTCAGCACCTCTTGGAACTAGGAGGAGCTACACTAGCTCTCTCTAAAAACTCTATGGCTTTCTAGCACACATTTACAATACAATCATGAGTCCATATATAGATCTCATCCAAACAATAATTAAATCCACAGCTCTCAATCTAAAAATAGCTCTAAACATGCAAACACTTGGTTCGTCAACCAACTGCCCGTAACATACTCGCAGCTCGAACCACAGGTAACCGACGTCGGTCCCTAGCTGTCTGGGGGTGCCGACGTCGGCCGATCCATGATCGACGTTGGTTGCCTTCCTATCTCCCTCCTGCCGTCGTCGATTGTCCTGACCGATGCCGGTGTCTGTGACACTTCGCAACACTTCCTGCAACCTCCATAACTTCTCCTGTTTGCATCCTGGTGAAGCTTTTAGCTCCACAACATAACAATCTCCCACTTGGAGATAAACAGCTGCACCTGTACCTATATCTGTAGCCTATCTAATTTGTTTCTTGGTTTGTATCCCTCTTCAAGATGAATCCTGAAGACCATCCACCACACAACCTGTGATGCTATACCTGTCATTCAAGTAACCTGCCACATCCGAACCTACACATCCATGTAGTGAAGAACTAGACCCTGCATAACAAGAAACCCTACTACTAGTCCCACTAAACTGCCCTCCAGTACTCCTTCCCCGAATTGGCTCTATACTTTCCGACAACCCCCACTGAATTGGGAAAACTCAGATCTAAAATAGATCTCATGTGATTTCGAACCCTGTTTCAAGCTAAGCTTGAACTGTCCAGCTATTGGTGTGGTTTCTGATTCTGCATCCTGCATCATGAACTATGCCAACACCATCTTCACACCAGCTCCCACTAGACATAAAATCTCCATGTCACTTATGCCAAAGAATTTCGCTGCTCCAAATTCTTCATGACACACCTCTGAGCTAACCTTACCTTTTAGCTCAGCAAATCCCTGTATGTACAAAACCTACTAGCAAACCATCCACATACAGTAACTGGATGATGTCGCGACTCATCATCCACCTGGTAAGAATAAAAACCAACACAATAGTTATACTGACATCGACTGAAGCCATGCTTAGTCATCCACCTGTCAAACCCTGTACTACTGTCCTGCAACTTTTTCAAGACCACATGCCTTGGCCTTCTGTCTCATGTATCCATCCACTCTCTTCTTTAAAATGGGAATCCATCTCTCTCAGTGCTTTCTTCTAACTGACAACTCTACCAACAAATACCTGTTTGGTTCTTCTCTAAGGACTCACTCCTCATCCATGCCAAGCTCCCACTGTATCTAGACTCTACCTGCATTGCTTCTTCACATCCTCCTAGTTCTTGACCATCATTAAGCAATATAAAGAAGGTGAACAACGAATATGAGGTTCACTTACCCTTTCTGACCTCCACATGAGCGTTTGAGACTTGCTGTCCGCCCAATATCTGTTTCAGTGACCGATCTCGGCCATCTCCCAGTCTGCTCCTGACCGATGTCGGTTCCCTGCACTGACCTTGACTACCGACATCGTCTCCCTGGGCGACGCAGGTGTCCTTTCTGCCGACGTCGGTTCCTCATGGCCGACGTCAGTCTTCCTGTTGCCGACGTCAGTTATTGTGTGACTGACGCTGGTACCTGTGTCCATCTGTAAGTGACAACTTTTTACCCGTGAGCTCTCCATGGATCAAAGTCCTAATCAAATCAACCTTGCTCTGCTCAGAATAAATCTGTTCTCTCACCTGATCTCTGTCTGTCATCTCCTCCATGAGCACTAAGGCTTTCCAGTTCTTTAGCTTGTCAAAAACATCTGTCTTCCACTTCAAAACCTGCATTCTCCTTCTACATATGTAACCAAGCCTACAAAGCCACATCTCTGTAACAGAAGGTGAATCAGTAGTATAAGTAGATAGATAAAGGATACCTACTTTCTTACCACCATCTAATTCAAGTGTATCCGCTATGAGAGTTACAATATATCTCCCATCACCCAAATTTCCTGAAGAAATTAGACTCATCTTCAAGACTGGTACCTGCATGACTTCCTTCAACCATTGTGTGTCGTCCATCTGCAATTTCAGCTTCACTTCCCCTTTGTCAATAATCTGACAAGGCTCTCCAACTCCTAAATCTGGGGCTGCATGGAAAGAGGCAACATAATCTGTTATCCAAAATTCAACTTCATCCAAGAAACCTCCCAAAGCATCTTGTGCAACAACACCTGCAACATCTGCATCTTCAGTTCCTTCACGCTGATCTGCTACCAACCAACAATTTCTTTTTCTCTGCTCTTTCTTTCCATCAATCAGACCATTCGTGCTATTCAGTTTCTCCATTCATAGCTTACTTCCTTCTGCCATTGCTATACTCCCACTCAATCAAAAACCCCTATGAGCAACCTGTAATCAACAAACACTACCAGATCTGAAACCACCTGTTAGTAACCCAACCTGAAGCTCTGATACCACGTGTTGGTATCAGCTCTTGAACCTACAACCAAGGCTCTAATACCACGTGTCAGGGAAACCCCAGAACAATAAACATGCTTCAATCCCTACTCAGTCAGGATCTTGCTCTACCAATTAGAACACATGTGATTACTTCTTGTATTAGCAACTAAACACAGAATTATACCAGAATCAATAAGTAACTAGAAATATGAAACAGCACAGGAAATTAAGAGACAATACACAATTGTATTATATACATAGAAGAATATACAATAAGGAAGATGCCACTTCTTCCTCCACCTCAAAGGTTCGCCACACCTCAAGATCTTCTTCCCTCTCTCTCTCGGTCCCAACAATCAACTCCAATACAGAATTGATGTTCACCTCTCCAACCAGTCAGTAACACGCTGCCAGTTCACCAAGTACACAACTGTACTCCAAGTAGATCTCCTGCTCTCTGCTGCTACCTGCAAATCACTAGACCTTACTCACCATGTAGACATCTCTACACTCCTGAAGAACCCTTGTCCTTGCCTCACCAAGTCCTTATGATTCTTCAACCAATACTCCAGTGGATCAGCTCCTTGACTTTGCAGACCTTGCAACTCTCCCTGATCATACACACTCAGCACCTCTTGGAACTAGGAGGAACTACACTAGCTCTCTCTAAAAACTCTATGGCTTTCTAGCACACATTTACAATACAATCATGAGTCCATATATAGATCTCATCCAAACAATAATTAAATTTGCAGCTCTCAGTCTAAAAATAGCTCTAAACATGCAAACACTTGGTTCGTCAACCAACTGCCTGTAACATACTCGCAGCTCGAACCACAGGTAACCGACGTCGGTCCCTGGCTGTTTGGGGGTGCCGACGTCGGCCAATCCATGACCGACGTCGGTTGCCTTCCTGTCTCCCTCTTGCCATCGTCTTTTGTCCTGACCGATGCCGGTGTCTGTGACACTTCGCAACACTTCCTGCAACCTCCATAACTTCTCCTGTTTGCATCCTGGTGAAGCTTTTAGCTCCACAACCTAACATCATGGGGAACCATGCAATATGAAGCATCTGGCATTAATGGCAAGGGGAATAGGGTAGATAATCATCTATCACTGGATGATTCAAAATTAAGGGATCAAGGGCATAGACACTTGGAAACTAAATGAACAACCTGTGTTAATGACACTTATTCTTAAAGGGAAACGTTGACTAAAATAGGATACAAAAACAAAAAAGGGAAACCAACTAACCATGTATAAGGGAAAACTGTTAAATCAGTTGAAATGTTTTAATTTGATTCCATTAACCCTAAATCCCTAATGCATTTCCATTTTCATCCTCCAACTAAAACATGTTACCCTATCAATTGCATATGATGTAGAAAGGCCCCCTCCACAAGGAATCAAACTTTGCATGATGGCCTAGCTTTATGGCCCTTTGGTCATACTTGAAGACCAAGTATCCTGGCTTGAAGACTGGGTCAGATACCTTCTTGTCAAAGCATCATTTGACCCCCTGCTATTAGTTGGCCTTAGCAACACTACCTCATTCTCTCACTTCTTAGAGTTTGAGCAATTCTATTAGCCTAACTTCCATCACCCTGTTCTCCTCTATCTAAACAACTTTCAAAATGTGTAAGGTAGGAATCTGTATTGACATGGGCATGACTACTTATTTCTTGTATACTAGTTCATACAAGGATGACTTTAAATTTTTCTTAGGAGTAATTCAGTCAGCCCATAGAGCCAATTTGAGATGCATATGCCACTCCCATTATCAGTCATCACCCATCTATTTGATCAATCTTATGAGATTCTTATTAGTTTTTTTGACCAACCCATTCCCTTATAGGTAGTAATTGGATGAAGTCTTCAATAAAATTCTATTTTAGAGTGAAAATTCTAAAATTTTAGAACCAAAGAAAGCCTTTGTATTATCATAAATGATCATTTTGGGTGGGCCAAACCTTGCTACTAGCTCTTTTAGGAAGTTGAGGACCATATTCTCAATTTCCTCCTTCATCAACACTACTGTAGTCTACCTTAAAAAGTAATTAATGTCTATAATTATCCATTTGTGGCCTTTAATGGAGATGGGCTTGATAATCCTGATGAAATCCAGGCCCCATTATGTGAAAGTTTCATCGATCATGATCGAGTTTAGTGGCATGGTTGAATTTTTTCTTCCACTTGCATACAGTCAAAAAACATGGTCAAACAGTAATATCCTACATGAATGATATTGCTCATGGTCATTTTTTCTAAGAAATGTCCACTCAGAGAAGTGAAATGAATATCTTGTAGGATCTTGCTGGCTTGGTTGTTGTCGACACATCATAGGAGTTCTACATCGAAGTTCCTAGTGAAGAGGACTCTCTACACTAACATATAACTAGCTCCTTGCAATCTATAGAATATTTTGTTATACACAGGGAGACCACCTAGATATCAATGGGTTTGCATAAAATGGGTCCTCTCACAACCCAAGACCTGTCATCTTCATATTGATTCAATAGAACTATTTCCAATGTATTTGGTTCTTCTATCGAGGCACCTGCACCTTGGACCAAATACTCACAAAGTCCTCTTCCTCAGATCACCTTCATTGGCCTAAATTCTATGTCATATTCTAGGATCTTAGTGATCCAATTGGCCCTTTTTCAGTGATCTATCCTTCCATTATGTATTTATGGATGCTAGAATGTTCCACATATATCAATATTTTGCTCCCCACCACTAGGTGTCTAAACTTTTTAATACCTTTTATGATGGCAAAATCTTGTTTTTAAATGAAATTGGACTTTATCTCATATCCATGCAAGGTCCTTGAATAGAAAGCGATTGGGCACTCACCTAGGAGCTCATCTTCCTTTTGTGTTAACATAGCCCCTAGGCTATGTTGACTCCCATAGACATACATGATGAAGTCATTGAATAAGTTAAGATTGATCAGCACAGTGGTCATAGATATCACATCTTTGATCTTATTGAATGCTATTTTTTCTTTAGCTATCCATTTGAAAGGTTGATCCTTATTTAGCATCAAAGTGATTGGCCTTACCATCACTATGAATTCAAATATGAATCTACTAATGAAATTGATCTTCCTTAAGAAAGATTGGACTCCCTTCTTATTAACTATCAATGCTAAATCACTGATGACCTTTAATTTGTTGGGATCAATAGAGATAACCTCCTTAGATACCATGTATCCTAGTAGCTTGCCCTACAAGATGATGAAGACACATTTTTTGAGGTAAAAAGATGCCTAAATTCTTGGAATTTTTGGAAAACCCTCTCTAAATGATCAGAGTGATCTTACTTCTTCTTGGAGAACACCATGAGATCATCCAAATAGATAAGGATGATTTTGTTGATTAAGCCTTGAAAGGCTATGTCCATGGCTCATTGGAAGGTAACCCCTATATTAGAGTGGCCAAAAGGCATCTTCGCATATGTGAATGTTCCTCATTTTTTGGTGAAGGTGGTTTTATGTTGGTCCTTTTATTGACTCGTACCTGGTTATATCTAGAGAATCCATCTAGTAGGGAAAACATTTATGCACCCGTTACTATCTAGAGGATTTATTTCATATAAGGAAGGGGATAATGATCCTTTATAAATGATTTATTCATATCTTCTAAGTCCATGCATAGCCAGATTTATCCATTTTTATTTCTCACTAAAACTAGGTTGGATACCCAAGTCGAATGCTTGATCAGGTATATGATTCTTGAGTCGATTAGTTTCCTTAGCTCCTAAGCCATGATAAACTCAATTTTTAGGTTGATCAGCCTTTGCTTCTATCATACAGGCTTAGAGCCTTTAACTAGATCAATGGTATGTTGAATGATCTCATGGTCATATCCCTTTAGGTCATTGTAGGTCCAAGCCATCACTCCATATTTATTACAAAAGGACATTAATCTATCCTTATCCTTTTGGGAAACTTCTTTCACTAATTGTAGTTTTCTTTTGCATCCAACATCGATCTCAAATTAGTCATTTTTATTTATGGAAAACTTCCATTTGTCATTCTTATCATCATAAGAATCAAATAGATTCTCCAAAGTGATTATCCCCTATGTAAGTTTGTTGGACTTTAGTTTCATGATCAGATCCCTGTAGGCTTATTCGATCTTCAATTATAACTAATTCATTAATTCACATGACTAATAGAAAAACATAATGATTTGGGAATCACTATTAAACACTTGCTAGTTTTTATCATTATCTGGAATGATGGGCTTGATGATCATTCACACTGATTGCTCATTGGTGAACAAATCGGTGTCTGGACCAAATTGGGAGATGATCACCACCATTCTATCCACTTGGACGTTAATGGTCATAAGGATGATATGAATGTTCAAAGCTAAAATATCTTAAATTATGTCCCATAGTCAATGGTAGTAGGATCTCATATGAACATTATTCAGAGTCACAACCCCTCTTACTTGTCTCACCACTAATTCAAAATCACTAAATACTTTAAGCTACTTCATGGCTAGGCACGTGGCAAGGTTGAGGCCATAGACTAGCACTTCATATTTGGCTTCATTGTTTGTGCAAGTAAATTAGAATCAGATGGGTCACAGGGTCTCTTTTTCAAATGGGGATACCAATTGGATACCAACTTTGGAGCCAATTTTTCTTTTCACACCATCAAAATGTAAAGTCCAAAAATTAGAATCATTTTGAGGTTCTTTTCTTTGATCCCCACTTTTCTTAATGACCTCGAGGATGGCCTGATCTTCATCATGGATTGCATAAGTTTTGAGGCTAGTGGCATCAAAATTTGAGAAAGGATCATTTTTAATGAATTCACTGATGGGGACCTCTTCCTCCTAGCTCCTGTTGTTTTCCACTCTTTCTTCTTCAAGAATTTCTACATTATGTGTTTCCCTCTTTGAAAAAGAAGTGTGTGTTGCTTTAAAGTTAATCATATCACCCTCTGTTATGTGCTCTAGATGTAGTGGCTTGGACAACACTTTCAATTTCAAATCGTATTTGGTCCTTAGGATCAAGTAGGACCAATCCAAAGACAAGTATTCGCCTCTTAATGATGAAATCTCTTAGTAAACATAGCCCAAAGACTAATAGGATGTCTATTACTATAACTTACTGGGTAACTATAATACTTGGATAAGAATAAAAGGTTAGGGGAAGAGCCATGATGATACCTATAGTCTGATCCTTCTTTTCATCTAACTACATTAACCCTTTATTCAAAGGTTCATACTATAGTTGCAATGCATTTGCAATCTGCTTGGGCATTATTTGTGGTGTTGGCACCAAAGTCGATCATGGAATTGTGCAATAATTTCTTCTCCATAATGAGGGTTAAATAGAACAGGGTCTATTTTGTTTTACTTACCTCCACCTATGATTTGATGAACACTGATGGTTCATGAGGTGGCACATTACTACTGGCTTCCTTTCCCTTTATCTTATATTGGCTCTGCAACTGGGATAGCTTACATAGGTTTCTCTCGATCTTCCAATGGTTCTTTTAGTAAGGATTTCTACTTGATAATAGATAATACATCCTAAATGGAAAAATTATCGAGACCCTTATTTAGTTTCTCTACTATGTTGTATGACCTTTATGTTCAGACCTCAAGACCCTTTGGCATGTTCTGTGTTATTCTTCTCCATTTTTGATATGCCAGCGGTGGTGGTTAGGGTCTTGGGTTTCTCTCAAAAGTTGCTTTGGGCCTTGTGAAGGCTTCTTGGGTCTCTTCCAGTCTCATCTTAGGTTGGGTAAAGTAGTTTGATTAGACTCGTGGGACCTTCAGTGTTGGGATCTCGCTTGCATAAACTGCATGTTTGACTTCTACCCAAGATAAAAATGTGTGCTCTAGGGCTATCTCTTCTTCTTATTCTAAGGAAATTCTCTATATATGTGCCATTAACATAACATTTTTAACACCCAAGGATTGGTATCCATAAGAAGATGAATCAAGCATATTCCCTTGCCTTCTAATGTAGATTACCTCTCAAGTAGTTCTAAGGTGTATGCACATCATTGCATGGGAAGCACCATGAATTAGAATCATCTACCAAGTTATTTTGGCCAATGACTAATTTTCTATTTGAACTTGGTGCAATCATTTGTAAAGGATTGGGGATCAAGATAATTTGATTTACAAGGTATACCTAGTGATTTGGCACCTGATGATTTAGCCTTTGTCTTTTTTTACTAGTTCAGTTGGTATGATGTTATTCTTTCCTGGTAGTTTTGGAAAGGAGGTCTCAAGGCATAGCTTGCTACCTTTTGAGATTTATGATCTCATTAGAGAAGTTTTACAAGAAGCTCTTCATGTTGTTTATCTCTGTAGGTAGTGAGGATGAAGAGGACGTGCTCGCTTGAGCAAGTGGATATATATACATGGAAGGCAATACCTATGAGGTGCTTGGTACCTCCTCTTGTAGCAACATTCACATTTTTGGGAACATTAGCATTGACATTTAAGGGGAAAGCTTCCCAACATCTATTAGATTATTCTCCACTCTAACTACTAGCTCATAGGCATTTGACAACATTTGTCCTCCAAGGGTCTGAATCATAAATGATATATCTAAGTTAAAAGCCTTAAAGTAGAAGAAAATGACTATACCTATGGGTAGTTGAGCTACTACCATGGTCTTTTACCAGATCTTATCAAACCTCGTGTTGAAATCTATAATAGCCTCTTTTGAGGCTCTATTTATGGTGATTAGTTATTATAAAAAAGATGACCAGCCTACTTTCTCATTGAATCATTCAAAGAATCTATTTCCCAAGTCATCCTAGGTGGTGATGGAGTTCGGCAGTAAGGACCGATACCAGTCAAGGGCTTGCCCCTTGAAAAAGGTGGCTAGTAGACTTAAGGTGACATTATGATATGTGAAATAGTGCAAAATACATACATTGGTGACATCTTCAAGATGTTTCACTATGCTTTTAAAATCTTCTCCTAAGAATTTAGGAAATGCTTTTAATGCATTAGTATGGATAGGATCCCACATAGCTAGGGCTACTAGAGGGATGAGTGGACTAATGCTATTTCATGCTACAAAGTTCCTTGGTGGTCCTATGATCACCATTTATTGTGGTTCTATGTTGCATTTAACACTTTAGTCCTTTTGTGAGTTACAGCTACTAGAGGTAGTGATAACAACCTTAGATTCTTTGTTATTTGTGACTTTATAATAGGCTTATGGCTTATAAACTTTGGCTTCTAGTTAGATAGACTAGTAGTCTTGTCCCACCGGGCGTGCCAGAAAAGAATAAATTATCGATGCCTAAAACCATCTCTCTAGGCAAACAACATTTTATGGAAAGCTTTAAAGATGTGGGACTTGAATGTGGTCTGTAAGGTGACCTTCAAGGATTTAGAAGCTGACTCTTCAAATTGATTTGGGGGGAATGGGTAAGGAAGAAATGCAAGTAAAACTTAAAATATAAATTGACTAAGGCAATGTGCCATAATTTTAAAGTATTCACTTCTATAATTTCATAAAATAGATTCAACCTTTGAACATCACAAACAAATTAAAAGATCATATGATGTGGAGAAAATAAAAAATAAACAACAAGAAATTCCATTCCATTTGCCATAGAACACCACATCCTCTTCATTGTTAGGTGGATAAAAAATACAAAAGGCCTCAAGGGCATAGGATACAATATTCAATCCTACCCATGAGGGGCACCTACTAAGGTTGTAAAATGAATATAGCAATTGTTGTTACTTATATTCTATAACTAACTATTACAATGGCTTCTCTAATAGTAAACAATTATCTAAGGTTCCATCCCCTTACAAAATAAAAGAGATTTTCTTATATAGGTATAAAAACCTCTTGAGGAAGTGACACCTGGAACCAGGCATTTACTCTCATGATGAGGCCATTGTAACTAACTAGGGGACTTTGGCTCATGAGTGTATTTGGTCTTCAGAAATCCTAGATATAGTGTAAATACAATGCCTTATGATGTCCATAATGCTTAAAATAAGTGTGGTGGTGACACATGTCTACCTCTAAAATTGCTTCTGGAATGCTTGTTAGGAATGGGGGGCCCATTTCTGTTGTCTAATGGCACAACTCCTAGATTTGACAAAAGAAACTTGCTTCGAACAAGTGTTATGCCACCACATGGAGGGTTAAAACTACTCTTGGGCAAGTCAAGCATTCATATGAAAAAATTGAGCATGGAGAACCACGTGGAAAATTCATGTCCCTCTTAGTGTAACTGTATTGTGGGTCCCATTCATAACTCCATCAGCCAATGGCATTGCTTGAAGGTCTGATAAAAATAAACATTCCTTGGGTTAGCATCGGGATACCACGTGGACGTTGGTGCTTCTCCTGGGGAATTTGAGAAATTCTTTGAGTTGAATGAGCATAGAGGTGCCACATGGAGGGCTACAGGTGGATGCTAAGACTTGGTCAAAGATAGAGAAAGGGAAATCAAGAAAAAGAGGGGGCCACAATGTAAATGTTGAACTCACCAAGTTCATCTGTGACAAAAGCCAACTGCTTTAAAAGTCCAAAATGATGCTCTGCTTCAGGAGGGGAAACACCAATAGAATGGGTTCTTACTTCAGGATGGGAAGCTTCAATGGTTAAGGTTAAAATGGCAAAATACTAATTTGACCCTGAAAAAATTAGAAAGACCTAAAAAATCCAATTATAACATGAATTTACCATCTCTATGTTGAAAATTTTATTTGAAAGCCCTCGGCAAGTGTATTTGTACATTATATCTCATCTTCTTGGTCTTTGGAGGGTTCCACTAATATTTGGATGTTAAAAAGACTTAGGTGGACATGTCTTAGGGAGAAATACCTTGACATAGCTTTGATATATATTAGAGGTCTCAAAATGCACTTAATTCTTCAACTCAGTAACAATAAACATTACTTTAATTTCTCCAACTTTACCTTAACTTTTTCTATACATGAAATGATAATGTTTTCACCTTGCAATACCTTGTCTCTAGAAGGTCACTTTCACCATAGGACATCATGTCACCTTGGAGGTCAATACACCAATATCTCATAATGGGTCAACATATATTAATCTTTGAAAAGTAACCTTAAAATTTGCTAAGATACCTTAACTTTTACAAAACATAAACATGACCTTCATGAATAGGATAAATGACAAGATAGACTCTTGATTCACTTTCTTAGACCTTTCAAGAGACGTCAAAATGACCAATAACTTAACAAGACACCTTTTCTTGACAAGATTTGATGAATATACACACACCAAAATCTCAAAAGATCATTAAAAAGGCTAGGCAAGACTAGAAGCAAAGTTTTGAGTCACCCTTACCTATGGTATCCAATTTTGAATAACATTTTTGGCAACCTTAGGATTGCATGCTTGCTATGACTCTAGACCAATTTCCCTATTTCCTCCATTAGGATATAGATTCATCCATGCTCAAGACAAACTGAAATAGACCTTGACACTTGACTGCAAACCTCTTGAAATGAATGGAACAATTGATTGCCTTCATTACACACAACAAGTCAAGAAGTAAAAACACCAAAATAAAAAAGACACACATTATGCTAAGAAGCACTTAGGGAAGACAAAAAAGGAAATTATTATGTAAAACTAACCTGTAAGACCTGATCTTCATGGATCAAAAGGGAAACTCCTTAATTCATCTTCATGTGATGAGCAAGGATGGTGTACAAGCTGTTGTTCAGGCCTTGTTCTTGATTTGGTAACTCCTTTATTGATCACCACTATCTTTGAATTGGCCTCAAATGGATCAACAATAATGAAAATGTATCCAATAAAGATAAATTAATCTTGAAACTCAAAACATACCTCATAATATTATCCATCCTTGGTAATGTGAGAGACTTCTAAATTGTTGACACTTTGATTCATGAGGGCATCATCGGTCTCAATTTCTATTGGCTCTTTAAACTCTATTTATTTCTCACCTTCAAGAGTATCATATTCATAATATCTTACTATACCATGAGCTATAACTTCTTGGTGATGACTTGTGGGACTTGTTGGCTTGCTATGAGATTTTTACTTCTCATCAAAAACTTCATCTTATTCTTCAAGAGGTTTACTATCTAAACTTGAGCAAAATGTTTCTATCTCTTCCCAAAATGAAGCTTCTTATTGATCACTTGAAAACATGCCAACTTCAGTCTCATGTTTAACATTCTCTTAAGGGATATTAGGCTGGTCAAACACTTCAAACTCTTTAATAGAATCAAGACATACCTCATGCTTAGCTACAATTTGATCAATGATCATCCTTTCTTTCATCAAAACTCAATCCATGACAACTAGATTGGTCTTTGTCTTCTTCCATGGAAGATGGAAGATCATCTACCCATCCAAGGTCTAGTTCATCATGTTTCTCTTGTTCTAAACCTGATTTGTCTTCTTCAAGTCTCAAACCCTAATGATTACCTTCTTGAATGATCTCATGTTCATTAACAATTGTAGCCTCCTCTTGATCATTCAATGTTGTCATGTTAAGATTGTTGATCTCTTCAAGGAAACTAAAGTATAATTATTTCTAAACATCATCAAGTTCATTAGGAGTTATAGTGTCTTCAACAACAAGATCATGTGAATTTCTTTCAAAACTTGCTTCTGTTAAATCAACTATCTTGGCCTCATTCATACTTTCATCAACCTCTTTCATCTAATTTTCATTTTCTTCCATGAAGTATGGGAGTGTATCATGTGATTGAAAGGTTATTATGTCATCATCATCTCCTTTTTCAAGATAAAAAACATGCCACTTTGATTTATTTTTATAATCATTCATGACAACTTGAGGGTTGTCTAACTATTAGCTAGAAGGTAGAGACTTCTACTCATCTTTTAGAGTTGATTTTCTTTCTTCTCCACCAAGGGGTTTGCCAATGACAATTTCTTCATCATACTCACTCACCATAGCTTCATCATGACTTTATTGAGATCCACTTACAACTGCAACCTGCTCAAGCCTTTCAAGGACTGTCACCTCACCTTCTTTTCTTAACAAGCTCTCTTTTCCAATGAAAATTTCATATTTGTCCATCAATGTAGCAAGTTCTCCTTCATAAAAAGAGAGGGTGGGAGGGAAAGAGACTTCATTGGTTTGATTTAAAATTTATAGAGTGTCCTTTCAACTTAGGATTTTTTAAGTATTAGGCTGATTGTAGTATTCTTGGAGAGATGGAGAAGGGAATTGTGTTGATGATGCTGCATTCTTCTCCTTACACTCTTCATTCACCCTATCAAACTTTGATGTATATTGAAATTAATGGATAGATACAACTTTAATGGTACGTGAAGGACTTGAGGAACTTGTGAGCTCTCTTGAATTGACCTCCATACACTTTAGTTTTTCTTGACTTTGGATAGGCATGGGAGAAGGTTCTTTCTCAAGAGTTGGCTTTATATAATTAGGGGTCTTAGTCCAAGAAGGTCTCCATGATGGACTGGTTTGAGATTCTTGAGCAAGAGTGAGGGTTGTATAGGCATGGGACTTTATTGATAACATGTTATAATTTGGGCTGGATTTGGAGCAAAATAATGTTGACTTGGAATAGGATAAGGCATAAAATATTGAACATATTCCATTTTCTACCTCTCTTCAAGTACTAATATATTATGTAGACATTGAATAAATCTTCTTATTTCTATCACCTCATCAATTGGAATATGTTGATTCCTTCTCTCAATATCTACCCATCCAAACTAAAGTGAATGCACTAAATTCTTCACCATTTGATTGTTTTCATTATGAATAGAAGGGTTATAGACAATAAGACCAAGTTCTTTATCTTTATCAAGTTCCCTCATTTAGATTTAGAAACTTACAAGAGTTTGTTTGAAGTCTAATAAGGCTCGGGTAGAAGAAATATGAATTTGACAAAGTTGACTAGAGGGATGAGTAAGATGCCAAAGAGGCTGAGTAAGATTGAGAGAGGGAATATAAGGCTACTGATAACCTTGGTGAGGTTGACATGCTATTATTTGAGAGACACTTAGGGTGAAGCCATAAATGCCATCAATATCATATGAAAAATGTGAAGGCATAGAGTATGCATCTTGATGAAAAGAATGATGAGAATACATACCAATTTATAATTTTTAGACATTTGGTCTACTTATACTAGTTGTGGTTCACTTGGAGTCATCATTTATGCTTGTGTTCATGTCTCTAAAGGTAGATGTATTGAAAAGAAACATCAAGAAACCTTCAATGGAATGCAATCCTTGTTTGACCGGGCATGCCAAAAATGTTATCATCAAAAGTTGCACCCTTGAGGAGGTTATTCAATCCTCCTCACTTAAATGATAGCATGCAAACTTTTCAAAAAAATTGGGTGACCTTATCTCTAAAGAGAACCTCTAGATAGGGATAGCTCCCTTGATGCATCACTTACTAACTATCACTAAACCTACCAACTTGTAAGCAAAAAGAGAGAGAGACATACCTGAAATTAAACTAAACTAGCAAGGTGATGCACCAATTTGTTGACCACTACCAAACATTTACAGATACACAATGAGCATGAAGCTACCCATTCATACACTAATCCTAATCTACTCTTCTTACATCAATATTTCAATATAAAGGTGGTAGATGGTGATCAGGTAAAGAAGGTTTATTTTAAAGAGGTCTAAAAGACACTAATGAAAGATTGCCTCACTTAACCTTCTCAAGACTATTTAAACACTCCAAATGACCTATAAGAGTGATTTCAAGATGTATGTAGGTGAGATTATGAGACAACATGTTAATGAGAATTAAATCAACACTAGACAAGATCAATCATTCATGCCTAAACACTAAAATATAGTCATAAAAGAAGGTAAAACTAGCTTGTTTATTGATTAAATGGATTATAAAATGATTAGGGCTTCACCATACTCAAGTGGAGGATCATTATAATGCCAAAATTAGACATACATATAGGGGAGAGAGAGAGAGAGAGAGAGGGCGCGGGAGGGGGAGGGGAAAGGGGGGAAGGGGGCGAGGGGCGGAGTGGGGCGGGAGGGAGGAAGGGGCGCGGGTAGGAAGGTGTCAATAGCTAATGATGGATGCCAAGAACTTATAAAATAAGTTACAAATAATAGAACCTACAAAATTATAGTAATGAAGTCTATCTTCAAAATGTGTGCACTCCATTTGATGACAATCCTCTCAAGGTGGTGTAGGAGTTATGTTTGGCTTGATGACTCATCCTTCAACACTTGAAACTGCCTCTTGGAGTGATTATGAGATGACTAATCATCTTCTTGGAGTCTAACTACCTTGGACACCTATTAAACATCCACATTCTATCATCTTTCCACTTCTGTCCTACAATTTCCTTCATCATTCTCACATTTTCTCTCTTGGAGGCCTAGTCCTTGATACAAAGTTATTAAATGGTAATTATATTCAATTTGTTTTCCTTCTTAATTATAAATTGAACGTTGTTTTTTTGGGTGGTGGTTTTCTTTTTTTTTGTTGGTGGGGTTTGTTCAATTTTTGGTATGGATATTGTTAATTAGTATTATATTTTATTAAAAAATATTTTTTGTTACTAATAATAAAGATTATACATTATTAATATTATCATATCCGACATAGCCCTTTTTAACTCTTCTAATGAAAATTCAAATACCTTCTTGACTATTGGCATCCTTTCTTGCTTGTCTATGGTTTCTCCAGATGGTGTATTGTTTAAAGTGCCCTGAGATCTGATTGAGTCTCCAAGACAAGAGAGGCCATCTCTATATTAAGAGTGGCAAATCACCCTAAAATCCAATCTCACAAGACTGTGAATCCTCGTTTTGCTCTTGTTAATGGAAAAAAATCTACTCCAATTGAAGTAACAGAGCAGCACAGAGGCGTTGCTTGGTACCGTACATTTTGTTATAGTTAAAGCTTTACTTCAATGGACGTCAGATTAATTTCCCAATTTAACATGTCGTCCACAATTGTGACCATATATCGTTTTGCAAATATAAGTATTTAAAATATTTGGAAGTTGTTAATTAAGATAGTTTATTAATTTATCAAGAATGGAATTAGACAACCAAAAATAATTTCTATTTTTATGTGTTTTTGCAATAAATTTGAGCAGTCTACTGGGAAAAGCAAATCCTGGTAATCATCTATTTTTTCAGTAAATAATATTATCAATTTCAAATTATAGAAACAAATAATTTTAAGATGAATTTAGTGGAATGGATATCATTTAATCTTTGATTATTAAATTAAAAAAATAGATTTACTCCCTTTAATTCTTAATATTAAGTGATAAAAAGTGGAGTGTTCATGCACCTGTACCAGGATGTTATTATTCAATCAAAAAATTTACAGAAGTAGAGATACCTTCTAAATTACTATATACACAGATTTCTGATATTATACACACCTAAGGTGTCTTAAAAGTTATATTAAAAATATAATATACACAATATAAATACACCATCAAGATCAGCTCTGCAATTATCACCAACACCACCAGCAGAAGAAAAAGCTGAACTCAATTCTTTAAGTTCTTCTTCCTCAACCTTTAATTGCTTGTCCTGGTTCTGCACTACACTTAAGGGATTCACTGATATAAAAAGTGTACATGATATGCAACACTAGAATCATCAAATAACTTCGTTCCCTCGAACTTTCTGTCAAGACTGTAATATGGGTCATAAAACTCCTCCCTCCATTTTCTGATTTCATTGCCATTTCTCAAACTCAAGCAGTTCAACATAGGCTCTCAAAATTGATTCAAGTTGATATTAAGGCTAGTGTAATTGGACACAAACATTTCAAAAGCAAGGAAAAGAAAAAGTTACAGAAATCTCTGTCTTTCTACAGCAAACATAAGAGCAAAACTAACATACTCCTCTTCAACTATATGTTGAAGACATAATGGCTGAGCAATGACTGAATAATCGAATTTGTTAAAAAATGGTTACAGAAACCTTCTCCTCGTCATCATCATTATTATTTTGCCTACCAATGACGCAGAGGCCAAAGCGTGGAAGGATATACAATGTGTATACTGGATTGGCCCACATCAGACAGCGAAGACTTTGGATATAGTGCCGGCATGATGACATGAAAATTTAATTATTTCATTCTTCTCCACGAATCAAGTATATATAGATTGCACCCCAATAATTTAATTGGGGGTAATTTAGCCTTGCCCATCTGATGTTGATATTAGTATACATGGTTGGATTAGTTGTAATTGTTTATATTGTGTCGTTAGTTTCATTAGCCATTTTTAATTGAGTTGAGTTTTAATTAGTTGATATTGATTAACTGAGATTTGTATATGTAATTATGTATAATTGGTATTTGAGAAGGGTTAATCAATAATATGAAAATTTATGTTTTGAAGTAAATATGTGGTAAATTTATAATATGAAATTTTTTTCAGTTAAGCAGTCTTTACACTATGATTTTTCGTGTCAGGTCTTTAGGTCTTGCTAGCAGCGAGATTTGATTTCTGGTGAGCTCAATGAGAGCCAAGTATGTTCACCGTTGGGTTAAACAACTATTGACTTTTAGGTGATATTAGTGTGTGATCTTTAATTCATGTTAATTGATTTTTTTGAAAAATTGATTCATCAAATACTTGATTAAGGTTAATTAAGTTTTAATTAATCAAGAGTGAAATGATAGTACCTAATTGAAACGTTTAATTTTGATCAATCAAGTTTCCAATTAAATATCATTGGTGTGCAGAGCTTGATTGATTTCAACATATCTTCCAATAAACTAATGTTGTGTAATTGATTTGGCAAGTATTTGATTAGAGCCAATTGATGAATATTGGATGTGTGAAGCAGAAGCTTGATTGATTTCAACACATCCAATAAACTAATATTGTATAATTAATTCGACAAATATTTGATTATAATTAATTGATGAACAATAAAACTTTTATATATATATATATATATATATATATATAAAATTATAATTTCTTAAAAAGATATATAAATTATGATTTGAATATTATTATTCTCTTATGTAAGGTAAGTTTAATTTCTTTTTGGTTCATAAAGGAAATGGTTTGCATTCACAAAGTAAATCATAGGTTTTTTTTCGGTTTTTCAATAAAGCTTATGAACTCTCTGATTTCCAAGCCTTGAATTATACAGCTAGCGGAGAAGTAGTGGATTAGGTGAGCCGAGTAGCTGTTTTTTCTTGGTCTAGGCCTCAAAATGTTTCTATGAAATGGACTTCCTCATCCAGACATTTTGGTTTTAAAATATACCATGAAGCAGCTCTTTTCAGAGAGGAGGATCAAACACTAATCCAACTTGCAGAAGATTTTAATAAACAACAACGCCCTTGTAAACTTACAATCTACCTAAACATTTATGTATTCTCCATTTCCATTAAGTAGCCTATATAGTGGCACCCCAGCATGTATTTGTGAGTCGAAAAACGGTGTCCACGGTCTCGCAAATAACCCCACACAACCATGAAACCCAGGCCCCTGTTTTAGAACATAACCCTTCTGCCTCTGTATGAAACAAAACCTGAAAAAAACCATTTTCCACCGAAAATATTTTGGGGGCGTGGGAGGACAATCAGTCCATGTCTAAGCCATCCATAGCTTCGATTCTTCCATACCTAGTTTTCTTACACAGAATTTGAAAATTAAAGCATTTGGGAAATCAAATCGAGGGTAGAATCTCATACATTCAGCACATGAGCGTCCAGAGCCAATTTGATAGGAATATCACGAGAATAAAAACCCGCATCTTCGCATTCCTCGGTTTCATTCCCTGGCTGACTGCGCCCTAAGTTCACCGCTTCTTCCAAAAATGAACTTCTCTGCTTGTCGGTGGGGACGGGGGACTGGGGGCGGCGGGTTTCAGAGAAGAGAAGGACGGTTCAGTGCACAGAGATTCGGCCGGATTCGAAGCCCGAGCTGCCAAATCCGAGAATTGACTACTATCCCCACCTCCCCAAATCAGAGTAAGAGGAAAGCTTTATCTAAGACTACAGTAATCGGTACAGTTATGGCAGCATTAATACACCTAGGTATGATATGTCGATCCCTGACCAGATCAGAAGCTCGGACACTCTTCTCCTGTAGCTGGGTGCGATCTGCATTCCATCGCCGCACAACCAAGCCCGCTTCTGCTCCACCTCCTTCTAACTTTCATCCCCGCATTGCGTAGTTGCCTTCCATGCTCTCATCACCACCTATATGAAGTCTCTGATGATAAGATTTTTCGCTCTTCAATGTCTCATAAACACGATGATACAAGTAACGATTAGTTCATCCTTTTTAACATTCTTAAATGATGAGAACCTCAACATCTGAATTGAAGACCAATATACCAAAACATGCAAAAGAGATGTAGACAGAAAAAAATAATTAAAACTAAAACATATCTGAAATGAAAAGTTTCAATGTAATCTACCTTTATATACAGATTAATAAAATTTCAGTATTAATGTTGATTTATAACTATTAAGTACATAATTAATTAATTAAAATGGAACAAATGATTTAGAAGATTCAAGATATGTAAAATATGAGTCAATGATGATTGGAAGATATGAAAAAAATGACTCAATGATGATTGGAAGATATGCACAAAATACTTGAATTTATAAACTCTTATTTCTCCACATCGATCCTTCATACTTCTCATTTATCCATCTTCTCCTTCATCTTTTACAACCAAACCTTATTGCGAAAAACCCTTCTTCTCCTTCACCTTGTGTTTCAATGTTTTTCCACGTGTCAATGTTAAGTGTTAAGTTAGTCATGTTAGGTGTTATGTTGGTCATGTTAGGTTTGAGTCACTATATTGTGGCTTATCAATGATTTTTAATATTTTGATTTGTTATCTTTTTAAGTGAGGATGGTGAAAGTGAGTTATAATTTTTTTTTAAATTCAAAGTAACCATACGCAAATCAGGGATTATTTAAGACAGAATTAGCACTATATTTTCATTGCTATTAGGTTTCATGGTAAAAAAAAAAAGCATTGCCGATGTAACTCCAACCTAATTGGTGGAATTGTTTATACAAAATGTAGTAGTGATGTGCTCCCCTGATACTTTTCGTGTGGGTGTGAAGTAGGTCAGCGGATACAAAAACTGAGGCTACTCAGCCAACAAAAAAAAAAAAGAAGATGAAGTTTACCCAACCGTTGATACTTCTTTAAATGAAACGTGGCACAAATCCAAGGACAATCTCGACAATAAATTTTAGCAAGAGCTTCCAGAATTATGCGGATGAAAAGGTGTGTATAATGCGGACATTGGGCGGTGGAAAAGTAAGACATGTTTGCATGGTATTTGGACTTTGGTTAACTTTTGTCCTCTCAGAGAACCCCACACAACAACTTTTAGCCAAATGTTTGAATTTTCATATTTAATTTAAGGTATGTTATATAGTTTTATTTATTCAAGTGTATAATTAAAATTTTGACCAATACGCCGTACAGGAAGCTGCAATGGTTCTTCTCTTTCACCCTGCAAAGATCACCTTTCATGAACTTTGTTCAATATAAATGCTTGAAGTTATAATATTCGCAATGCATATTTTTCTGTGAGCACCAAAAGATTGGCTGGAGAATATGATGGCAGATTGTTTGATAGCTTACCCCGAGAGATGCTGTTTGTGGAAGCTATTTCTGAGTGTAATCTTGCCTCATGGATTAAGACCCCAGCTCATAGAATGTCCAGAATCCGTCAGATTACAGCTGAACAAGAACTGGAAATTGAGGGTCTCGCTTCTGTTAATGAAAATTGCAAAAAATGTTGCCAGACGCTTAGCAGCATTGGGTGTCTTCATAAAATTCCTTCTGAACTTGTTTTCCCATAATGGAGGACTGTTAAGAACTTTGTTCAAGTTATTAAATAGTAATTATATATAATTTGTTTTCTGTTTTAATTATAAATTGAACGTTCTTTTTGGTTTTCTCAAAAAAAATTATCTGGAAATTATTAAAAACTATATATATTTTTTATTTATTAAAAAATGTTTTCTATTATTACATTATTAACACTATCAGATCAATATAGCTTCTTTTAACTTATCTAATGAAAAATTAAATACCTTCTTTGACTATCGGTATGCAGGAAGCATCATCATACCCAAAAGAGACTCGAAATCATTTTTAAGTTTCATTGGCCATGTAGAAGGGCGCTCAGATTTGTATAACAGTGGTCCTCAGTATCCAAGCACGAATGGTTCGATTCATGATGACCCTGGGGACAGGTTCTTTGCAGACATTTCAATCATGGCTTCAACAGTAGTCTATGAAAACGAAAGGGTTATCAGGAAAAAAGTTAATCAGCACTGGAGGGTAGGGCATAGATTTTTTAAATTTGTTTAAAATTTATTATAGAAATTAATAAAAAAATCATTTTTTCACTGAATACAACCTTTAATGTCAAATCTTACAGATGCACTTTGTGGAGTTCTTCGACTGTTGGAACGGTATGGAATCTTTGTAAACGAAAAAATGTTTAATCTCTTCTATTAGGGAGAGGCATATTTTCTATAAAGATTAATATGTACATTTTTTAATAATTTTATTTTTATTATCAGCTGATAATTTAGTGTATTGAATTGGCATTAAATAATGGAGAAGTTATGAATTGATCATGAGTAAGGTCGATGTTTCGAACTACCTCTTAAATTTATTATAAAAACGAATACGATACTAAGAGATGGTATTAAACTCTTCCTGATAATATGTATAAGAGGTGGCTCGAAACGTCGACCTTACTCATAGATCAATTGGCAGCTCTCCATTATTTAATGACAACTTTATATTTAGTTCTAATTCTTGAATACTAACATGTTGATATTGGAAATTTACCAGAATACTTGCAGAAGAAATCAACACAGGCATTTGTTTTATGTGACAAAGAAGTAGATGCAAAGTTAATAGTGATAGCATTCAGAGGAACACAGCCATTTCAAGCGGATGATTACATAACAGATTTAGATTTCTCCTGGTATAAGTACCCGCAAATGGGAAAGGTGCATTTAGGATTTCTAGAAGCTCTGGGTCTGGCAAACCGTTCAAATGATAAAAAATCTTCATACAATCTAGAAAAACAAGACCCTGATAAACCACTGGCCTATTATGTTCTATGTAAAAAGTTAAAAGACCTATTACGAGTTCACAAAAATGCAAAATTGATTGTGACAGGTCACAGTCTAGGAGGAGCCTTGGCTGTGTTGTTTTCAGCAATGTTATTTGTGCACGACGAGAAACAATTGTTGGAGAAACTGCTGGCTATTTATACATTTGGGCAGCCCAGAGTTGGTGATAAAGTATTTGCAGATTTCATGAATAGGAAAGTAAATCAGCCTGTACCCAGATATTTTAGAATTGTATACTCCAATGATCTCATTCCTAGAATACCTTTTGAAGATGATATATTTATGTTCAAGCACTTTGGAGTATGTCTTTACTACAACTGTTTCTACTCTGAAAAGGTATTAACTAATTTCTGTTTAGTTCTGTGATATTCACCAAATTGTTTTTCAAGTCTCTTTCCGTGGATTTAATGTATTGTTTTCTATTGTGACAGAATCTTGAAGAGACCCCCAACAAAAATTTCTCATTTGTGTTCTTCATACCCATAAGAATAATTGCTATTTGGGAACTGCTGCAGAGTTTAATTCTACATTACATAAAAGGAAAGGAGTTCAAAGAAACCAAAGTTTCTATTATCTGTAGAATATTTGGAATTTTGGTTCCAGGGCTTTCAGCACACAGCCCAGTAAACTATATAAATGCAGTGAGATTGGGTCCTCCAAGGCTCAACCCAACTTTGAGCAAGCTAGAGGATTAAAATGCACAGCACCAATTACAAATTCCAGTAGATTTATAAAAGTTTTATTCAAGAATTTTGTGTATTATCCTTCCTCCTACCAGAACAGTTATTTTGTTGTGATGTAGTGATGGATCTGTCATAAAATATTGAGAATATTTCAATTTATATATTCATAATTATAACTAATATTTAACTTTAAAATATTTAAAGTTTATACAACTATATGAAATATGTGATAGGGCATCATCCCCATGGTCAATTTAAGAGGAGATGGAATATGTCCAGGCCTCTCACGGAAACAACATGCAGGCCCAATGACAGAAATCACTTCAAATTCAATTAGAAGTAAGAAAAGGTAAATCACTAGTGTCTATCTCCTTTTCCTCTAAAACTACAATTTCGTCTCAGATTTTAAAAAATATAAGTTGATAAAGAATAGCAATAATCATCGTTAGTTATGGAATCTCTTTTTGAAAACATAATAAGTATATATTGAAAAAGTTGTAATTTAATTTATCGAGACAATGGTAAAGTGTATTGTCATGTCATATCGTAAGATGAAAATCCCTTCAAAGTACAATGAAACAAATATATAAGTAGATAATATTGTGATTTGGGTCTTTGATCGACTCACACTATCTTGATGATACTTTGTATTGTGAGTCATCTTCACCAACAACTTAAGGATCATGCCAAGCACACATGGTTATATTGCAAAGTCCCAATCCTCTTCATTGATGCCACATAACTTCAATAATTTCAATACTATTTTACGTAGTTGTATAGTGGCTTTATCAGAAAATATTACTTCTTCCTCCAACACAAATTTAGAGGAAGAAAAAATATTGGGTTCCATTCTCAAATGCGGGTCAATGGACAACCAGTACAAATCATTGACAACATCGGAAGTGAAAAGATACCAATCTATCCTAAAGCAATTTGAGGATTGAACTTACTATCAACAACTTGTCCAAAACTGTACTCTACTTGATGATTCAATTTGGGATCTAAGAAACATTTAACTCAATAGTGTCACTTGGCATACAAAATTAAGACTTTCTAAGATGTATTCATTTGTGATCTAACATCATTATTGGTATGTATTGTTTTTTCTTGGGTAACCACATCGTGACCCTCAACATGCAATATATGAAGTCAATTCTAGATATGCTTTCATGGAATTTGGTTATACGAGATACCACATATACTAAAAGAAGTTCCAAAGCTTTTACTCATTAGTGTGAAGCCATGCAAGAAACTAGTAATCTCTAATAAGAAGTTTGTGTTCTTGATGTGGCCAATTGCACCCCATGGAACTAATTGTGACCATATTATATGAATTGGCACTCAATTGGCCCTAATTACATACCTGATTGAGTCAATCGAGAAATTGATTCAACCCGCTACACAATTGAGGCCATTTAAGCCCAAAAAAAACTAAATATGAGTATATAATATGAATTGGAGCTCAATTGGCCCCAATCGAATCCTTTATTAAACCAACTAGGTGTTCGATCATATATGTAATTGAGGCCAATCGAGCATCATGAAATTAATTATGACTATATAATATGAATTAGGATGTAATTTTTTCAGTTGCATCCCTGACTCAACAAATCAAGTAATTGATTCAATTAGGTACACAATCAAGTCTAATTGATCCCTAAATAATTGCAACCATATAATGTGAAATTGTACTCAATTAGCATTAATTTTATCTGTGATTAAACCAATCAAGTACACATTAGGGGCCAATTAATCCCCATGAAACTAATTACTAATATAAAATATAAATTGGGACTCAATTGACTCCAATTGCATACTTGATTGAACCAATTGAGTAATTAAATCAATTAGTATGTGTTGGGACCAATCAATCCCTATGAAATTTATTGTGGCTATATAATGTGAAGTGGCACTTAATTGGCCCTAATTACACCCATTATTGAACCAATCAAGTAATTTATTGAATTAGGTACATGATTAAGGCACATCAAACCTTGTGAAACTAATTGAGAGTATATAATGTGAATTAGAACTCAATTGGACTGAATGGAAATCATGATTGAAAAAATCAAGTAATTTATCTAATCAGGTATGAAATAAGGGTCAATTGAGCCCTCTATAACTAATTGTGAACATATATTCTGGATTAGAGCTCAAATGGCCTGATTTTCTTACTTAGTTAAACTAATCGAGTAAGTGGTTTAATCATGTATGCAATTGGGTCCAATGGAAACCTTGTAAGTAATTTTGACCATATAATATGAAGTAGAACTACATTGGTGCTAATCAAGGTTGATTGAACCAATAGAGTAATTAGTTTAATTTGGTATACAATCGGGGCCAATTTAGCCCCCAAAACTAATTTCTAGTCTATAGTATGAATTTGGAATCAATTGGACCTTATTACTTCCTTGATTAAATCAATCAAATGATGTGTTCAATCAGGTTTACAAATAGGTCCAGTCAATCCTGCAAAACTATTTATGACTATATATTTTTAATTAAGGTTCAATTAGATCAAATTGTACACATATTTGAAACAATTTAGTAATTGGTTTAATTAGGTATAAAATTGGTGTCAATCAAGCCCTGTCAAACCATTTAAATTATATAATGTGAATTGGGGCTCGATTGGTCCCAATTACACACATGATTTTACCAATTTAGTATATTTACTTAAACTTGATATTTAATACAATAAATTCTAAGTATAAGGAATATATATATTCCTTCTACTTTCAAATGAATATATATATTTGATTTTATCATGGAATAGAGATGAAAAAAAAGAATGGAGGTGTTTTTAAATACTTTTAAGACATGTTCATGATGGATATAATTTTTTGTGCTTAGTGAATATGATGAAAAATTTGCTCACAAGTTGACCTATCCAGTTCAAATGAGATAATGAGATAGAAGGTCATGAGATTGGTCTGCAAGACTAATATTTCCATTTGACCATATTAAATTTATATATTATAATGGTCTAATGGTATCATAATATCATCCACATTCATTTAGTTTATTTTAAAGTGGTCATACAGGTGTTAAAGGTCAAAATCACCATGATTGGTCTTTAAGGAAAATTGACAGTTCTAAGTGAGCAAGTTGTAGGAGTGTTTTTGAATCATTTTGCCCTATGTAATGAATTATAATGAACTTGGTGAAATTTTTTATGTCTTTAAGGTTATGTGTGTATGTTTTATCTCCATGTTTTTTTAGCTAATTAATGTTTTATCTTATGTAATTCATGATAAACTTTATGGGTATGCATAGGCCTATTTGTGAACATTTCTAATGATATGCTTCAAGTGGTGGTTGGAAATAAAAGATGTCATGGACATAAGATGAGATTATTAGGGTTATATTTTAGTGGCAGATAAATTTTTTCTACCTTTATGAATTTTTAAATTGATCCAAGGAGATCAAAAGGTAACATGTGCTAATGAAGGCCTAATTAAATTAGGTCTCCTTAAGGCCTAAATAACGTTTTGGTGCTATATAATATGACTAAAATATTTTAATGTTTGATTCATGTTTTTGGAATTTCTAATACCTATTTCATGTAAAATTTAATTGAAAAAGTGTGTATGGATTACCAAGAGGTGTATGAGCAAGAGCCTAGTATGACAATAAGGCCTTATAGGCCTAATTGATAGGTTAAAGAATGAGTGAGTTGAAACAAAGGATATAACACTTTGAATAGATAAATGAGTTATCATATACCATCATAAGGGTGAAAATAAACTATCATGAAGATATAACATGGGTACTATATATGTATATCAAGGTCAAATGACCTAATTTGTCTTGATGAGACCTAATTGAACAAAGAGACCTAGAAGACAGTTTGAGAGAGCTAAGAGTGTGAAGAGTTGAAAAGGTGGTTATCATCAGTTGGCTGAAAAATAAGGTGTCCTAAAGGTGATAAAGGCAATTAGGTGCTTGAGTTTGTTTTGACTCATCTAGGGGGTTGGTGCCTCCTTTCAAGGTGGTGCTTGTTAAAGCCTAGTTGAGTTGGTGTTTAGCTAGTTAGGTTTGGTGCTCTATTTGAAGTTAGTGATTCACTAAATTTAGTGTTTGTATTATAGGACTATAGTTCATTTGTAGATATTAGATATTTTTTTCCCTTTGAAGTTTTCTCACTTAAATAAGTGTTTTGCGTTATGCTCTTGTCTCATGATCATATAAATGGTTATAGATGTGTTGCTAGTTCACTATATTTCTTTAATAGTTCATGAATGATAAAGTAAAGGTGTAAAAGTTTCTGAAGACTGATTCACCCCCCCTCTCAGTCATTATGACTCCAATAAATATAGATAATATAAGGATCACAATGCTAAAGGAATTGTACAATACCCCATATTTAGGACATCTAAGTGTAACCAAGCACGTGGTTGAGCTAAGACCTCTCCATTTTTGGAAAGGAATAAAAAAGGATGCAACAAATTTTTTGTAGTATTGTTTGGAATGTTAGTGTGAAAGATGAACATGTGAATCCTTTAGGATTGTTATATCCTCATGATATTCTAGAATGGAAGTGGAAGGTGATTAGCATAGACTTTGTCCAAGGGTTACCATTATCACATAACCAACATGATATGATATTAGTTGTAATTGAAAAACTAACCAAGGTAGCTCACTTCATACTAGGAAAATTGATAGATGATGCAACTATGATTTCAAAGAGATTCATGAAAGAGGTGTATTGATTGCATGTATTTCTAAAAAATATCATTTCAGATCGAGATTTGAGAGTGAATTCTAGATTTTGGTTGACTTTGAATTCAAATATGGGCATGTAGTTGAATTTTAGCACTATTTATCACTCAAAAAATGATGGACAAACAAAAAGGGTTAACCAAGTTTTTGAATATCTCCTTTGAATGTATTGCATAAATCAATATTACAAATGGGAGGAGTACCTTCCATTGTTTGAGTTTTTATTATAACAACTCATACCAATCAACATATAAGATAGCTCTATTCAAGGCATTATATCGAAGGAGGTGTAGAACCCCAATCAGTTGGGACATATTAGATGACATATTAGTCTTGGGACCTGAGATGCTTATTAAAATGGAAGAGCAAGTTATAACAATCAGGCATAGGTTGGCCAATGCCAATGATTGACATAAAAGTTATGATGATCTGAAGAGAGCAAAAAGGTAGCTTTATGTAGGTGTTAAAGTATTTCTAAGGGGTAAACCTCAAAAATTCTTGATTAAGTTTAGGAAGTTGGTGAAACTTTCACCTAGATATGTGGCATCCTTTGATTTTTTCTAAAAGTGATCAATCATGTAGCATATAAGATTGCATTACCACAAGTTCTATCTCTTTTGCATAATAATTTTGATGCGTCCTATCTTAAAACATATATTGTTGATCCTTCACATGTGTTGGATTGGAATGCTTTGCATGTTCTAGATCTTGGGGTGGTCACAGTAAAACCAATAAAAATAATTGACACTCACAAAATCAATTAAAGTAATAGATAAGTATTATAGTGCAAGTTACATTAGGACCATTATACTAAAGATAGTGTCACTTGGGAAGATTATGATGATTTTAACATGTTGTTTCCACATTTGTTTACTTGATATGATGTTGGATATTATTTTATTTTTTAAGCTAAATAATATTTAATTTCATAACCTATGTTTGAATAAATGTCATCAAGATGATGACATTTTTAGGGGGGAAGGATGCCACATCCCATTTTCTCTCTAGACCTAATAACCTATTAATTTGTGGATTTTTATGGTTATAATTTTTTTAATTACTATTTTGGTTAAACTAGATTTCATGCCCTGATTATGGAAAGTTATATGTTGTTTAATTTACATGATTGTTAACTATGGAGATATTTGTACTTTTATATTGTGCACATGATGATCATGTTTGTTAGATTATAACAATAATATATAACAAATTTTATATTGTTTTAGGCTAAATCGCTAATTAATTTGAGGTGGATGCAAGACAGTTTCATCCCATATATTTGGATAGAGTGAGAGCATCATCGAAGAGGGTGGCATAAATGGAGGTATTGGGGGATGACAGATGGAAAAACTAGAAACTTGCACACACCATGATAATTTAATATGCTTTGATTAGTGTTTATTTAGATAGATTTTAGTATGTTTTTTATTATAATGTATTTATACATTTGAATGATTGTTAATATGCTTTATTTTGTGATCTTGATTTCTGATTGATGCTTGTATTAATTTGGTTATGTGTTAGATTTATGTTTCCATATTTAGATTATCTCAATTATGATGTTGGTATATCATGTGATTGGAATCCTTGAATCTCTATAATAAGATTTCCAGCTATTTATGGATAGATGTATATGTGAGATTGACTTCAGATTTATAAATGCTTTAGTACATTACTATGGAATTTAGTTTCATTATGTGTTAAATGACTGTCAGATTGACTAAGTAACAATGCATGGATATGATGTAACCATGTGAAATCATTATGTTTAGTCAATGTCATTATAAATTTAAAAAATCATTCTTATTATTAAACAATAATTGCATTGTTGATGATTATTGGGAAGTCATTATGTTTGGTTAATGTTATAATGTTTGATTGACTTTTATTAATTTGATGTTAAAAAGGTCAATTTCATTGTTAATGATTATAGTGTTTGGAGTATTTAGTGAAGTCATTTTTATCATGCATAAGGACTTTAGTGAAAGTTGATTTCTTTATCAATAATAATAATGTGTAAAGTGATTTTGTGAAGTCAATATGCATGCATAAAGTTTGAATGGATTATTTTATTGTTTAATTATAGAAAGTTTGAGATTAAGGTTTTTATTGGAACTTTAACTTGGTTAAATGAGAATCATAAAAGCCAAACATTGTGGTTTGAGTTGTATGGACTCTTTGTTCAAATTTCACTTCCAATTAGTGGGATAAACTTGGAGGTTATTAGCATTAAGAAAATTATAATGGAGAGATAAAGATGTCGAGGAAGATGTGACAGAGTAGTAGGAAGGAGAAGGAAAAAGAAAAAAAGGGTTTGAGGAGGATTTAGAGGAAATGGAATATCAATTGGTTATATCCATTCTTAACACACCAAGTTGGTCTATCTATTTTCATTTATATAGGCTTTGTATGAAATAAATGAATGAAATTTGGTTAAATATTTATTTTTGTTATTGTTTAGAAAATTTTGAAACTAGGGCATATGCCTAGTACTATGAATGGCTTGGTCATCCATAGAACTAGACATATAACCCATTGAACCCTAGGTTTTGGTTAAGAAATAAAATTTAGTTGCTTTAACATGTTTTAAACTAGGTAAATCATAGTATGAGATGAAACCTTTCTGAGTTTTATGCAAAATATAAATGATATAAATTATAATAGGGAGATTTTTATGTATTTTGTTTGGTTGTTTTTAAACCCCAAGAAGAATTACTCGATAGTTGAGGTATTCATCGAACCTAAGTAATGAATCAGTTGGGTTGTTTGATTTAAAACTTAGTCTTAAATAAAAAGTTAAAATCTAGTCATTGTATCTTTTATACCTTCATTTTGTTTCATAGAGATGATGTTTCAATTGAATTGTTAAACCCACATGGGGTACGACCTTGGGTAAGGGTTATATTTGTTCAAGTAGTCCTTTTTTTGTATATGGGTATAAACATTACTTGAGTTTTTTAATTATTTTTTTAAACTCAAATATAATTATATACATACACAAGAATATAATCATATAATCTACAAAAGTGCTAAAAAATGACCTGTGTATATGAATATATCAATATGTATTTATAATTCATAATCTAGTTTATAGCATTGAATTACATACTGTTGTGATTATTTAATGTGTGAACCATATAGTTGGGTTTGTTGATTGAATGGTCTTTCAACTACAAGTTTTATTTTGTGTGAGATAGGATAAGATATAGGACTATGTGTATTAAGATTTATTCTTTGATTTTAAAAAATGGTTAATATATAAATACAATTGGGTTTGTCTATTCTATGAGTTACTAAGGTTTTAGTTAACTAAAAATTGATAGAGGTAACCTAAATCCATATATAAAGTTCAATCTCAATATTAAGAATATAAAATCAATGAAAATAATTATTTATTGGGTATACATTTAGGCTAAGATTTATGCATGATATATGTAAATCTTGGACTGAATATTATATTTTTAAAATATATATTATGTTAACTATACCATATATACCCTCTACATAACTAAACTCCAGTTACATTTGGTTAAGATTCTTTATGTCTGGGAGTCTATGAAGTAATATTTAGGTTTGCGAATTGATTGAACTTTGGTTGTCAAAATAAAGAAAATGGTTTTATATAGTTGACTGAGTTTTAACATATGACTATATATATTTTGTTATGCAAATCTTATAATGTTGAGTAAAAATGATAAAATAAATATCCTAAGTACTAGTTTTTAATTTTCTATTTATTGTGAAGAAATTTTGAAAAAAATTAATTGATTATTTAGTTATATGTGATACTCTAGTTAATGGACAAAAGTTGTCTAATTGGAGTATATTGTATACTACACATATTATATGTTAAAGTAAATAATTTGGGTTAAGAGTAAATTAGGATTAACCTATGTAACTTGGGTATTAACCAAGGCTACTTAACATAGATTATTTACACAAATGTGTGGTATAAACTTTGACACCCACATGTCTAATTATGTAGTTAACATATTAGGTTTGAATGTTGATAATAGTGTATAAGGTAGGTATGTATTTATGCACATGGTAGGATTAGTTATTTGGAAACTAGATGGCTTCAAATTGCCAAACGTATTCCTCTCACCTACCCTAAATTATTATAAATATAAGGGTAAGGTGTAGCAAAAAAGTGAAAGACGCTGAAGATTTCAACATTTTAATAGCTCCTTGAGAGCAATAGATAGAATTTATTTTCCGAATATCGTTTGAGTTGTTTTATTGTTACATATCAAATTTTTTCAACTTATTGTGATATCTATTATTGCTAAATATTTAGATCCTGTCTTATTGGAATATTTTTACGACTTCTAACATGGTACGAAAGCTTTGGAGAGTTGCAACCATCTATTAGCTTGCAATTTTTTAGATAATTCTATTTATTTTCAAGATTCTTTCTCCTTATTCTACTATTCTCAAGTCATCCTCAGCATGTCATTCCTCATTTTTATAAGTTGCATTATGGTTTGAATCTTATAGCATTGGAGATACTATGTTCTTTCTTTTGTGCAAACACGATGGCAATGGAGGGCCGTTGGAAAGTCTAAAGTGGTGTCCTTTTTTTACTCAATTGGGCATCCTTAGTGGAGAGGTTGCATCCCTGTTTGGAGACCAGTGTTGGAGAAGGAGGATCTAGTGGAGAATTATTGCATGGTGATTTCTTACAAATCCATTTTTTGGACAAACTAATTTATTTTACCAAAATGTGATATTTTTTCATTAACAGATCCTTACTCGTAAGGAATCATAGGAAATTATTTATGGGTTTTGTGCTCTTCTCTCATAAATTTCCAAATCATTTTATAGTTTTAAATTCATTTTATTATTAATAAAGGTATCATGACTTTAATCAACTATTCTAGGCATTCCCTTAAAACTATAGTTTTGATATAAACTGTGTTTTTCACTTTCAAAAGTGGTTTAGAGCCCACATACATCAAGGTTATTTTTCATGTTAGATTTCTTGAGACATATTGTGGTTAAATTCCAATTCCAATGAGTGGTTGGAAACCTACCTTCAATTTCATTTTGGTCACTAAAATTAGTTTCTAGTGTATTTTTAATGTTTTTGACCTATTTATGGGAATTCATAAAGCCTATAACTTTTGAACCATAACTCAAATTTGAGTTTTGAATTTTTAAAAGTGTATGGTTTTCAATTCTCTATCCATTGGTGTCATCACTTTTTAAAAATGAATTGTTTTTTTAAAGTGCCAAAATTGGGGGGTCCTTAATACAATCTTTTGGGAGGGGTTGTCTCTGTGCTAATTTGTGTACCCATTTTCATCATTTATGCTCTTTGGTGATTCACTAGTATGGATTATACTTATATAATTAACTATTGTGAGTCTTTGACTACACACAATTATCATACATAGAGACTTAGAATGGAAACAATCATAAAACGTAAAGGATTCTTGATCAAGCTCAGGTTGTTCATGGAATCACCTCAAGCAGCTCTCCTAGTTTCCCTTCAATAATAAAAGAAGTAGCACTAGAGTTTGAGAAGCAAGTGATGGAGATAGATAGATTGGATGAGCAGTATAGATATTAGCAAGAGCTTATGTACAAAGAGGAGTGTTTGTTCAAGCAATCTCAGGCCTTGCAATCCATGAAGGAAGAGGTAGCAAAATGTAAGAGTCCATTCATGCAAGGCAGTCAGCCTTGTGCACCCCCTCCTATTATAAATAAATCTCCCTCTTATGCACCAAATCCTTTCTACCAGATAGCACTTGCTCACTCTAGCTCATTTGATGCATTAATCACTCCTGCTCTTAACCCCTTGTGCCTAGCTTTCAAACATCAAGGGTCATTAGAGAAAACTCTCATGGAAATGAACCTTCTCAAATCCTTAGAATGTAAACCCTCCTTTCAAGGGAATACCATGAACCAGCACATCTCTCTTGAAGTAGCTCTTCCTATGCATGAGCAGACCCTTCCTAATCTTCCCCAACCTGCTCAAGTATCTCAATATGATCTCTAGATTCCAAGTTGGAAGAGGGAAAATCACGAACCATCTTGGGACCTTAGAGAGGATAAAGTTGTTGCCTGTTCACAAAGGGAAAGTTCCAATCTTAAGGTCATGAGTTACAAGCAAACAATGGAATCATGGGGCAAGGAGGAGAAAAGTTTTGCTCAAAACCTTGAAGAAGATGAAGTTGATCCTACTCATCATGATGATGCTTGTGACCTCCAAGAAATGATCTTTCAAGAAGATATAGATAGGTGAATTGCAGAGTTGGATTCTAGAGCAAGATTCCTCAGCCAATGTGTGATGGACGGTTCAGACCAAATAGTAGATTCCATGTCTGAACACACCCCATCTACACACCTCCAAGAGAGCCATCAGACCACATCTGATATAGATGAAGTGTTGGCTAAATGGAAAGAGGAGAATCATTCGATTCTAGCTCAAGGACTACCTCCTCTTCCACATGGGTTTAATCATCAGCCTTCCACTTCATCCCTTCCCAAGGAGGAACCTGTTTTGCAAGAGGCAAGTGAAGAAGAGAGGATCCAATTTGCAGCTGCCCAGGAAGCTATCATGAGAGACAATAAGGAGGAAATCATAATGGATGCTCCTTTTGAAGACATCATCAACAATGGAGAAGACACAGGTCATGCATACATGCGGATGTTCCAGCAATATGAAGAGGAAAGTAAGCATGGTGAGCTCTCTCTTCCCTTGTTTGATGAACTTCCTTGTTGCTTTGATGAGGAGGATGACCATGCCATGGAGCTTGAGTTGGAGGAGGATTAGGAGGATGTATTTGAATAACTAAAGACTCTGATCCTTGAGCATGAAAAGGAGAGGCATGTCCATCTTGAGGAAAGCTTTGAAGAAGAGAGCCTTGAGCAAGAAGGTGATGTTCTGTGGGATGAAAAATCAGTCTGTGATCTCATTTTATACATCACAATAGTCACCCTTCTTCAAGAAATCCATGAAAGAGTAGAAGATGAGTTTGACAGGGTCTTCAATGAAGCAGAAGGGGACAAGCCAATCCATGATGCATGTCAAAGGGATTATGCATATCAAAGGGCTTATGGTGATGAGCCAACAGCCATCAATCTCTTGGTGAAACACACCAGCTTGAAGAGCCAGTAAAAGGCAAGCTTCTAATAACAAGATGAATACGTATATGTTGGGAGCATGTTTGATGCTGATCCACTCAGATGCAAGCCAATCGAGGTGGCAGGCAAGAGGAGCAAGTCACCAAGTCTCCATTCCATTCAGCCACTTGTCTGGGATCATAAGTTTCCTTGCCATGAAGGAGACTTTTAAAAATTTCCCTTTGATCTAGGAGGGATTCAAATATACTTGGTTAGTTGTACATAGCAGTTTGCTTTCATTTTTCTTTTCCTTTTTTCCCTAAGTGTTGTTTGCTTAAGTAGTGTTTTTATCCTTGTTTGTGTATTCCTTTGTGTTTGCAGTAAAATCTTCATGATTGATTCTTAGATCTATCAAGGCTATTACTACCTTTTTTCAAGTTGTGTTCTAACTCCGTGCCCAATGGACTTTAAGGCAATTGGCTTCTAAGCATAACAGGCATGTTTCCCCTAGGAATCACCAAATTGTTGACCATTTTGGTCCTGCAAGCTAAAATTAGTCTCCTTTTTCCCCTACTGTTCTGAGCCAGTTCAATTTTGGTTACACAAGTCTTTTGATAGATGATGAACTAGTTCAAAGAATGCAAGGTTTCTTACAAAGCTTCTTTAGACCATTGAATCGATGAACCATTAAACCATTCGATCGGTTGGTTCAATCGGTTAGTTCACTCAGTTGATTCAATATTTTGGTTCGATAGGCTTGGTTCAAAGGTTTGGTTCAATGACTTGGTTCAAAATGTTGGTTCAATCGGCTTGGTTTAAAGAATTGGTTCAATCAATCAGTTCAAGCAGTTGGTCCAAATGAATGGTTCAAAGTGATTAGTTTAAGCGGTCAATTGAATGAGCAGAGCATAGTATTAAACCATTGTTGGTTCAAGCAGTTGATTCAATTGTTTGGTTCAAGCAGTTAGTTCAACCAAGTAGTTCAATCGGTCATTTTGAAGGAACATAAATCCAAGCAACATGCAGTATTGAACCATTAAACCAATTGTCAATTCAATCATAAGGTTCAAAGGAGTCTGACAAAGCCCGAAGGACAAGTGCCCTTGCAGAGGGTAGGAAACATTTGTGAAGGGATCACGAAAGGGTAAGGTTTTCTTTGGAAAAGTGAACAAGGCAAAAAAGTTGGAATTCCTTCGAATTTGTTCAAGGCAAGAAATGAAGAATTTCTTCAGATAAAATGCCCGAAGGAATTCCTTTAGACATTTTGTCTAAATAAATTCATAAGGCAAAAAATAATGTCTTTCAGGAAGATTTTTTGCAGCAAAAGACAAGACGAATTCTTTGGACAAAAAGTTTGAAGGAATTCACCAAAAGAAAAAAAGCCCGAGGGAATAAGCGGGAAAGACAAAGGAAGAAATCCTTTAGACAAATGTCTGAAGGAATTCCTTCAGACATTTTGTCTGAAGGATTTGGGGACCAAGGACCCCAAAGGGCAAGTACCCTTGTGAGAGACTCTCAGTGACCATGAAGGACCTTTCTCAAGGCCCGAAGGGACACCTTCCCTTCAGGAGGTTCTAAAGACAAAAGCTAAAGGAAAAGAAAAGTCGAAGGAATTGACCAAATGGCAACGGGCCCACAAACGTCAAAGTTGAGCATCATGGACTAGGGGTTGGCTTTCAAATGGCCATGGGCACGCAACTGTCAACTTTGCAGAAATGAAATAACTGTTGGTTTTTTAATGAAAGGTGCGAACCTGAGGGAGCCCAAAGAGCTAAAAAATGAAGAGACCACCAAGAAGGGAGCCCAAAAAGCTAAAGAATAAGCAGAAGATAGCCTTGAGGGTCAAAGGAGCCAGAAAAGACAAAGCTAGGAAGAGATAAAGTGCAAAAATGGATAAAATAGTCCAAGTGGCAAAGGAAGGTGTTGAATCAAGGAGTTAATCCAGTGGTTGACATAGTATCTGCCAAGTGGTCATCAAGGGGCGCAAACAGTGAATGGTGCAACCCATTTTTATTCACTTTGCATTAATGGGAAGACAAACCGTGTGAGTACCTTGAAGGAGTAGTCTTGTTGGTAGACAAATGGTGTGGCCCATAATTTCACATATGATGTTTAATATATCTTAACACATAAAGTTGAAACAGGAGAACACATCATTATCTATCTAGTGGCTTCCTCTTCCCAATGCTCAGAACGCACATGGGCCACTTGTAAAAGGGTGCCAAAAGGCCTCTTTCTTCCTCTATATATTATAAACTTCTCATTTGAGAAGAAAATATCTTGGCTTGTAAGGTGGGGATCTATCAAATTTTATCTTGAATCAAGACAACATTTTTACCTCCATTTTGAGTTTGCACTATCGTATATGTCTATGGCTTTGTCTTGTGTTAAGTCATTTTCCTTTACGCTTTCACAGAATGATTCTAGCATGTCTAGTGTATTATGAGTTCTTCTTTTACAGGTTAGCCAGAAGTGTCCCTAGAGGAGTATAGGTGCATGTGAATAGGCTGCCAAAGTGTGTCTTAGAATGCCTCTGGTAGTTCTTCCTCCCTATATCTCCACGGACCCCTAGTTCACTGATGCAGAAGAATTTCTCGTATCAAATGAAGTGTATGCCAGCTTGTTCTTGGTGGAAAGTGTAAGTTCAAGCTAAGTAGATAAAACTTTTTGGTGTATCACTGTTTAGTTTAGGTTTTATTTTCAGCATCCTTCTCCCTTTTCACCCCCCCCCCCATTGTTAGTAGTAGGAAATCCAAGACCATAGAGATACATCAAAGGGAGCTAGCCCTTATCTAGAGACTCTCCCCCCAATTTTTTCAGACCCACAGTCAAGAGGGGAGTTTCCATTATGATGTGTTGAAGATAGGAGCTCAGCCTCCTATCGAGGGTGCACTCCACATCGTCAACAAGTACCCAAGCTCCCATATTTAATTATAAAAACTATAATTTAACACAACAATAAATAGATCAAATACATTATAATTATTTTCTTAATATACCTTTGTCATGCATCAATCACATCGTAATTAAACTTATATATCACTTCAATCATTTAAAAAAACTTCAATTAGTTCTATGTTTGATCTATAAACTAGATAGAAATTTCACATTGAGCTTCACCAACATGAATCCTATGACTCCGAGCTCAACAATGATTGGGAGATGACTACCATAGGATATTTACAATGTTAAAACAGATATTAAAATTATGAAAAATAAAAATTCAACATGTTTAACATGAACACGAAGTATAATAATAATCAAAGCCTATAATTAACACAAGAATTATCCTAGAGTAACCCAATGTGGGAAAAACTCTAGTGAGTGAGGTAATTTCACTCCCCTTCCACTATGTCAAGAAATGTATAATGTGCTACTAAATATGACCTACATGGACATAAATATCATTACTACTATTTTTAAAACATGCACACAATATTACTCTATAAATATATAAAAAAATCTCATAACTCTAACATAGTTGAACTAACCATATTCAACTAACAAACAATGATACAACAAAAATAAATACTCTAACTTAAAAATGCAATGTGAATCCAAATTCATGACTGATATCTACATTTTCTCATGTCCTTTTCCTTTTATAATACCTAAATTTATGTTCTCTCAACTTTTAAGTCTTGTAAGAAGCTCAAATGAACCATCGATGAGGATTGGAAACATTTGCAAAAGTTCCCATTCTCATGTTTTATCTGACAAAATTATCGGTATATGTAGATCGATAATTTTGAAACTAGAAAGGTTATTATGTAATTATCACATACAAACACCAAAATTTACACAATCACTAGAGTATTTGCGTAACTACCACCCTGTAAATAATGGTGGTTCAAATATCTATTATAAATCCCTCCATTTCAAGAGCTAACTTCACCCCTATGAATATGTACATATCACTCTCACACTAATTCTACCATTTTAACATCTATGATATTGTGTCTAGAATATGAAATGTCTTATAATGTTATCTTCCAATCATTATTTAAATAGAATTGGGAATAGTGGAAACATCTAGTATACATGACTAGTACATTAGGATCCAAATTTGGATTAGCATTCATTCATTAACCATTTCAAACCATATTTACTCTCCTTATTTGAGTGATGAAATTAGTAGATAATGGATGTAAGGATGTTTAAATCCTATTTAACACACTTCTTATACTATTATAATTATAAATATAGTTAATCTTATAATTCATGAATAGATTGAATTTATAGTGCAATTTCAACACCATTTTGTAAAGAACTTGGAGGAGTGGTAATTTTTTTAAAAATCAATAATTATTTTATTCATGACATCTAAAACAATAAATATTCGCTAAGTATACTCTTTTATTTCTATTTTAATAGGTAAATCGTACTCTTCTCATTAACTGATGCTAATATAGTTAACAGTTAGATATCAAATCAATCATGTCAAACCATTTTAGTAGGTATTACATTCATTCACTAAGTATTTTGAACAATTTTAGTTATAAATTGAGATTAATCATATATTTTGGTTTGAGGGATAATATATTTTCATGTAAAAAAATGAACACACATGTTTGGTTACTTATATAACTATATTATGTTAATTAGGTTTCCATTAGGGTTTACAGAGAACATGAATACCATAAGCATAATTTTAAAGAGAACATGGATATTGTAACCAAATGTATAATGACAACATAAATACAATAACATTGAAAAAACAATTATTTTAAGATAAATGAAAGCAATAAAATAATTTCTTTTTTCTACATGCTCATCATAAAAATTAATTTCTTTGGAATACATAAAGGTGCAAATGTGGCATGTGATATTGTGAGTAACATACTCACACAGTTTAGATTACACATCAAGATATTCATACTTTCATTATACATGTAGCTGAATGGAAAAATGTAATATGAGCACAAGAAACATTTTATTTTGAAATCTTTGTACTCTATTTGAACCAAATACTTGTCATTTTCCATGAACCATGTGAAAAGGCCAAAGAGATGGGTCTATTTGTATACAAACATCATTGAAACATCACCTGATGAGATTTTTGATACATTATCGAGTCAAGAAAACATGAAGAACAATTATGGAAGTTGAAAGATTATTTTCCCTTAGAAGTTAAGCCATGTAACCATCATAAGATGAAATCTCACACATGGAAATTATTCAACTTCCATAACTATACTTCATGCCTTATCAGCTTTATAATATATTAAAATGCTCATCAAATGATATTTCAATGGTGTTTTTATGTAGACACGTATTCTTATTTCACCTTTTGAATTTATATTGGGGTGATTTTAATATCCATGAAACTATTTTAAACTCTTAGGTTTATTACATCTCATAAGGTAAGGGTATGGAATTGGGGGACCAAAAGGGTGTCATAAGTTGACGTGTTTTTCCTAAAAAATAAGAACCTCAACTTGTACAGATTATTTGAGACACCTAAACTTAAAATTTAAAGATGTCATATCAACGAGAATTGTATAATTTTGAGTCTAGTTTATAAACAACTAATATTTTTTGAAATGGTCAAGTATAAGTAGGTCAAACATCATAAATTCAAAGAGATAGTACCTTTTTTTAAAACAATTAGAGTAGATAGCTTTTCATGCATCCCATAATTTTTTGAGCATCATTTTTTTTTTTTTTAAATCTTTGGTGTGAATTTATATAATATCATCTAGTTTACAACCTATATTTTTTTTAAATTAATTAATGAATATTTATTTTTTACTAATTTCACAAGTCAATAAACCCTGAAATATGATCAATAATATATAACCGACCATGCGGTCACCCTTGACCACTTTAAAAAATATTTAAAAAATAGATTTTTTTTAATAAGTATATAATTGAGTCTAGTTTTTAACCATATAAAAAAATCAGTTTGAATCAAAGAATAAAAATATACATAAACAAAAATGAGCATGTATAGTTGTGGCATATTGTGTTATAAAAATACATACTTATAAATAAATATAGATAACAAGCTTAAATTAATAAAAATATTTAAAAAATTATAAATTTAGAAAGAGGAGAATCTAGTCGATGTTGTAGTAATATTTTCAAAAAAAAATATATCAATAAAATTTGTAGTGTTTAGTATGGCTGAAGTTACATTTTGTTGTTTTTCATAAAAAAAGATGCAATCTACTGTGTATTTACAGGTCCATGCCTCGGGCTCAAGAATCCATGCCATTCCTGAGCCTTCAAGAATGTGTTTCAAATTTCAAACATAAGAACTGTGTACATGGAATTATATAATGTGCCTACACAAAATCACATACATTTTAATAAGAATATGAAATGTTCATGAGTTAGTAAGCAAAGAAGTAGGAAGTAAAAGTGTGTATGCATCATAATGCATATGTAAAAAAGTGAGTACTCATTACTAAGAGTATGTAATGTTCATGTGTTAGAAATAAAAGAACTATAATAACTAAAAGGTAGGGGGTTGTTTACTAATATAAGTGGACATTTACAGTGTTACTGTAAACATCTAAAATTGACCACTTCTATATCGTTACCAATTTTACCATCATGAAATACTTATTTATTCATCATGTTAACATTATCATAGCATTCACTTTACACCTTTTCCATCATCCTAACCTTATCTTTCATCCCATCAACCTTTGCATCAATTAATCATCATGATTACAATCTCATTCATCCATTAATCAAGCTTTCACAATTATTAAGTAATTTTATATTACCCACCACCTTCCCTCAACTACCTCCTACAAATCACCTCCTTAATCCCTATCTAACACCCACCTAAATCTTCATTGATTACCCTAACCAATTATAAAATCTACTAATCCTCCAAGAGCCACTCACCACCCTTCTTTTATTTTTATAGGAATTTTAATTCCTAAATTCATATACCCAAATCTTCTCATCAAATTATAGCCATTGATCTCCATCCTCCATGTCTCAATAATAGCCAATTAACTCTCTCATGTTGATCTATATATTGAACTACACCCCCATGTAATCCATGAATGAACTAAGAAATCCATGCAATAGTACCATCACATTATCTAAGAAATCAGTCATCCATAGCCAAGTACTACCAAAATCAAGAGCCAAGCAAGAGCCATCAACATTCTACATCAAGCATAAATCCACCATGCCATTTGGAGCATATCTACATCATCAAAGAGGAATAAATATTTTGTGAATTTGAGGTATAAATTTGGTTGTTTATGCTTCATTTATTTTGCATTTGGATTCTCATTCCTTTAGCTCAATTTGAGGTATTGTGATTGGAGTTAGAATGGGAATTTTGAATGTGAATTTCATAGTCATTTACATTACAATTACATTTATATTAATTATACTTTAAACTTATTTTAATAAATATAAGAAATTAAGGACACTTTGTATCTTCTATAATTTGTCTCACAATGCCACAAATTATAATTTAGTAGATATTTTTTTAAAATCTAATATAGTTAGTACTTAGTCATTTTTAAGATTTTGGTATTGAACTTTAGGATTTCAAGGCATAATTTTTGCAACTAGTGTCCATTTTTAGGTTTTGAGCCCTTTCAGATTGCTTACTGACATTTATAACAGTTATAAGTTTGTCAAAATTAAATTTGGATCACATTTGTGAGTAATCACCCTAATTTTTTTGGTTCATGACAAAGTGTTGTGCATGTGGAAACATAGGTTACAATTGAAATATCTTTTTTACTAAATTCAAAACTCATAATATTTTTAATAAAAAATGTTGTATTGAAATTATTTTATTATTTTAAAGTTATTAACTACATTAAAATGCAATCCATTATAATTAAAAATAAAATATTCCAACAATTACATATTTTAAATAATAACTCCTTTGTATTAAATCAAGATTTAAATACATATTTGTTGCAGTTTCTTAGAAGCTCTTCAATTCCCTCTCAATAGAAGATAAGAGATAGACCCTAGTCTAGCAATATGAAGATTTAGGAACCATGAAGTCTATGTCCCTCTATACCGTGCAAACCTTTAGCCCTATAAGGACACTCAAGAGTGTACTTTGCACTCCCTATTAGGATACACTTTGTGCACCTTCATCTCAATCACACTTCTATTGCATTCATAGGTATTCTACCTTCTTCCTTATGATAGTCTTTACTTTTATCGAAATCATATATATTATTTTCCATGTCTTTCCTTTGAATCACTTTCACTCTATTTATTATATTGAAAAAACATTGATTTTTTATTAGTTCATCAGGAAAAGAGGGTCCTGAGCCCTATATAAAGTAACCCCTCAAGAAAAAAGGCCTCAAACAAGCCAAAAATAGTACTTTAACAGAACATAAATAGTAGACAAAAAATGAAATTAATTAAAAAAACAAAAACTAATAGAACCACTAAGGACTATCATCCATCCCATACTTGGCCCAAAACTTGACCATATCCTTGTAGTCACCAAGGTTGTCCACACCCACATCTCTGACCCTGTCATCAAAATCCTTCACAACAGCAAACACCAAAGCCACACGGTAGAGGGCCTTGAGAGCAAATTTAGCCATAACCCTATATTTCTTCTATATCTTGTCCATCTTAGCCTTGAACACCATGAGCTCATCATCAGTCTTGACACATAATGAGAAGCTTCCCTTCTTCTATCCACGGGCTTCCTCAACAGCCTCCTCCATCTCCTCCAAGTAAGGCTTGTTTAATTTGGAAAAGTGGCTCAATCCTTCATCTTCATGAATAGATTCAATGGATGTTTCATCTTCTCCCTCCCTAGTGGTATCCTCAACAAACTCAAAATCATTTAAAATTTCAATGCCCTAGGGGTTAGTGGATGGGATTCCAGCAATACAATCATCAGTCTTGACTCATAATGAGCAGCTTCCCTTCTTCTTCTATCCATGGGCTTCCTCAGCAGCCTCCTCCATCTCCTCCAAGTAAGGCTTGTTTAATTTGGAAAAGTGGCTCAATCCTTCATCTTCATGAATATATTCGATGGATGTTTCATCTTCTCCCTCCCTAGTGGTATCCTCAAAAAACTGAAAATCATCTAAATTTTCAATGCCCTAGGGGTTAGTGGATGGGATTCCAGCAATACAATTGGATCTGCAGACTCCTTAAACACCATACTTTCCATCACCACCCCCATCATCACTCCCTACATTTTTAGGTCCCAATCCTAAATCTAAGCTTTTCACAGACTTTGTAGTGATACTAATGTCATCTTTCCTAGTTTTATCCTTCTTAGATTTTACGTTGCACTCTTCCTCCACAGCCTTTCAATCCCTTTTAGCAGATACCACTGTATCCTCTCGATTAGGGGTCTCAAGTTTACCATTAGCTTTCTTAGGAGATTTAGTCTTGGAATCAGAAGTAGGGGTCCTAATAGGGGTACTATAATCTTGAATTCTAAGACCCCCCTTCAAGTCTTTATGGGAAATTTGGGGGGTCCTGATAGTTTTCTTGTCTTTACCTGTAGTTGTAGGAGACATGGTCAACAAATTATCCTCAAGCAAGCTAATTTTAATTTGTTTTAGTAGACACAAAGCCAAATGAAAATGGTACAAACTCATAATGATGCCTTGGTGAATGGGTATCAGAGGGAAGTTAGGGTTTTTAGCATGAATTTATTTAGCTGACTTAATAGAGTTTTCTAGAGAAGACAACAGGAAAAAAGAGAAACTAATCTCCATCCTATTCCTGAAATGGTTAAGCAAAGCAAAGTGGTAATGATAAGATACCTTGAATCTACCCTCTAGAGTGAATTACTTCATGACCATGAGGTAAATTTACCCCCATGGCACCGGCAACCTTTCCCTTTCAAACCCCGTAGAATTTCACAACAACCTTTCCTTCTCTGAAAAAATCCCCATATTTTCTAGGTCTAAAACCCTGCTACATCAGCTATGTTTTTTTCCTTTGATGGGGAGCCTTGTAGCTTGCCCAATCACCTCCTTATAGACCATGAAGCCAATGCCCCCCATATGAACTTGCCTAGATTCCTCCTCCCAAGACTCCACAAACTAATGAGATAGATTCTCATCATGGCCAATCATCCCATCAAGGAATGAAGCCACATCCCCTCCTGAATGATATGCCAGACCGTAGGGTCCTGTCAAAATTCCTCATGAGAACTTGGCTCAATCTTAACAATGTCACCACCCATCTTCAAATCCTGCAAACCACATAGCCAGAGAGAATGTTTAAGGCAAATAATGTCGGAATGCTTAGTAGGGTACTTTATAATGTAAATAAGCCCGTTCGTGCACTTTTATCAATTCAAAGGCCATAGGAATCCTATAATAATAAAAACATAATAATTTTGAAGATCTACATTACCTTTACCACCTTGGTATTCTTCCTTAGTAAAGACCCATGCCTGCCACCTCATGTGATAATGAAGATCGCTAGAGATGGAGATTCAAGGGAAAATATTACTCCTGATCCATCCTATCCTTTGATCATCCCACCGTCCCATCACTTTCCATGTCAGCATCTTTTTTGGCCATCTTACCATCTCATTAACCCTCTTACCAATCATTTACCTCCTCAACATCCTTTCAAGCCAACTTGTCATCCAATCTACCCATCCATCGATGTCTTGCCTCCTTAGCTTCTTAATAAGCCAATCAGTTATCTAAACCTTTCTCACACCTCTCACATGCCACGGTGGCATCTTTATGAGTCTCCTAGTTATCTCCCTTCATTTCTTGTCCATAGTCCCACTTTGACAAAATTGAGAAATAATATCTCATTTCCCATCACTCTGAGTTTGAAACTCAACAACTCCAAATTCATTTAAAGTCTTAATGCCTTTCGAGATAAAACCACCTCCACTCAATCAGAGGATGCAAATGGCAAAGAACCCATAACACCTAAGCTATCTGCATACTTCCATCCTTTTTAATAAGAGTTTGAACCTTGCTAGGTGGCTTGGATAATAGTCTCCAACACCACTAGCCATTTCTAGTACTACCTAGATTCACCATGGCATCTGCGATAGCATTACCCTCCCTATAAATATGAGAAACCTTATACTCCTCTATATCATTGAGAAGCAACTTGTGAATTCCCAATGTATACCCACTAATCTGAGGGCAGCATTCACAATAAGCTACGAATCCCCTTCCACATGAAGGTCTCGAATGTTCAAGGAGATAACAAGTTTGATACCCCACAGCATGGCTAAAGCTTCAACCTCATTATTACCCTTAATGTCGATTGCCTCAGTGTAAGCCACATGTGTTTTCACATTTAATGAAATCATTACATTATTACATTTATTTTTATAAATACCTATACATTAAATTATTTTATCTAAACATTTTTTATTTCAACATTATATGACTTTTTAACCATCATTCTACTTTCAACTCATGTAATTTACATGTATTATTACTTCTTAAATAATTAATCGTATAACATTATTTCTATATAAATTAAAGACTACCTTGCTTCGATATTTTCTACATCAAAAGTCATAATAACAATGACATTTAATTTTAAAAAAATGGATATTAACTATACACAAATTCAATTCTCTCCCAATTCAATTCTTTCCCATAAAAATAAGTTTCTTAATAATTCTAAAGTTTCAAAAATACCATATTAACAATAATCCAATATCCAATAAAAAGAAGTTTCTTGATAATTCTAAAGTTTCAAAAATACCATATTAACAATAATCCAATATCCAATGTAACTTTTAATGAATTCATCCTTCCATTTAAATGTTTCTAAGTAGATGGTCCAATGTAACTTTCAATGAATTCATCCTTCCATTTAAATGTTTTTAAACATATGGCATTTCAATTTCATCAGAGTAATTTAATAAAAATGGTAAAAATAAAGTTTCTTTTGTATTATTATAACTGCTATTAGTATGGCATCCTCTAGTCAAAGATTTCCAAACTAAATTAATTATTCTCGTCAATAAAATTGTAAAACTTATTAATTACTACCAACATCGTTATATAAAAATATCCATTTAAAGGATCATTTTTACATATACTCCATTTAGTATCTTCTCAATACATTTCCCTGCTTAGAAACATGGCATATAGAACAACTAGGTCTATTACCTTATTTCAAATAGATGGTATTTGTACAAATATGTTTGTTACTTAAAGCATCAAAGTTATTTTCATTTTATTGAACGTTTTATCACACTTAATTTATAATGTTGATTTTTTATATTTAAGTTTGTTAAAAATATGATGTGAAAAAAGAGGTTAAATTTCTGAAGGCTATAATTTTTTATTCATGGTTTTGTTTGAGTTCATCTTCATGTTAAAATGATTGGATCAAAAAGTTTAATACTTTTATAATCAATGTTTTTGGTTATAAGAGATTTTTGATATTTTTAGAGACCAAACATGACCATTTAAGAGTTTAAAATTATTTTTTACTTTTTTTCGAATTTATAAATTATTTATTTTTATAACCGAACTTGAACATCAGTTCAAACTTGTTTGATAAATTAATTTTAGAGTTTAGTGTATTTTTAGAAATTTTTAAAGTCGTGCATACTTGCATGCAAAACTTTTTAAAAATCGCAGCTATTAAAAATAACATGTCAAATTTTATTATTTTTAAAATTTAATTTTAGAGTTCTGAATTTTACATATCAACTCTAATTCTAAATTAAGGCTTATTTATGCATAGTTTGTAATTATTTGAATCATTCAATATGAATCAATATTGGTTATTGTTTCAAACGCTGTCTATTAGTAATTTATTTGTCTTGATAATATTCTCGTTCATTAAGATGTAACACTTCTATAATAGTTTTTAATAAATTGATGATAAAAATAAATTAATCTTAAGAAACTTTTAGCCTCATAATCATTGTTAGATTTTAACCATTCTTATATAAATATTAAATAACTTTATTAATACTATGTGACTAAGGTATATTAATTCAAATTGGAAGAGTTCACAGTTATTCAAGAATATAAGATATGTTTCCTTGTAAAACATTGTATTTTGAAACTGGTTGGAGATATTTTGAAATTGGATAATACAAAACAACATCATACACATTGTTAATTTTGATTTTGTCCATATTACCTCTTAGATTACTCTAGATGCTCACTTCAGAAGGTTTAGGGTTTGTAAGACTAATAGATTAATACTTATAGATGGAATCCAACACTTCATATATTGAAATAATTATCTGTATTTTTAGTTGCTATGGAGGCCCTATTTTGGATTTCATAGGTTCACAGGTATGAAATGTTCCTTTTTACCGAGTTTAACACTTAGAATATTTTAAATAATTTTGTTATATTAATACAATTTTATTTTTTTTAAAGTTATTAAATATATTATAATATAATTTATTATAAATAAAAATAAAATATTCTAATGATTATATATTTTAAATAATTTTTTTTAAATTAAATCAAGATTTAAATACATTTTTTATGCAAGTTTTTTTTGGAAGGTCTTTTATTCTTTTTCAATCAATCTAACAATAGGAATATTAAGGAACCACCAATCTATGTCCCTTCGTACCTTGCAAACCTTTTAGAATACACTCTGTGTCCCTGTTTTAGTATTTTTTCGCTTTGTTCAATGTGATCTAATTAGCTACTAAAAACAAAGTAAATGCAGGGTTTTAAAGATTATCTGGAGATGGAGATCGGTTGTGCACCATTGATCGAGCTTGTGGGAACTCATCTTTAACTAGGGAGGAATGACCTGCAAATCATAGTAACTCACAAAAAAATGATTAATATAAAAATGAATGGGCTGGCTGGTAAGAAACCAATCCCAAGAAGCGATCTGCTTTTTTAGGTAGATGTCAGCCCACGTTTAACACTCAACTTTATAAATAAACATGAAATTACAAAGATATATAAGGATAGGATGCAAATAGATAATAACAAAGATGTCTAATCTATACCATGATTAATGCAATCAAAGTAATCGTCCCAAAATTTAGTAGCTATATCAACGTCCCTTGAATTACAGCCAATTATTCATTAATGTTTTCCTGATTAGGTATGAAAACCATAGTACAAAGACCTAATTGAATGTAATGCCGCTTTGATTAGTGAATAAAGGTTCTGGGACAATGGGGAGATTAAATATGCTAACAATATCATGAGCTAATCTAGGTAGAGTCATCTACATGTGAAAGCCATATTTTCATAAAATAGCATGTAGGGTTTAACAGATTTTTTGGACTGTGAATGTTATAAAAATAGACTTCATGGCTATTTTAATAGTTTGGCATAGATCGATGACGATCCTGCAGGGTCGACGTTGATTCAGATGGATCGATATCGATTCTGAGTAAAATTCTAAACTATGAAAACACACGATAATAATGACTTGTAAAATTGATAAAATAATGAAAACTAAATGCAAAAGTTGACACATAGGTGCAAAAAAGTGTTGATAATGTCTGTACGTAGATTCCAAAAAAAAACCAGTAGAGGTTTGAAGTCAAAATCATTGTGTGTATCTCTCAAGCTGAAAAGGCTCGTTGTATATTTATGGATCAATGTCGTTTTAGGCTGATTGACATCGATCATGGAGAATCGACATTGATTTTCCTAAAATGGGTGGAGGTAATCTTTGCATTGTTCAAAAAGGTTATTTACGAGGTAAAGATAGGTTTAACTGACTTATAAGTCGTTAGGTTGTTTAAACCATTGGATGGGTTTGTTAAGATGTTGAGAGGGTTTTTGTTTTTTATTTGTTTTTATGATTTTATGGTTAGGGTTAGTAAAATAGGGTTAATTACTATTTGATTGTAGTAATTAACTTAATTAACTCATGTGGTAAAGGTAAATGGGTAAGGTTAATGTAATTATTTCAAATAATTATGAATGGGGCCACTATGTTAGAGATGAAGGATAAATGCGATGATGCACCACGTTAATACACAAAGGTGTATAAAACTAGCATTTACATTTGCCTCTTTTTGTGGAGCGATATGCAATAACATGTTGTGAAACAAAAACTATAAGGTGCCTAATGCCCAAAGTTTATTGTGAGGAGGTATCCCCCCTGAAACCGAGCATCAAGAAGTGAGATGTAATAGATGATGGGTTTGAAAAAGATGAAAGGTAAAAATAAATGTGGATGAGTGGAAATAGACAAGTGGAAGATAGCAATGGACAAACAGAAGTGCGAATGGCTCAAGGAAGTTCCTAAGTTGCACTTAATGGGACAAAAAGTGATGCAAGCAGTAATGCTCCAAAGACCTAATCAAGTAACAAAATGCTAGAGCTAAAATAGGTAGGCTTAATAAAAGACTAGCAAGATAATAAAAGATAGGAGTGGCAGACCATAGCATTCAGTGTGTGTATGGTGTATACGTTACCTATAGATGAATGTTCTCAGGATCTTACAGTGGAAAGATGCCAAAAAGGGGTATACATTAAGGAGACTGGGTAACTGATAAAGGTTCAAAATCCTCAAATATAAAGAGTAATATGACATCAAAATAGGATAGTTGTGGCAAAGGCAATAAGATGCGGCTTAGGAGCCAGACTGGGAGCATGTGAAAGGGTCCATAAGTGCAAAATTTTCAACAAGCCAAGACAATTGACATGGATCCATAAGGGATTGATTTTGATTTAGGAGATCGACATTGATTGGAGTAATCGACGTTGATCATGAAAAAGGCTATAAATAGGCATTCGATGTGGCATAAGGCTCATTTAGCTATCAATGTGAACAAGTATTTGAGAGCAAACTTTGATGTTTTTTCACCTTTCAAGCTTACGTGAGAGATGATGGAGGTGAGTGGGAGTAGACAACGATGATGACTTCATTATGAGGTAGGCAAAATGCACTTTTGGGAAAATTTATTATTTTAGTTATTTTGTTGTTTTTTGCTTTAAAATTTTGTTTTTTTAGGAATTTTTTGTTTTAAAAATTTTGTGGGTGAGGAAGGAAGGTAGATTATGAAAACAAAATTGGTATTTTAGGAATATACGGCCTAGGGGAGGATTTTTGGGGGGAAAGGGAATCGACGTCGATCTGTATGGATCAACATTCCCCATATAGATCGATCACAATCCATAAAGATCGATGTTGATTGGTTAATCAGCATCGATCCTTATAAAATTGATAGAAATCAAGAAAGTTGGGCTCTTGATTAACCAAAAAGATATTTTTGACAAGCAGGGAGCTATTAATGATGAGGGATAGGATCCCTCCACTATTGTCACAGTTACGAGAGTTCACGGGTGATGAGGATTGGGCCCATCTGGATGTTGTTGGATTTGGAGGGATCCAACATTATTGTCATATCCATCGAGATATTGGCATGATGGTGGCTTTACTAGAGCAATGGGATTATACCACGAACACATTTTGGCTATCGATTGGTGAGATGACCATCACTATAGAGGACATCCATTGGATTCTCTAAGTGTTGATTTAGGGAGCCCCTATTTATACTATTAATTAGGCTAGGTGAGTGAAAACACTGACATGATTATATGGCAAAGATGCATTAGACATGAAATTCATTGCTGGGGGGTTCTCATTCCAGCCATTGTATGACTAGGACCCTATGGAGAGACTAGTGTCAACGATGATGATGATGACACTAACCTACTATGTGCTACTTGATTTTATGAGAGGGTGACTACCATGTAGCTTCACTAGTGTCATAATAGATATGGTAGAGTTTAGGACTATTTTTGCTTGGGCACCCACACTATTGGAGTATATCTATAGGGAGTTGTGGGGTTGGTGCACTGAGCACAGATCAGGACTCGACATCACTTTTGTATTACATTATTGGGAATATGAGCACATTCATGTGATTCACCCATAGGGACCTCATGGATCAGTTTTGGAGACATGGTTTATAGTGTAGGCTTCTTTCAGTAGAAGGAAGACCTAGTGGTTCCATACGCAGATAGGGTAGTACACAATCTAGCATACTATAGATAGGTTTTTAGTGACTTGCAGATAAGAGACATTATATTGAGGTCATATGTACACTTCCTAGTGTGGCCTGGTTTAGATGTGGAGACAAGGGATGTTGCCTGAGAGATATGGATACATGGATAATGACTGGGGCACATCAAGCTATTTTATTTTGACAAGGTACATCATCAATTTGGGTTGCTATAAGATATACCATTAGCCTTATGCATGTATAGGCAGGATGATATAGACCTTGAATGGCCTACTCTAGATACTATAGTGGTCTTGATGAGGCCACAGGAGGAGCTCATGGATGTTGACCTAGATTATATTGGTTATATAGATGATTATGTAACATGGTTTGTAGTAGAGATGGGGAGGAGATAGGATAAAGTAGTGAGATATCGATAGGAGGTGGTTATTGAGGAGATAAGGGAGGCTAAGCAGGATGACCCAGATGCACACATGGAGGAGTAGGATGCCCTTGATGCACACATGGAGGATGTACCACTATAGGATGCCCCTGCCCATGAGCATATAGATATAGCTACAGTTGTTGTGGAGAGGGATACACTAAGCACTAAGCACTAAGCTACATGATGTATGGACAACCCATGATACATTACAAGATCAGATTGCCACATTATAGGGTGATCTTGATAGCATGAGAGGTCAGCGTGACTAGGCCATATAGGAGTGGGATAGGTATCGAGCAGAGCTAGAGCAGATGAGGTCTACTTTAGAAGAGATACCAACTCCAAATATTACAGCATCTAGTGTTATTCCTAAAAATATGGTACCACTCTAGAAGTACAGGTATATGCTTATAGAGATGTCATATTATGAGAGGATAGTATAGAAATGGCTACTAGATGTAGCTCAGTTTGTTTCATATGTGGTTAGCCATAGCAAATCATGGAGGACTCATGGGGGGTCAATTAGTAGAGGGAGTGCAGTGAGTCAAGGAGGAGATGATGAGGGAGGTCATAGCATTCACCTCAGCAGGATTGAGTTCACAGAGTAGATCACATTGTATGTTATGAGAGCCCCATTTTATTTATGTTATGACATTTGTATACACATTTGATATATTCAGACATTGTTTAAGGATGGATCATGTGTATTTATTTATGGATTTAGTGATGTCTATGGATATGTTATGTTTTTATTGATGATGTGATACAATGGATTATAGATTAGATGTTATGTATTTTAATTTTGATCATTGTTATTATATATGTTGTGGATGTTTATGAATTATTTATTATGGATTTTACATGTTATGGATTATGGATGTTATATCATGAGATATGTTTTTAATAAATGGATTATGATTATGGATTATAGATAGATTTTAATGTTTAATGGTTGTGATTTTATGGGTTTTAGTGATTATATATTATGAATTTGGTCGGCATTGACTTGGACCATAACTAAAAAGAGAATCTCTCATACACATGGCCTATGCATCCTTAGCTAGATGATAAGAGATATTGACACAATCTTAGTTAGCTAGAGATTCAACTTTGGTCATTTATTGGGATTACATGCTTTTGGTGAGATGGGGGATGGATTGCTTTAGAGATAACCTTCTGCACACCATATTTCAAAATCAAGATTTATCTTTCAGGGATCATTTTTATGCCAATGGGAAGATTTATCAATATGGGAAGTCTACAATTAGAAAGCTAATCGATACGGGAAGCTTTCTTGGGATATTGATTTTGAAAATTTATTTTATTGATTTGTTACATTTTAAGGCTTTTAAGCGGCATATTTTAAAAATTGATCAATGTGAGAAGTTTTCTGATTGGTAGCCATCCTTCAAGGGAGTGATCTACATCCAAATTTTTTTGCACAACTGTCCTTCAAGGGTTTAGTCTATTATTTGCCTTTATATTTGACTACAACTATCTTTTGAGGGATCAGTCTATTTATTTAGCCCATTTTGATACTTTTGATTTTCACTACTTACTTGATTTTAGATCCCAAAGATAGTAATGCAAGTTAGCGTAAAAAGATACCTTAGGATAGTTTCCATGAGTTCATTACATGAGGTGATTGTGTTATCTTAGAAAATTAATGGCCTTTAAAAACAAATAAGGGAAAATTTTATCCATGAGAGAATGCTATGAATAGAGCTGAGGTATTCATATTCAAGGTTGAGGTTATAGTGACTACAAGATAACCAAATAACTCTCATATCATTAGTTGGTATTTTAGGATAGGAGGATTTGATAATATTTAAGATAAGCTAACCAAGATGATCCAAGATCTATTAACTATAGTAAGGATTCAAATGCAATGCATCAAGAGATTCTCATTTTGGTTTACCATCAAGAGAGGCTAAACGATGTGCCCCATATCCATATTTATGGGTTATGATATATGATTCAAGCCAATTAGGAGCAAATTTACCCCTTTTAATTCATTTCATATTAGTGACATGTTGATTTTCTTTAAGTACCAGGTCTCCAATGTTAAATTCTTGTTCTCTTACATATTGATTATATGCTCATTTTAGTCATTCTTGATATATATGAAGGTGATCGAGGGCTATCATATGATGCTCATCTAAGAATTTAAGATGGGATAAATTATCTTGACAAAAATCCTCATCAGAAATGATGTGTTTAAGAGAGACACAAAGAGAGGGAATTTGGACTTCTAAAGGAAGTACAGCTTCCGTACCATAGACTAGGGAAAAAGGAGTAGCACCTGTAGGGGTTCAAATACTAGTTTGATATGCCCATAAGGTGAAAGGGATACAAAAATGCCAATCTTTTCTAGCTTCATTTATGACTTTGGTTAGTTTTTTTAGTAGGGTTTTATTAAATGCTTTTACTTGACCATTGGTCTGAGGATAGTAAGGTAAGAAAAAACTTGATTTGATTTTAAATGAGTCATATAGTGCCTAGACTTTCTTATTCTTGAAAGATTTTCCATTATCTATTATTCTTTTATACAAAATTCTAAAACAACAAATAATGTGATGGTGGATAAATTCCACAATCTTTTCTACCTTGGTCGAGATAAGCAACACAACTTTCATCGACTTGGTGAAGTATTATGTAGCAGTAATGATGAAACCATGATGCTAAGAGGACTTAGGGTTGATTTTCCCTATAAGATCAAGCCCCCATTGGGAGAATGGTCAAAAGTCTCTTATTGCCTACAAGGATTTACTAGGGATATGGGATAAGTTTCCATGTTGTTGACATTTTACACACCTCTTAACATATCCACAATAATCTTGATTTAGAGTGGGCCAATAATAGCCTATACGTAAGATTTTTTTAGTGATTATGTGGCCACTAAAATGTCCACCACATGACCCATTATGTACTTCCTAGATAGCTAAGGTAGCTTCATGTTTTTGGAGACAACGAATAAGAATGCCATGAAAACTATGTTTATAGAGAACACCCTTAGTATATTATAGTGGGTAGCTTTCTATTGAAAGACACACCTAGCACCTTTGGATAGATGGGGAGGAGATAGCCCTGTAGACAAATAAGTAAATATTTGTGTGTACCATGGATCGTCTAGGTTTTCCTCGATATTATTGATAAATAGAAGATTAGTTCTCATGTAGGAAGGTTGGTTAACTCAATGGATAAGGACAAATAGCTTGGAATCTTGAGATGAGGATGACATAAAAGAGGCAAGAGATGCCATAACATCAGCAAACTTATTAGTTGATCTAGGAGTAGTTTGGATAGCGTAACGTTTGAAAGTGGATAGAAGTTTATTACCTAAGGTATTATATCTTTGGAGGATACCATTCTTGCATTGATATATACAAGTAATTTGATTGACCACTAGCTGAGAATCACCATAGATATTAAGGGATCTGACTCCTAATGTAAGGGCACTTTGGAGGCCTATGATCAACGCTTCATATTCAACCATGTTATTGGTGCAATCAAAGTCTAATTTAAAAGATAAAGGCATGGGAATACTTTAAGGAGGGATTAATATAATTCTTTTGTTTCCTTCATGCTCATATTTGGACCCATCAAAGAAGATAGTCATTTGATATTCTAGGACTAATTGGGAAGTGCATGTGATAGATTCATCAAGAAATTCATAATTGATTGGTCGATTGTCACTAAGAGGTGTTTTGGCTAATTGATCAGTAATAATATGTCCTTTAACAAACTTTTGATGGAAAAATTTTAGATCAAACTCAACTAGAAGCATGATCCATCTGGCCATTCATTGATTTTGATAAGGCTTAGAATTCATGAACTTAAGGGGGTCGATAGTCGTAATTACGTACGTCTTATGGTTAAGTAGGTAATGACAAAGCTTAGAGGATACAAGAACCAATGCTAGGCATAGTTTTTCAATATACTGATAATATGTTTCATATTCTATAAGGGTACAACTTATATAATAAACAATGTGTTCCTTATGATGCTCATCTTGATGGGCAAGCATAGCACTTAGAGCATGGTCTGTAGCTAAGATATAAAGGAAGAAAGGTTGCCCATGCTTAGGTAGATTGAGGATTGGAGGTGATATAAGATAGTCTTTGAGTGTGTTAAAGGCTTTTTGACAATTAGAATCCCATACAAAGTGACTATCTTTCTTTAATAAATGGTGGAAATGTTGACGCCGATCAGAGAGCTAGGATATAAAATGATGGATAGACTAGAGCTTGCCTTGTAAACTATGAAGTTGCTTAAGGTTGGATGGAGGAGGCATTTCTATAATGACCTTTATTTTAGTGAGATCCACTTTTATTCCTTGAATAGAAATAATGAAGCCTAGAAGTTTACCCATCAAGACACTAAAAATGCACCTTTTTAGATTTAGACACATACGATACTAGAGCAGATGATCGAAGATAACCTTAAGTACATATAAGTGATCCTTACTAAATTTTAACTTCCTAAGGAGGTCATCTACATAGTCTTCAACAATTTTGTGGATTATGTCATGAAATATATAAGTCATGGCCCACTGATAGGTGGTTCCTACATTCTTTAGGCCAAAGGGCATACCATGGTAGCAAAAGGTGCCCCAAGGAGTAATAAATGCATTTTTATGTTGATCTTCTAGTGTAATAAGTATTTGATTATAACCAAAAAAACCATCCATAAGGGACAACATTTCATGGCCAACTGTCAGGTCCACTAATTGGTCGATGTTAAGGAGAGGGAAATCATTTTTTGGATAAACAAGATTTAAATCATGAAAGTTAGTACAGATGCGAAGTCCCCATGTAGGCTTAGTGATTGGAATGATGTTGTACATCCATTGAGGATAATCTATGGGTTGAATGAAGTTAGTAGATAAAAGGAATTGCAGTTCCTCTTTTACTATGAGTGTAATGTGAGGATGCATTTTATGGAGCTTTTATTTTATCAATTTAGTAGCAGGAAAGGTGACGATATTATAGATAACAATTACGAGGTCAATACTAGGCATATAATTATAAGACCAGGCAAATACCTCACTACAATCTAATAAAAAATTAGTAAAATCTTGATTTTCTTGGGGATTTAAGGCTTTGCTAATTTTAACAATCCTTGGAGTTTCTTGAGACCCAATATTAATATCAACAATAAATTCATTTAATAAGCTAGATGTTTTAGATGGAAGAGAATTAAGTAGATAAGAGTTTTCAGCACCCAGATGAGTCAAGATTGACTCATCATCTTGATATTGAAGAACAAGGATGGTTAGCATATCATGTCCTATTAACTTAGGATATACTAAAGGGATAATTTGGGTCTCACCACCATGGTGAAAGATGAGGGTTTCTATTAAGATTGAATTGACTAAAAAAAAAGGTCAGAAGGGATGATACAGTGTCACTAGTCGAGAAAGAGGTATTGAATGATGAAGATTGCTCTTCTTCATCCAAAAATTGTAGAAGAATGGGTATGGGAGAGGATTTAGGATCTTTCTAAAAGCCTAAGCCATGCTTTTCATGTGGTTTTTTGAAATCTCCTAATACGATGTTGTGAGGACGCTACTCATATCTACCCATGTCGAAGCCCTTCCAGGCACAATGATAAAGGTAGGTTTGTGCGAACTGGGGTTTATTAAGAAATGAAAAATTAGATATAAAGTGTTTAGAATGGGTGTCATTGTCAATCCCTAGGGTAGTTTGATCAATTCCACCATATATCAAGTGGGTACATAAGAATGGTGGCCCAAATGGAATGAACTCACTTAGGTTGGGTAGATACATGGGTTGTTTGTCTGAATGACTATATTCCCTAGGAGTGGGTAACATGTTAAGGGTCAATAGATGGTATTCCCCAATTTAAATATGTTACATCATGGAATAAATAGACTCATAAGATAGTAATTTTGAAGTGAGAATAGTCATGCTAGTCGAGGCTTGATTAGAGGACAAAGATGGGATTGTGTTAGGTGAGGGTATTATGACATCACTTGGTCAAAAAGTGTAGTTGCATGATTTTAAGGGATGAATATCAATGGGGATGATGTGGACCTAGCCTTCATGTTCAAACTTAATACACCGATAGATGGTGGAGGGGATGCATCATATCACATGAATCCATGGATGTCCTAATCAAATGTTATATTAGAATGTCCCTTCTATGACATAAAGAGTTCATGGAGGGTGTGAGAACCTACATGAATGGGAAAGACAATCATCCCTACTATGGGTGTTACTATGTCATTGAATGCATAGAGAATTGTTGGGGATTGGGAAACAATGGTTTTTGGTAGTTGTAACTATTGGAAAGTGTGTGAAGAAATAATATTGATAATGGACCTATTATTGATCATAAATCTTTTAATCTGAGCTTGATTTATTTGAGATGTTATGCAAAATGGGGGATCATGGTCTTCAGGTGATAAGGGAATGACTTCAAAATTAGTAAAACTAATAGTCAATACCATTTGGCGAGCCCTTATAAATGCTGACAATGGTTGAGGTTCATCTGGTCAAGCCTCAATATCCTAGAGTGTTTCTATCATTTCTTGTTGATGGTGTGGAGAGTTTTTGATAATTTTATATAATGACATTTTTACAAGCATTTGGTAGAGTTGTTTTAATATGGAAATTTGTACCAACTCCTTGTCTTTGATCGAGGTAGTTCCTGTAATATAGACTTTAGGCTTTTGTCTAGATGGTTTAGGCGTATTAGGAGTAGAGGCTCCTATAACTAAAACCTTAGCTTTATTGGGATTTTGATTTTGATAGCAGGTGGCTACATGGACAACATCAATGTGGAATAATGGGGGATCTATAGAAGCCACTGACTCTTCATCACTTATAGGATCAACGGGATAATGGATGGGTGAAATATTTGGGATGGTGACTTTTTGCTTAGGATTTTATTATTTAGATCATCAATTAATAGATCATCATCCTAGACTAGCTATTAGATTATGGCCTTACAGGCATTATAATTTTATGTATCATGTCCAGATATTCTATGATATGTGCATATCTCCTGACTCTTATACCAAGCAGGCCTTTGGGGTGAAGGTTAATGGGTTGTATAGGTTGTAGCATTATGAGGGATGTATCCAACAATTGTTTTAATATTACAGTGTAAGATCCTTTTAAAGGGTTACTTTGTGGTCTTATAATAGGTTGTGCAATCTCTTTTGGTAAAGTATTGATCGTTTGGTTTTGATATTTAGCTTTTACGGTAGGGATGACCTTAGGCACTTTTTCTTTAAATTTCTCTAATGGTCCTTTAGCAAAAAATAGTAGATATCAGGATGGAGGTGTGTTTCATAATGGAGGGAAACTTTACATTTTCCCATGTGTTTGAATAGAAGAACCTATGACAGGGATATTCACTTTGGAAGACGGATGATGACCTAAAATGGATGATGGAGATGATACAAAAGCGGTTGACCCTTTGTTCTTTCATGTGTTGAGAACAGAGGTGATATTTGGTCTAAGGTTTTTATCTTTTGATGTTTAAAAAAGATCGACCTTGACTTCAGGATGGGCTAAGGCTTTCTTTGATGGAATACTAAGACAATTGTCCTTGTTATTGATGATAGGAGCTTTACCCTTTCTCTTAGTAGTTTTGGGGTAAGGAGGTGTTGTGATAGAGGATGATTTCGAAGGGTCTTGGTATCGAGCCAATTGATAGGATCTTATTATATTATGATCTCAGTGCATAGCATGAATAGGTTCACCAGGGACCAAAGGGGTGGAATGTTTGACTCTATAAGTATCAAGATGTTTATCTATGACATCTCGAAGAGTGGTTTAATTTTTGAAACACCTACTAAAAATAAAGAAAATGTAGGGTTTTAAATATTACCTAGAGATGGAGATTGGTTGTGCACCATTGATCAAGCCTATGGAAACTCTTCTTTGGCTGGGGAGCAATGACCTACAAATCACACTAACTCACAAAAAATTGATTAATAGAAAGATGAATGGGTTGCCTGGTAAGAAACCAGTCGTAAAAAGTGATATGTTTCCTTAGGTGGATGTCAGCCCACATTTAACACTCAGATTTATAACTAAACATAAAATTAAAAAGATATATAAGGATAGGATGCAAATAGATAGCAACAAAGATGTCTAATCTATAATAGGATTAATGCGATAAAAGTAATCATCCCAAAATTCAGTAGCTATATCAACGCCCTCTTGAATTACAGTCAATTATTCATTAATGTTTTCTTGATTAGGTGTGAAAACCAAAGTACAAAGACCTAATTTGAATGCAATCTCACTTTGATTAGTGAATAAAGGTTATGGGACAATGGGGAGATCAAATATGCTAAAAATATCATGTGTTAATCTAGGTAGAGTCATCTAGATGTGAAAGACATATTTTCAGAAAATAACATGCAGGATTTAATAGATTTTTAGGACTGTGAATTTTATGAAAATAGACTTCAAGGTTGTTTTAGTAGTTTATCAAGGAACAATGATGATCCTACAAGATCAACATTGATTCAGATAGATCGGTATTGATACTGAGTAAAATGCTAAACTATGAAAATAGGGGATAATAACAACTTGTACAATTGATAAAATAATGAAAACCGAATAGAAAAGTTGACAAATAGGTGCAAAAGATAGCAAGCTTTAAATATGAATGAATTAATGTAAAGCACTAACCTTGAATGGCTTAAAACATGAAAATAGAGAAGACTATAAAATTATGCTCAAAAACCTTCGAAATCCCTTGATAGTTGCATGAACAAAGATTCCACAAGGTGGCAAAGTATTGACAATGTCTGTACACAAGTTCCAGGAAAAATTCAATGGAGGTTCGAAGTCAAAAGTGTTGTGCGTGTCTCTCGAGCCGAGGAGGCTCAATATATATTTATGTATCCATGTCGTTCTAGGCTAATCGACATCGATCACAGAGAATTGATGTTGATTTACCCAAAATGGGTGGAGGTGATCTTTAGGCCATTCAAAAGGGTTGTTTATGGGGTAAAGATAGGTTTAACCGACTTCTAAGTAGTTAGGTTGTTTAAACCATGGGATGGGTTTGTTAAGAGGTTGGGAGGGTTTTTATTTTTTATTTATTTTTATGATTTTATGGTTAGGGATAGCAAAATAGGGTTAATTACTATTGGACTGTAGTAATTAACTTAATTAACTCAGATGGCAAAGGTAAAAAGGTTAATGTAATTATTTCAAATAATTATGAATGGGGCCATTATGTTAGAGATGAAGGATAAATGTGATGATGCACCACGTTAATACACAAGGGTGTATAAAACTAGCATCTACATTACCCTCATCTCAATCACTCTCTTATTGCACTCCCTACCTTTTACCTTCTTCCTTATGAGAGTCTTTACTTTTATTTATTTTCCTTTTCATATATTTTATATATCAAAATCATATATATTATTTCCATGTCTTTCCTTTGAATTACTTTCACCCTATTTATTACCATCCTTTTAATTTCAATTTATGTATATATATGTATATATATATGTATATGTGTATGTATATATGTGTGTGTGTGTGTGTGTGTGTGTGTGTGTGTGTGTGTGTGTGTGTGTGTGTGTGTGTGTGTGTGTGTATTATTACTTCATGGGTAATTAGTCACATAACAACTTTGGTGAATATATATGTATATGTGTATATGTGTATATATATACATATATATACATGTGTGTGTGTGTGTGTGTGTGTGTGTGTGTGTGTGTGTGTATGTATATATGTATATGTATATATATATATATATATATATATATATATATATATATATATATATATATATATATATATATATATATATATATATAATTACTTCATGGGTAATTAGTCACATAACAACTTTGGTGACCTACACACATTCAACCACTCATGCCAATTTTACTTGTAATTAGGTCTTTTATAGACTAAGAGTGACACAAAAAACACCATATATATTTATGACCAAGGTAAATTCAAACACTTTTAGGCACATTTGATCACACTCACCATATTTATCTTCAAATTTAGGAAAATTTAGATGTCATTTTGGCAACATAAGTCACATTTTAACCCTTATGCATCCAACCACCAATTTATGTTGATTTTCCTTGTGATTAGTTCCCTTATATGCCAAAAGTGACACAATGACACTATATCCACTTATGACTAAGGAAATACAAACAATTTCAAATAAATTTATACATGATCACCTCAATTAACTTGAAATTCAAGCCAAAGTGGTGTGATTGGGACAACATAAGTTGCATTGGTGACCCACACACACCCAACCACCCCAATATCTAAGGAAGGGACTTGAGAAAGAGTTTGGTTTGATTGGGAAAAAAGTTAACCTGCATGAATTTCCAATTTCATAGGTTATTTAAGATCACGGGAATGAAATGTTCCTTTCTATCGAGTTTAACACTCATAATATTTCAAATAATTTTATTATATTAATACAATTCTATTATATTAAAACAATTTTATTATTTTAAAATTATTAAATATATTATGATACAATTTATTATAAGTAAAAATAAAATATTTCAGTGATTATATATTTTAAATAACAATTTTTTCAAATTAAATTAAGATTTAAATACATATTTGATGCAAGTTTTTTGGAAGCTCTTTCATTCTTTCTCTATCAGTTTAACATTTAAGATTTAATAAATATAAAGAGATCCAAAAACTAGAAAATGATAATAAATTTAATATTTAATAAATATATTGCAAAAGACATTGATAAGTGCATACCTCAATGTTGAAGAGCCCCTAGAGATTTTTTTTGAAATTGAATTCTTTGATGTTGATGTTGGAAAGATTGCGGGAAAGATTATGAAGATGTTTTAAAAATAACATGATTAAAATAAAACACTACAATGTGTAATGAAATTATCAATACTACGAACAAGACTATAGTATTACCGACATGAAAGTAGATTTGAATTTATGACAGTTGAATTGGAACCAGAGGAGGCATAGTATAACTCTGCATACTTTTTTGTTTGATTAATGGATGATGGGATGAGTCTACATCCATATCTGATTCTGTAGAGGCCTCAAGGGGTTGAGGAGATTTTACTGCAACCTGTCTTCTTAAAAATAGTTGCAGAGTTTTTTTTATGAGGATAATATTAGTTCAATCAAATAGAGTATGTACAATCATTTTTCAATAATTTAAAATGAAATTGCAAAATTTATTTCACCTCTTGCTCTACAATGGAAAAAGAGTTGAGATTCATTTTGTCATAAAGAAAAATTAGAATATTTGTGCTCTCTAATTGGTGAAATTCCTCATTGTACAAATCAATAACATAATTGGTACTTGTAAAAATGTAATCATTAATGGTAAGAGCATAAGATAAATCACTGATAATCTTTCTTAACAATTATGAACACCAATCAAATTGTTGGCCACTTAGAGTACCAAGACATAGACAATAGCTCAAATTGGAATGTCTGATGCTCTTCCCTACAGTATAATTTTATCCTGAAAGAATTTAATCATGGACAAAAGAAAATGATGGTTTACAGATAGTGCAGAGAGGCCCCTTTTATTACGAGTGTGGGCAGCTATAACAAATGAAAATATATGTTAAGGATTTTTAATAGAGATACAAATTTTAAAACAAAATATAAAATGAAAATAATAATAATTTAACAAAAAAGTATGAACCATCCATCTACAAGTTTTAGTGGGACTCCAAATACTTTTTATCTTGGTTTGTCAGTAAGGCATGGGTAGTCATAGGGTTAGAATTTTTATGTGGGAGCCCTATTAAGCAATGGATGTCTTTGGGGTTGATCCCAAATTGAAAAACCCATGATTATAAATTCATGATGAGCATGTATTTTGCACAATCATAGCTTCTAAACAAAAAATTGAGTAAATTTAGATCTATGCCATATTGTGTATCTTAACAAGGTCCTCCAAACAACACTTCTTAACTCAGTTTATGAATGCACCTTGATCTTCTATTAGATTATGTATTTAACATGTTTTCTAGTGTATTAGATAACTATTTAATCCTTTTGTGATTTTGTCCTATGTGAGGATTTATCCCACATTAGTTACTTTGGCTAGTTCTTTGTTGTGCCTTGCCTACTTATGCAAGGGCTTTCCTTTGTACATGCAACAATTTTTAAATAACACTTGATTTTCTTTTATTTTCAATCATTTGCCTACAGCTTCCTTGTGTGAGGTTTTAGTTGTCAACACTTCTGAATCTTGGGTTGGAATGTTTCTTCATCATTCCTAATATGGTACCATAGCATTGAGGTGTTGCATCTATCTGCATTACTGCATTTTGTTTCATAAATTTCCCTTGTCACTGCTACTTCTTCCCTTGTCATATATCCTCATCATTTTTTCCCCTCTTATGGATCTGGCATGTTTTATTGAAGCTTTAAAGAAAGTGTATGTTTTTTCTTCTTGGAGGGAAGGCGGAGAGGAAGCAAGGGAGAGAGGAGGTGGAGCATTGATTTCCCTTGAGGAGAGAAGCATCCTTATTTCTTTTGGAAGGAGCATAGAAATCTGTAAAAGGAGGCATTTACCATCAGAAAAAGAAGCGTCCCTATTGGAAAAGTGCCATTCTATCCCAAATCTAAATTTTTCTCTCTTAGGACTACACCTTTATTTTTTGAAGCATAGTGTTACCTAAGGTAGGCATTGAAAGTTGAACCTGCAGGGAGGCATTGTCTGAGCTAGGTGTGGGTGGAGAATTTTCTATTTCATATATGTGTTGAAATCTATTTAATATATACATTAGAAATCCATTCCAAGCACCACATACCTCTTTCCTTTTACTTTTTATTCTTAGCATCTACTGAGAGGAGGCGTTGGAGGAAAGCAGGTGGAAAGGCATTAGAAATAGAAAGATCAAACCTATGTTTGTTTTTAGTCCTGTGTTGAGAGGGGGTTTGAGGAGAGTTAAGGCATTAAAGAGGTAAAGGAGAGATCTACATTGGAAAACATCTATTGTGTCTTAGACTATGTTATTTTCACCATCTGTGCCCATCTTCTATGACGTGGACTACATTGTTTTCACCATCTACACTGAGTTTTCTACTTGGTGTCAACCAGAATTGAAAACTTTGATATCTATTTATTATTTTTTTGTATTTTGAGTTGGTTTTTTGTTACTTATAGGAGTAATTGAATCAGTAGTGGAAAAGACTTTTTAAATCATTCATTGATGAGAGCGTGGAGGTGGTGTCCCTTCTTCTTTGGCAAAGCATTGGAGGTCTAACTGCACAGGTCTATGCTCAAAGCGATTATTGGGAGTTTTTTTCCCTTCCTCAACCACTTTATAGGTGACCAACAACATAAAATCCACCTTTATTTTTTCAAACACAGTTGATAATTCATTAGTTTCCTTATTAAATTGGATTTTTTTACTTAAAGTGGAAGTCTATATTGCTTATGCAAGCATAGAGGTCACCTAGCAGATCATTTTTCACTTTAATTAACTTTTCTAAGTATGTGGTTTGATTCTAGTTCCAACTAGTGGTTGGACACCTCCATTCTTTTCTGATTTTGTCATAAAAATCTATTTATAGTGTTTTTTTAATGTTTTGCCCCATTTTATGAGAATTTATAAAGCCTCTAAATTTTGAACCGTAACTCAGATTTGAGTTTTGTTTATTTCAAAAGTGTATATTTTATGATTATCTATCCTTTAGTGTCATTAATTTGTAAAAACTCACTACTTTTATAAAGTGTCAAATTTCGGGGGGGGGGGGGGGGGCGAGGGGGGGTCCTTAAAACAATCTTTTGAGAGGTTGTCTCGGTGTCGATTTTATGCATCTTTTTGCATTATTTCTACTCTTTGGTGATTTATTAGCATGGATTCTACTTTTGGTATTAACCATTGTGAGCCTTTGACTGCACATAATTACCATACATGGAAACCTCAAATGGAAACAATCATAAAGCGTAAAGGATTGTAATCCTTGATAAATGAAACTCAACCATAGTTTACACATGAATTTGAAATTTTTCAGCACCATTGTAAGTTTTAAGAATGTATGGGACTAATTATGACTTATGTGAGTGACAATTTTTTATTTCTTTTGGATGGGTGCAATACTCCATTCAAAATATGGGCGAAGCTAAAGGGATTATTTGGGAAAGTAGATCACTTGCAAGCCATGCAGCTTGAAGTGGAGATTACTTCACTCGATCCAAATGACTTTGTTTCTATTGTAGACTACCTCACTAAGTTTAAGAATTTTTTGACACAATTTAAGGAGAGTGGATGAGATAATAAAGATGAAGAGTGTGTGCAATTGATTTTGTCTAAGTTGAGTGGCCCATTCTAAATCTTTGCTTATAGATTTTTCTCTAGTATGGATGCCTTAGGTATTGCATTTTAAATGCCAATTCTAGATTTATTTGTGAGAGACTTACTAGGGAGGAATCCAAATTGTCTCACCTTGAGTCTTCCATTTCTCAAAAATCATTAGTCACATCACATCCTAAGAACATGGAAAAATTAAGAGTAAGAAGAAAAACACTTCTCCATCTCAAAATTCACCTAAGCCCAACACCAACACATCTAAACCTAAATCATCTTCTAAATACAAGAATAAGTCTAACCTATCTTGATCTTATTGTGGGGGAACTAGTCATAAAGAATCTAGGTATTTCAAGAGAATGCAAGCCTTAGAGGATGCTTTTAGGAAACACAAGAATTCTATCTCCACTCCTCCATCTCATGAGCATGGGAAAGAACTTAATGTTGTCACGATATCACAATCACCTATTTCAAACAGTTGGTTTCTAAATTCTTGTGCTTCACACCATATGACTTCTTCCAAGGAGTTTTTTATATCTCTTAGTTTGAGTTCTACATCCAACATTGAGGTTGGAGATTCTTCCTTTATTTTTGTTAAGGGAAAGGGTGACATTCAGCTAAATGGTGGACACATAAATTATGCATTATATGTTCTAGACATCACCACCAATCTAATTTCAATTTATCAAATTTATCATTCTGGTCAGGGCAAGATAGTGACTTCCACACCATAGGGTGCTAAACTTCGAGCTTTGTTAGAGTCACTTACACTTATTGCATAGGGTATTATTGATCATAGTTCTTGACACTATTATTTTGAGGGTTTTGATGATACTCCTCTTTTAGGGATGTGTTTAGTTTCTCATGCATATTGAGAGTAGGCTTTGGCATGAGAGATTTGGACACCTAAACTATAGATATTTAAATGAATTGAGCACTCATAGTATGGTAGAGGGTCTTTTTAATGTTTCATGTCTTGATGGAGTTTGCCCTAGTTGTGCATTGGGGAAACAACACCAGGATACATTTCCTAAGGGTATGTCCATGAGAGCTTCTTCACCACTTCAGCTTGTGCATAGTGATATGATGGTCTTTCCTACTCCTTTTTTCAATGGAGCTAAGCATGCACTTACTTTCATTGTTAATTTCTCAAAGTGTACTTGGATTTATTTTCTCAAGTACAAAAGTGATGTCTTTACTCACTTCAAAGTCTTTAAGGTTTTGGTCGAGAAACTGTCTTCTAGTTGCATCAAGAAGCTTCATACAAATAATGGGGGGAGTACTTTAGTCAAGCGTTCTCTAATTTTTTAGTAACCCATGGTATTATTCACTATCATTTTGTTGCACATACTCCACAGCAGAATGGCTTAGCAGAAAAAAAGAACCAAAATCTGAAGGAGATGGCTAACTACATGATGCATTCATAGGATTTACCTCATATTTATTGGGCAGAGGCACTTAATAATGTGAACTACATTTAGAATTGCACACCACATCAAGCACTTCAGCATATGAGTCTGGAGGAGCTTGGTTTGTAACCAATCCTGATGTCTTATTTTTATCAATTTTTTTATTAAAAATATTACTACAACATCAACTACACTCTCCTCTTTTTAAATATATAATTTTTTTATGTTTTTATTACTTTAAGGTTGTTATCTAGATTTATTTATAAGTAAGTATTTTTATAATGCTATATGTCACAATTATATATGTTCATATTTGTTTACGTATCTTTTAATTCATCAACTCAAAACAAAAAAATATTATACAGTTATAAACTACACCTAATTCTATACACATTCAAAAAAAATCTAGTTTTTGATATTTTTTGAGGTAGTGAGGGGGCCGCACGATTGGCTATATATTATTGATCATATTTCAAGGTCTATTTACTTGTGAAATTAATAAATAAATAAATATTATTTAAAGATATATATGTTGTAAACTAGATGATATTATCTAACTTTCCACCAAAAGGTTTTAAAAAAAACTAAATGATGCTCAAAAATTGATAGGCTGCATGGAAAGCTATCTACTCTGACTTTTCCAAAAAATAGTATTACCTCTTCAAATTTCTGATAATTGACCTACTTATACTTGATCATTTCAAAAAAAAATAGTAGTTTAGAAACTAGACTCAAAATGCTATAATTCATGTTCCTATGACATCTTTAAATTTTGAATGTAAGTGTCTCAAATAATTTGTACAAGATGAGGTCTTGTTTTTCAAGAAATACATGTCCACTTAAGACCTCCTTTTGGCCCCCCAATTTCATGCACTTACCCCTTCATTAATTACCCTAAATCTACTAATCCTCTTAGCGCCACTCACCACCCTTTTCTAGTTTTTCTAAGAATTTATAATTCCTAAATTCATTTACCCAAATCTTCTCATCAAATTCTATCCATTGATATCCATCCTCCATGGCTCAATAATATCCATTGATCTCTCCCACATTTATCTATATATTGAACAACACCCCATGTAAGCCATGAATGAACTAAGAAATCCATCCAATAGTGTCATCACGCTATCTAAGAAATTAGTCATCCATATCCAAGTGCTACTAAAATCAAAAGCCAAACAAGAACAATCAACATTATACATCAAGCATCAATCCCTCAAGTCATTTAGAGCACATCTACATCGTCAAAGATGAAGGAATATTTTGTGAATTTAATGTACAAATTTGGTTGTTTATGCTCCATTTATTTTACATTTGGATTCTTGTTCCTTTAGCTCAGTCTGATGTATTGTGATTGGAGTTAGAGTAGAAATTTTGAGTGTGAATTTCATAGCCATTTACATTACAATTACATTTATATTCCTTGTACTTTATATTTATTTTTAAAAATATAGAAAATTAAGGTCACTCTACATCTTCTAGAATTGATCTCACCACATCACGAGTTACAATTTGGAAAATAGTTTTTTTTTATCCAATATAGCTAGTACTTAGTTATTTTCAGGATTTCAATATTGAACTTAATGGTTTTAGGGCATAACTTTTACAACTAGTGTTTATTTTTAGGTTTTGGGCCCTTCCATATTATTTGTTGACATCTCTAGGAGTTATAGGTTTGTCAAAATTAAATTTGGGGCACATTTGTGAGTAATCAACCTAATTATTTTTTGAATTCATGCCAAAGTGGTGTGCATGTAGAAACATAAGTTGCAATTGAAATATTCTTTTTCACTGAATTCAACACTCAAAATATATTTTTTTTAAATATTGTATTAAAACAATTTTATTATTTTAAAGTTATTAAATACAATACAATGAAATCCATTATAATTAAAAATTAAATACTCCGGCAATTACATGTTTCAAATAATAACTCCTTTATATTAAATCAAGATTTAAATACATATTTGATGCAAGCTTTTTGGAAGATATTCAATTCCCTCTCAATTGAAAACAAGAGATAGACCTTGGTCTAATAATATGAATATTAAGGAACCATGAAGTCTATGTCCCTTTTTACCTTGCAAACTAGGACACTCATGAGTTTACTTTGTACTCCTAGTTAGAATACACTGTGTACCCTCATCTCAATGACTCTCTTTTACACTCTAGGTCTTATACCTTCTTCCTTATGAGAGTCTTTACTTTTCTTTATTTTCATTTTCATACATTTCATATATCAAAACCATATATATTATCTCCATGTCTTTCCTTTGAATTATTTCCACTATATTTATTACATTGAAAAGACATTGTTACCCACATGTGTTTTCACGTCTAGAGAATCATTACATTATTACATTTATTTTTATAAATACCCACACATTAGGTTATTTTATTTAACAATTCTTTATTTCAACATTATATGAATTTTAAACCATCATTTTACTTTAAATTTATCTAATTTAGATGTATTATTACTTCATGGATAATTAATCACATAACATTCTTTCTATATAGATTAGTGATTGTCTTTAGTAGCTTGGGTATCTTCTACATCAAAAGTCATAATAAAAATAACATTTGGTTAAGAAAATAGATATTGACTATACACAAATTCAATTCTTTCTTAACAAAAAAGTTTCTTGATAATGAACTAAAATTTCAAAAATACCATATTAACAACAATCCAATATAACTTCTAATAAATTCATATTTCTTTTCTAACCTTTCATTTAAATATTTCTAAACATATGATATTTTAATTTCATCATAATAATTCAATAAAGATGGTAAAAACAAAATTTATTTTATATCCCCTAAGTGATATTTACAACTATTATTACTAAATAAATTATTCTCATCAATAAAATTTTAAGACTAGTTCATTACTACTAGCATTGTATATAAATTTCAAGAGTATTTTTACATTTACTCTATTTAGCATCTTTTCAATACCTTTTAATAATAGTATATGATTACGACCACATATGGCTTCAAAACATGGCATATATGTCTAATACTAATAAATAGGTCTAATACCTTTTTTCAAATAATTTTATTCAAGAAAGATGGTATTTGCACAGATATATTTGCTACTTAAAGAATTAAAATTATTTTTATTTTATTGAATGCCTTATTACACTTAGATATTTATTCATAATGTTGATCTTCTATAGTTAAATTCGTTAAAGATGTAACACTTTTATAATAGTTTTTAATGAATTGATGATAAAATGAATTAATCTGAAAGAAGATTTAGCCTCGTGAACATTATTCATTTTTAACCATTCTTGAATAAATATGAACAAGCTAAGTGACTTTATCAATATTATGTTATTAAGGTACAATACTTCAAATTTGAAGAGTTCACATTTATTTAAGAATTTAACATATGTTTCATTAAATTTCCAAACTAAATAAATTGTTTTAATTGTAAAGGATCTTCTCTCTCCCTGCAAAGTTTTATATGTCATCATTTAACATATATGTTTAGAATACTAGTGACATTAAAATAATTTTATGCAATTTCATTGTTGAACATCTCCAATAGTTAATTGGGCATCCCCAACTATTATGTTATATTCTTAAATAAATATGATCTTAATATGGACATGCTAAGTAACTTTATTAATACTGTGTGACTAAGGTATGATACTTTAAATTATAAGAGTTCACATTTACTCAAGAATATAACATATGTTTCATTAAGTTTTCAAACTACAAAAATTGTTTTGATTATAAGGGATCTTCTCTCTCCCTATAAATCCCTAAATATCATCATTTGACATGCATGTTCAAAATACTAGAAAGACTAAATTAGTTATATGTAATTTCATTATTAAACATTTATAATATTGACAGATTAGATGTCCCCAACTATCATGAGATGTACATACAATAATTTCATTATTAATCTCATACGAAATTAATTCAACATTAAATATCTTCTTATAAATAACTTTTTAATAATCTTATATATAAAATATTTATAAAGACATGTTTCTTTTGAATATTCAATATTGTGTATCATTATTTTCTAACCATCACATCTCTATAATTCTTAAATTGTGCCATGTAAGTTATGGGTCCACTAATTTTATAAAAAATAATAATAATAACTAAATTAGTGCTCTTATTAACTTTTATTTCATGATGCATTTTAAATTTATGTTTTCATCTACAGTGTATCATATTAATCAATTACATTTATTTTATATTGAGGATAATAACTAAAAGGTTATGAAATAAACTTAAATAGTTTTAACTTCTCTTAATTTATGTATGGTTCTATAAATCTCGAAACATGAAAATTGAAAAGATTTAAGTTTTCACATTTCATAAAGTATTAACAAATTTCTTCTGGGAGAAACTGTGTTCAAAATTGAACACAGTTTCTCCTAGAAGAAATTTGAAACATCAACATCTCTGTAAAGGATCTTCTCTCTCCCTGTAAAGTTTTATATGTCATCATCTAACATATATGTTTAGAATACTAGTGACATTAAAATAATTTTATGCAATTTCATTGTTGAACATCTCCAATAGTTAATTGGGCATCCCCAACTATTATGTTATATTCTTAAATAAATATGATCTTAATATGGACATGCTAAGTAACTTTATTAATACTATGTGACTAAGGTATGATACTTTAAATTATAAGAGTTCACATTTACTCAAGAATATAACATATGTTTCATTAAGTTTTCAAACTACAAAAATTGTTTTGATTATAAGGGATCTTCTCTCTCCCTATAAATCCCTAAATATCATCATTTGACATGCATATTCAGAGTACTAGAAAGACTAAATTAGTTATATGTAATTTCATTATTAAACATTTATAATATTGACAGATTGGATGTCCCCAACTATCATGAGATGTACATACAATAATTTCATTATTAATCTCATACGAAATTAATTCAACATTAAATATCTTCTTATAAATAACTTTTTAATAATCTTATATAAAAAATATTTATAAAGACATGTTTCTTTTGAATATTCAATATTGTGTATCATTATTTTCTAACCATCACATCTCTATAATTCTTAAATTGTGCCATGTAAGTTATGGGTCCACTAATTTTATAAAAAATAATAATAATAACTAAATTAGTGCTCTTATTAACTTTTATTTCATGATGCATTTTAAATTTATGTTTTCATCTACAGTGTATCATATTAATCAATTACATTTATTTTATATTGAGGATAATAACTAAAAGGTTATGAAATAAACTTAAATAGTTTTAACTTCTCTTAATTTATGTATGGTTCTATAAATCTCGAAACATGAAAATTGAAAAGATTTAAGTTTTCACAGTTCATAAAGTATTAACAAATTTCTTCTGGGAGAAACTGTGTTCAAAACTAAACACAGTTTCTCCTAGAAGAAATTTGAAACATCAACATCTCTTAGGTATATCAGTGCATATAAGCCCTAAACTACTCCTAATGGCACATATAAACAACACAGTTTCTCCCAAAAGAAATTTGAAACATCAGCATCTCTCAGGTATATCAGTGCATGTAAGCCCTAAACTACTCCCAACAACACAAATAAGCATTAACTAAACATTTTGCCCCACCAACTGAACATGTTTAGTCTGCAATGATCATTCGCCACTAGGAAATATATTCACGATATGTATTCTAGGTGGAAGCATTGACAGAATGTTTGTGACTCCAATATTCATTGCATTGCTACAATGCCTCAACCTATATTAAACTCTCTTCCCTCATTTTCTTTATATAGCATATCGACTCCCTGATTACTTTGCATTACTCTCTGCATGGATAAACTTCCCTATAATTACATGATATGAAAATTGCTTTCAATTGAGTGGTGGAGGTGGACCTTATTTATGCTAAACACACCTATGGTTTTATTCTCATGATCCCTTTTTCATGCCTCTTTTTGTTTGTGTTAGGTCAGTTTAGTATCACTGCCAAAGAGTTGAAAAAACCCTGTTATTCTTTCGATGTCTCATAGGCAAGACAAAATATTAGGAAACAAGCACAAGAAAAGCTACATGCAGCGTATGTAATCTCATATTTCATTTCTAACAAATATTGTTAGTATATTTGAACAACAATACCGATTTGTTTTCTGGAATATGTAATCTAAGATCTATTTTCTAGAATGAATATATATATATATATATATATATATATATATATATATATTAATCTCACAAGATGGTATATTGTTATTACTTTTTTAAGAAGGTGAAGGATTTTCTTTTTTGTTGGGAGATAATGATATCTTTTAAGAATGGAAGGTGGCACTAGAGCATCAAGTGCAGAGGAATTTTCAACATGCTTGTCTTTAATTGTGCAGAATCCATATATTTTACAACTAGAAATTCTATTGGTGTGGGGTCCTTTTTCGATATGATGAAATAGAGGCCACATGGAATTCTCATGAAAATATACTCATTAAATTTAAGGGGAGATAGGAGATTTTCATGTATAAATAGCCAGAGTTGAGAATAGAATTCTTTAAGCAAGCTTCAAGTATTCTTCAATCACAAAACTTCTATTCTAAGCCTCCTCTCCTTACAGCATATGCGGGAACATTTCACCTACAACACTTCTTTGTTTCAAATCACAACTTGCCTTCCAAGGGAAGTCGCAACACACTAAATCTACATAGAATGAACATGTTTTACCAAAGACACATATATATTCTAACTTTTGGTAGTAGGTATAGTTAGGTTTTATAGGAACGGAAACCAAAGGTATCTTGTATAAAACATTCATATTTTATATTACTTTTGCATCCCAACATATATAGAACACCAAAGTATATATGCAACAACATGTTTTGATTTATTATAAAGGGAAAAAATATATATATAATGCATGTATACTTGGCATTCAAAAAGGTGTCAAAACGGTTCTAAGATTAAAATTTTATGGCAATAAAATCGTGTCCTGAATGCTACATGTACATGGTATTGATTTTGAGATTGCTGCAAATTTGATTTTGCACTATCACGGATTGCCCTTTATGTTAGGAATGTTCCAAAAAAAATAATAATTGAATGTTACCTTCTTATTTGAGATTAAATTTATTGGTTTCATCTACATAATTTTATCTATTTCAATGCCAAGGAAGCTCAAGTATATGTAATTAATGTGTTGTTGTCTTATGTTAGACTTCAATTCCAATGCCTTTAGATGAATGCCTCAAAATTTTGGACAAATATACATAATTCTTAATCTAGGTTCAAATGAAATCAAATCCGAATGAGAACTTTAGTAAAGTAATGATAAAATTCATTTAGACATTTACTATTTTTAGATCTTCCATTATTTAGAGCCAATGCCTACTTATAAAGTTATATGCAGACTTGACACCTTATAAAATGTATCAAGACTTTGAATTCCAAATGATTTAGCATCATTTATTAAAAGGATTGGACTATCTAATGAAGATAATATATCTGATTCTAATTTGGTAGTCCTAAAAATTCTTACAAATTTATGTCTAGTTCCTTCAACTTTCCTCAATTCTCTATTCTTAGGCAAGTAAGCATTAAAATTAATTTTTTAATTCATTCTCTATGACCATGATTCATTAGTTTTTTCCTACTTCCTTGATGTTGCAGGTTCAAGTATCTTGAGTACTAAAAAATTCTAGCCACATATTGACAAAACACCACTAGTGTTATTGTCAGTCAGTTCTAATTCTATTATGAACCCCACAAGGACTTGGCATATGGTACCCTTGTTAAATATATTATAACGTAATCTATTATAACTAAAATAAAATACTCTAGCAATTACATATTTTAAATAATAATTTTTGTAAATTAAATTAAGATTTAAATGCATATTTTATGCAAGTTTCTTGGAAGTTTTTCTATTCTTGTTTAATTGAAGATAGGAGATAGACCCTGGTCTAGTAATACAAAGATTGAGGAACTATAGAGTCTATGTCCCTCCATACCTTGTAAACCTTTAGTCCTGGCCATGACACTTCAAAAGTGTACTTTGTACCCCCTATTAAAATACACTCTATGTACCCTCATCTCATTCACTCTCCTATTGCACTCCATGGTCTTTTATATTCTTCTTTATGGGAGTCTTTACATTTATTTATTTTCCTTTTTGTATATTTCATATATCTATTTATTACATTGAAAAGGTATTGTTACCCACATGTCTTTTCATTTCTTTTAATAAGTACCCACACATTAGGTTATTTGATATCTAACAATTCTTTATTTCAGCATTATATGACTTTTTAACCATCCTTTTACATTCAACTTATGTAATTTATATGTATTATTACTTCATGGGTAATTAGTCACATAACAACAATGGTGAGCCATGCACACTCGACCACCTATTTATGCCAATTTTACTTGCAATGAAGCCCTTATATGTCAAAAGTGACCCAAAAACACCATATCCACTTACAACCAAGATAAATACAAACACTTTTAGGCACCTTTATTCATAATCACCATATTTATCTTTGAATTTAAGAAAATTAATATGTGATTTTAGCAACATAAGTTGCATTATGATCCTTGCACATCCAACCACCAATTTATGTTGATTTTCCTTGTGATTAGTTACCTTATATGCCAAAAGTGATACAACTCTATATCCACTTACGACCATGGAAATGCAAATAATTTCAGATAAATTTATGCATGATCACCTTAATTAACTCAAAATTCAAGCCAAAGTGGTGTGATTGGGATAACATAAGTCGCATTGGTGACCCACACAAACCCAACCACCCTTTTATGTTAATTCCACTTGTGATTAAGTCCCTCATATGTCAAAATTTGTTAGGTTGTGGAGTTAAAAGCTTCACTAGGTTGCGAACAGGAGGAGTTGCTGAAGTGTCACAAACACCGGCGTCGGTCAGGCCAACCGACGTCAGTCAGGGGAGAGACAGGAAGCTGCTGACATCGATCAGGATCAGTCGACGTCAGTCACCTCCAGGCAGACAGGGACCGACGTCGATCACCTGTGCGGTTCCAGAACTGCGAGTTCATGAACAGTTTGTTAACGAACCGGTTGTTTGCATGTTAAGAGGCTAATTATAGTCTTGAGTTGCATGTCTAATTATTGTAATTAAGAAAGTCTAATTATTGTATGCATGAGATATATATAATAGACTCATGGGTTGTATTGTAAAAGTGTGCTAGAAAACCATTGTGCCTGAAGAGAGAGCAAGAGTAGCTCCTCCTAGTTCCAAAGGGGTGTTGAGTGTGTATGATCAGGGAGAGTTGCAGGTTGTGCAAGTTCTACTAGGAGATCCACCGGGGTACTGGTTGAAGAATCATGAGGACTTGGTGAGGCAAGGACAAGGGTTCTTCAGGGTGTAGAGATATCTACATGGTAAGTAAGGTCTATTGATTTGCAGGTGGCAGCAACGAAGGGAGATCTACTTGGAGTACAGTTGTGTACTTGGTGTATTGGCAACATTGTTACTGACTGGTGGAGGTGAACAACAACTCTGTATTGGAGTTGATTGTTGTGACCGTGATGAGAGAGTGAAGTGTTGAAGGAGAATTATAGGTGAACCCTAGAAGTGTGGGAGCTGTAGAGGTGTGGGAAGAAGAAGTGTGGCATCTTCTTTATTGTATTTTCTTCTGAATGAGTATTAATACAATTGTGTATTGTCTCTCATATCCTGTGTTGTTTCATATTTCTAGTTACTTATTCATTCTGGTTAAATTTCGTGTTTAGTTGCTTATACAGAGGTAATCATATTGTGCTCTAATTGAGGAGCAAGATCTTGACAAGTTGGTATCAGAGCATGTTTGTTGTTTTAGGTGCCTGACAAGTGGTATCAGAGCTTTTGGTTGGGTTGACTAACAGGTGGTTCAGATCTGGTTAGTATTTCATGATTACAGGTCACTCTCAGGGGTTTCAGATTGAGTGGGAGTATAGCAATGGCAGAAGAAAGTAAGCTACGAATGGAGAAATTGAATAGCACGAATGGTCAGATTGATGGAAAAAAAGAGCAGGTAAAGGAAGATTGTTGGTCGGTAGAAGATCAGCGTGTAGAAGCAGATGTTGCAGGTGTTGTTGCACAGGTTGCTCTGGATAAAGTAGAATCTTGGTTTACAGATTCTTTTGCCTCTTTCCATGCAACCCAAAATAGAGCATCTTTTCAAGAGTATGTGTAGGGAGACTTTCGAGAGATTTATTTAGGAGTTGGTGAGCCTTGTTAGATTGTTGGCAAAGGGGAAGTGAAGCTAAAATTGCAGACAGATAACACACGGGTGTTGAAGAAGGTCATGCAGGTTTCAGTCTTGGAGATGAGTCTAATTTTTTCAGGAAAGTTGGGTGATGAGAGATGCACAATAACTCTCACAGCGGATGCACTTGAATTAGACGGTGGTAAGAAAGTAACTATCCTTTATCTATCTACTTATATTAATGATTCACCTTCTATTGCAGAGATGTGGCTTTGTAGGTTTGGTCACATATGTAAGAAGGGAATGCATGTTCTAAAGTGGAAGACAGATGTTTTTGATAAACTTAAGAACTGAAAAGCCTTGGTGTTCATGGAGGAGATGACGGACAGAGATCAGCTGAGGGGACTAAATTATTCTGAGCAAGGCTGTGTTAATTTGAATAGGGTTTTGATCCAAAAGGAGCTCGCAGGTAAAAATTCATCACTCACAGGCGAACACAGATACCGGCGTCAGTTAGGAGGAACCGACGTCGAACAGACAGGCACCGACGTCAGTCATGTGCAGATCAGCAGAGTCGATGGTGTCAGGTAACAAGAACCGACATCGGTCATATAGGAATCAACGTCAATAGAAGGTACACTGACGTCAGTCAAGGAATCAATGTCGACAGATAGGGTCAGTCGCAGGGAATCGACGTCGGTTGGATGTAGATTGGGAGATGGCTGAGATTGGTCATTGGAACAGATGTTGGGTGGACAGCAAGCTGTCAAGGAGTCTCAAATGCCCATATGGAGGATTGAAAGGGTAAGTGGACCTCATATTCATTGTTCACCTTCTTACTTGTTGCTTACTGATGGCTAAGAACCAGGAAGACATGAAGAGGCAATGCAGGTAGAATCTAGGAAACAGTGGGAGCATGGCATGAATTCTTTGAAAGAGAACCAAGCAGGAGATTTGGTAGAGTTGCCAGCACTGACAGACGGATGGATTCTTAGGTTAGAGAAGAGAGTGGATGGACATGTGAGATGAAAGGCCAAGGTATATGGTCTTGAGGAAGCTGCAGGACAGTGGTACAGGTTTTGACAGGTGGACGACAAAGCAAGGCTTTAGTCAATGTCAGTGTAACTATTGTGTTTGTCATTACTGGGTTGGATGATGATTGCAACATTATCTTGTTACTGTATGTGGTGTGGTTACTTGTTGCAAGATTACACATGCAGGGAGTTTCTGAGCTAAAGGTAAAGTTAGTTCAGAGGTATGTCATGAAGAATTTGGGAGTAGCGAAATTCTTTGGCATAAGAGACATGGAGATTTTTGTCTCCAATGGGAGCTGATGTGAAGACGGTGTTGGTGAGATTCAAGATGCAAGATGCAGAATCGGTAAGCACACCTAGGGTTGGACAGTTCAAGTTGAGCTTAGAATAGTGTTCAAAATCACATGAGGTCTGGTGTAGACCTGAGTTTTCCCAAGCAGTGGGAGTTGTCAGAGAGTTTGGAGCCAATTCAGGGAAGGTGGATTCTCAGGTATCTGAGAGGGATCAGCAGCAGGGATTCATGCTATGCAGGGTCAAGGACTTCACTACATGGATATGTAGGTTCGGAGGTGGCAGGTTACTTAGATGATAGGAGGTGCACCATAGGCTGTGTGGTGGTTAGTCTTCAGGATTGAGCTTGAAGAGGGATACAAGCTAGGAAATGAATTAGACGAAGGTATAGGTACAAGTATAGGTGTAGCTATTTATCTCCAAGTGGGAGATTGTTAGGTTGTGGAGTTAAAAGCTTCACCAGGTTGCGAACAAGAGGAGTTATTGAAGTGTCATAGACACCAGTGTCGGTCAGGCCAATCGACATTGGTCAGGGGAGAGACAGGAAGCTGCTGACATCGGTCAGGATCAACTGACGTCGGTCACCTCTAGGTAGATAGGGACTAACGTTGGTCGCCTGTGCAATTCCAAAACTGAGTTCACAAATAGTTTGTTAACGAACTGGTTGTTTGCATGTTAAGAGGCTAATTATAGTCTTGAGTTGCGTGTCTAATTATTATAATTAAGAAAGTCTAATTATTGTATGTATGAGATCTATATAATAGACTCATGGGTTGTATTGTAAAAGTGTGCTAGAAAGCCATTGTGCTTGAAGAGAGAGCAAGAGTAGCTCCTCCTAGTTCCAAAGGGGTGTTGAGTGTGTATGATCAGGGAGAGTTGCAGGTTGTGCAAGTTCTACTAGGAGATCCACCAGGGTACTGGTTGAAGAATCATGAGGATTTGGTGAGGCAAGGACAAGGGTTCTTCAGGGTGTAGAGATATCTACATGGTAAGTAAGGTCTGCTGATTTACAGGTGGCAGCAACGAAGGGAGATCTACTTGGAGTATGGTTGTGTACTTGGTGTATTGGCAGCGTTGTTACTGACTGGTGGAGGTGAACAACAACTCTGTATTGGAGTTGATTGTTATGACCGTGATGAGAGAGTGAAGTGTTGAAGGAGAATTACACGTGAACCCTAGAAGTGTGGGAGCTTTAGAGGTGTGGGAAGAAGTGTGGCATCTTCTTTATTGTATTTTCTTCTGAATGAGTATTAATACAATTGTTTATTATCTCTCATATCATGTGTTGTTTCATATTTCTAGTTACTTATTCATTCTGGTTAAATTTTGTGTTTAGTTGCTTATACAGAGGTAATCATATTGTGCTCTAATTGAGGAGCAAGATCCTGACAAGTTGGTATCAGAGCATGTTTATTGTTCTAGGTGCCTGACAAGTGGTATCAGAGCTTTTGGTTGGGTTGACTAACAGGTGGTTCAGATCTGGTTAGTGTTTGGTGATTACAGGTCACTCTCAGGGTTTTTAGATTGAGTGGGAGTATAGCAATGGCAGAAGAAAGTAAGCTACAAATGGAGAAATTGAATAGCACGAATGGTCAGATTGATGGAAAGAAAGAGCAGGTAAAGGAAGATTGTTGGTCAGTAGAAGATTAGCATGTAGAAGCAGATGTTGCAGGTGTTGTTACACAGGTTGCTCTGGATAAAGTAGAATCTTGGTTTACAGATTCTTTTGCCTCTTTCCATGCAACCCGAAATAGAGCATCTTTTCAAGAGTATGTGCAGGGAGACTTTCGAGAGATTTATTTAGGGGTTGGTGAGCCTTGTCAAATTGTTGACAAAGGGGAAGCGAAGTTAAAATTGTAGACAGATAACACACGGGTGTTGAAGAAGGTCATGCAGGTTCCAGTCTTGGAGATGAGTCTAATTTCTTCAGGAAAGTTGGGTGATGAGAGATGCACAGTAACTCTCACAGTGGATGCACTTGAATTAGACGGTGGTAAGAAAGTAGGTATCCTTTATCTATCTACTTATATTACTAATTCACCTTTTGTTGCAGAGATGTGGCTTTGTAGGCTTGGTCACATATGTAAGAAGGGAATGCATGTTCTGAAGCGAAAGACAGATGTTTTTGATAAACTTAAGAACTGAAAAGCCTTGGTGTTCATGGAGGAGATGATGGACAGAGATCCGCTGAGGGGACTGAATTATTCTAAGTAGGGTTGTGTTAATTTGAATAGGGTTTTGATCCAAAAGGAGCTCGCGGGTAAAAAATCATCACTCACAGGCGAACACAGATACTGACGTCGATCAAGAGGAACCGATGTCAAACAGACAGGCACCGACGTTGATCATGTGCAGATCAGCAGTCGGTGGTGTCAGGTAGCAGGAACTGATGTCAGTCATACAGGAATTGACGTCAGTAGAAGGTACACCAGCCTCAATCAGGGAACTGATGTCAGCAGACAGGGTCAATCGCAGGGAACTGATGTCGATCAGATGCAGATTGGGAGATGGCTGAGATCGGTCATTGGAACGGATGTTGGGCAGACATCAAGCTGTCAAGGAGTCTCAAATGCCCATATGGAGGACTAAAAGGGTAAGTGGACCTCATATTCATTGTTCACCTTCTTACTTGTTGCTTACTGATGGTCAAGAACTAGGAAGACGCGAAGAGGCAATGCAGGTAGAATCCAGGAAACAGTGGGAGCATGGCATGAATTCTTCAGAAGAGAACCAAGCAAGAGATTTGGTAGAGTTGCCAGCACTGACAGACAGATGGATTCTCAGGTTAGAGAAGAGAGTGGATGGACACGTGAGATGGAAGACCAAGGTATATGGTCTTGAGGAAGCTGCAGGACAGTGGTACAGGTTTTGACAGGTGGATGACAAAGCAGGGCTTTAGTCAATGTCAGTGTAACTATTGTGTTTGTCTTTACCAGGTTAGATGGTGATTGCAACATTATCCTGTTACTGTATGTGGTGTGGTTGCTTGTTGCAGGATTACACATGCAGGGAGTTTCTAAGCTAAAGGTAAAGTTAGTTCAGAGGTATGTCATGAAGAATTTGGGAGCAGCGAAATTCTTTGGCATAAGAGATATGGAGATTTTTGTCTCCAGTGGGAGCTGATGTGAAGACAGTGTTGGTGAGGTTCAAGATGTAGGATACATAATCGGTAAGCACACCAAGGGCTAGATAGTTCAAGTAGAGCTTAGAACAGTGTTCGAAATCACATGAGGTCTGGTGTAGACCTGAGTTTTCCCAAGCCGTGGGAGTTGTCAGAGAGTTTGGAGCCAATTCGAGGAAGGTGGATTCTCAGGTATCTAAGAGGGATCAGTAGCAGGGATTCATGCTATGCAGGGTCAAGGACTTCACTACATGGATATGTAGGTTCAGAGGTGGCAAGTTACTTAGATGACAGGAGGTGCACCATAGGTTGTGTGGTGGTTAGTCTTTAGGATTGAGCTTGAAGAGGGATACAAGCTAGGGAATAAATTAGATGAAGGTACAAGTATAGATACAAGTGCAGCTGTTTATCTCCAAGTGAGAGATTGTTAGGTTGTGGAGTTAAAAGCTTCACCAGGTTACGAAAAGGAGGAGTTGCTGAAGTGTCACAGACACTGGCATCAGTCAGGCCAATCGACGTCTGTTAGGGGAGAGACAAGAAGCTGCCGACATCAGTCAGGATCAGCCGATGTCAGTCACCTTCAGGCAGATAGGGACCAACGTCGGTCGCCTGTGTGGTTCCAGAACTGCGAGTTCACAAATAGTTTGTTAACGAACCAGTTGTTTGCATGTTAAGAGGCTAATTATAGTCTTGAATTGCGTGTCTAATTATTGTAATTAAGAAAGTCTAATTATTATATGTATGAGATCTATATAATAGACTCATGGGTTGTATTGTAAAAGTGTGCTAGAAAGCCATTATGCTTGAAGAGAGAGCAAGAGTAGCTCCTCCTAGTTCCAAAGGGGTGTTGATTGTGTATGATCAAGGAGAGTTGCAGGTTGTGTAAGTTCTACTAGGAGATCCACCGGGGTACTGGTTGAAGAATCATGAGGACTTGGTGAGGCAAGGACAAGGGTTCTTCAGGGTGTAGAGATATCTACATGGTAAGTAAGGTCTATTGATTTGCAGGTGGCAGCAACGAAGGGAGATCTACTTGGAGTACGGTTGTGTACTTTGTGTACTGGCAGCATTGTTACTGACTCGTGGAGGTGAACAATAACTCTGTATTGGAGTTGATTGTTGTGACCGTGATGAGAGAGTGAAGTGTTGAAGGAGAATTACAGGTGAACCCTAGAAGTGTGGGAGCTCTAGAGGTGTGGAAAGAAGAAGTGTGGCATCTTCTTTATTGTATTTTCTTTTGAATGAGTATTAATACAATTGTGTATTGTCTCTCATATCTTGTGTTGTTTCATATTTCTAGTTACTTATTCATTCTGGTTAAATTTTGTGTTTAGTTGCTTATATAGAGGTAATCATATTGTGCTCTAATTGAGGAGCAAGATCCTGACAAGTTGGTATCAGAGCATGTTTGTTGTTCTAGGTGCCTGACAAAAGCTACATAACAACACCATATCCACTTGTGGCCAAGAAAAATTCAAATGATGTGGGCCATATATATATATGTGTGTGTGATTAGCTAAATTCACTTTGAAAACAAGCCAAAGTGGTATGATTGGGGCAATATGGATTGCACTGGTGACCCATGCATACCCAACCACCCTTTTATGTCATTTTTACTTTAGATTATGGGGATTATAGGCCAAAAAACACATAACACTATATTTATTCCTATCTGATCTATGGAGATGTGATATTTCCAAAGTCTACCTTAAAAATTGGCACGAGACACCAACCCCCAATATCTATATGGTGTTACGTACTAGCTAATATGCCTCTATCATGTCATGTGTATATATGAGATACACACACATGAGATGAGTTGTATGTGAGTTATGAGCCATCATATTTGTCTCAAGATAGGAGATAACTAGTTTGTTTGGTTGGGTATTGGGATAACCTTGGTATTCTGTTGATTTGTACATTGATTTCTTCATATGGAAGTGACTCAATATTGGGTCAGTTGGTATAGACAAACTAAGTCCCTAGGTTCTCCCATAGATATAGTTAATGTCATTCACTGGTTAGATGGATGGTCCAATGGCATCATAGTATTCAATTCAACAAGGGAGGCGTACACTAGTAAGTTGGGACACCCACACTACCACATTAAGTTGTATAGTTCTACACAATGCTATCACAATATTCAACAAGCCCACCACACCAATACAACCTATACTTAACAAAACCCATTTAATGATGCCAAGAGGTCAAAACCAAATATCGTATCAATGGGGCAAGCATTATACATCACATTATGTTACCCACACCCATTCCATTATCCATAACATCATTATCATGTTATGTATAGAGATGAGATCAATCTATTTTATGATATAGATATGGATTACATCTCACACACATCATTCATGCCATGTCAATCATCATGCATGTTAGGTTACTTTGGTCATACCATACATATTACATATGTAATGTAATAGCATTGATCATTGATAGAGTCATTCAAAGGATAGACTGAACTAGATATAACTAATAGCATTAATAGACCTTGGCCCATATATCTACTCACTCTAAATATATATCCAAATCTATATGTGGGGTGGGGGTGCCAATAAATATTATGTTAATCAAAATATATATTTTACTAATGTCAATGAAACTCTATATCTAATAGTGGGGGGTGGTCATGATCATGTCATTTTTCATTAGTAAAAGGTGGTGTCACCATATCATTCATTATTATTTGTTACAATCGAACGATTCAATCATATTACATTTGTAATATGATTCACATTGATTCATTAACTTGGTGGGCCTTGTACAATATAGATATGGGATATGGATATGACATTGATTCATTGTGGTCATATCCATATATGACGAAGTGAGGTAGAGTGATTTGTCAACTCATTAGTCCCTTGACTTGAAGACTGCAAGTTCAAACCCTTTTCCTACCTATCTAAACCAACATAGTGGAGTGTTAAATCTACTTAGACCAAATTTATTCATTTTCAAGTGTTCTCCCCTCGATTACATAGGACCAATGGTTGAGCCTATTTACTTCCCCATATATATGGTTATTGATCAGCCCCCTATTTATATAAATGAACTATCACCATGTATAATCTATTTATAAAGGGAACATGCTATAGTGCAATATATATGGTCCCCTAAATATAATAATAGAGAGGTCCCCCATATAAAGATAGGGTCTTGATATATGGATAAGGGTCACACATCCCTTATCCTCCCCATATATGAATAGGGGTTAGAAAGTGCCCATATATAGATAAGGTCCCTTGATTAATATAATAAAGTAATCAAGACTCCATCTAAAGATAAGGGGGGCTTATCTTCCCCAAATATAGATAGGGGTGGTTATCCCCTTTCTTTAAATAAATGGGGCACCCATATATATAGATCGATTGCCTATAGTTGTGTCCAAGAGAGAGGGCCCATAATAGACTAGGGACACATGATTAATGATTGACCCTAGGGCACCACATATATATGGGGGTTCAGTTGTCATAGTTATATATAGGGGAAAGTGAGGGCCCCACATTCTAGTGAGTGATGTGGAAATTTTCTCTTATATTATATATGGCATAGATAATATATTGTTGAATTGATTGATGAGACAATACTTGATTGACAACCTAAATTGAGGGATGGAACTCGATAGAAAAGGTTGAATATGTGATCGATAAATGATTAATAGGCATCTATAACCATACTCAGAGTATACCTAAGTTTCTCCATGCCTCTATACAAATAAGGGAGGGGTTCAATTGATTTAGATTGAAAGGTAGATTGAAAGGAGGGGGTTCAAGGTAGAATAGTTGAGTTCAAAATTGTCAAGCTCCAAGAATAACACACAAATCATACAATCAATGTCCTCAAAATTAATTGACATGATATTTGTGCAAGCTATAGAGATAATGTTTTTGGTACACTATCGCAAGTAAAAATGAGTGAATATGTTTGTGCGACTAGGGAGAATGGAATGTGCCAATGCATGAATTTTATTAGTTGTAAATAGATATAGTGTTGTGTTAAATTTTGCCTATAATCCACATAATATCAATTACATGTGACATAAATGGGTGGTTGGATATGCATAGGTCACCAATGCAGCCCATGTTGCCCCATTCATACCACTCTGGCTTGATTTAAAAGTAAATTTGGGTGATCACACATATATATGCCCCAAGTCATTTGTATTTATCTTGGTCATAAGTGGATATAGTGTTGTTGTGAGACTTTTGTCATATGAAGTACTTAATTGCAAGGCAAATCAACATAAAGGGGTGGTTGGGTGTGTGTGGGTCACCAATGTAATTTACATTTCACCATTCACACCACATTGGTTTGAATTTGAAGTAAATTGGGGTGATCATGCACAAATGTACATGATGACTCTTGGAATTTCTTAAGATGACTCTTCATGAGAAAGTGCATCCCATTCCTCTTTTGTCTTTACCCCATGAGTCTTTGACTTCTCCATGGTCCCTCTTTTGACTTATATACAACCAAAAATATATTTGTTAATATTAAATAAATATTAACACACATTAACCAAGATATGAATATTAAAAACATCATTAAATGTAATGGGGCCTTTATCACCAATACTAGACCTTTGACATCAATGACAATATTTCCAACAATCTCCTCCTTTGTCATTGATGGCAACCTCAAACTAAAACTACCACATCTTAAAACATGTACTGTACATGTCAACCTACACATATTTCTATCTAAAAAATATACAGTAAATCCCCCTACTGTAGCAACATGTACCTATTCTTTGTACCTATTTTTGCATATGTACCTATACCTATACCTATTTTTGTTCTTCTTCCCCTTTGACATCAATGGCAAAGGGGCCTACCTGGAGCTAACACTTAGCTCTCCCTCAACTGATGCTAATCCTCAATGGCAGGAAGTAAAAGAAATTACTCCCAACTTCTCCTGTAGATACTCAAATGTATTTTTTGGTAGTGCCTTTCTAAAAATATATGCAATCTTCTCTATAGTACTAATATATTCCATCTTAACCTGTTGATCTGCAACCTGCTCTTTCAAGAAGTGATATTTGATGGTAATATGTTTTGTTCTTGAATTCATCATTGGATTTTTTGAAATATTAATAACACTTGTGTTGTCACAAAAAATAGAAATAGGTTCATCATATTTTACCTTGATATCTTCCAAAGTTTGCTTCATCCAAAGCACTTGAGTACAAAACAATAACACTGCAATATATTCTACTTCAGCTGTAGAAAGTGATACTAAATTATATTTTTTGCTTAGCCATGATACTAAGATATCACCAAGGAAGAAAGATCCTCCACTTGTACTCTTTTTGTCATCTAAGTAACCTACCTAATATGAATCTGTATAAGCAACCAAAGTAAAATCTCTACCTATGAGATACCACAATCTATAATCCAATGTCCCCTCGATATATCTGAATATTCTCTTCATCAACTAAATATGACTATCTTTTAGAGTTAAATCATATCTTATAATTATACCTACTCCATGCATGATGTCTAGCCTTGATGGTGTCAAATATAAAAGACTACCAATCATAGATCTATACAAATATTGATCTACAATAGGTGAATCGTCATCCTTTCTCAACTTATTTCTACTACACATTAGTGTGCCAACTAGTGCACAATCCTCAAAACCAATTTTTTTCAACATTTCTTTGGCATATTTAATTTGAGATATGAAATTTTCTTTATCTGACTAAAATATTTGTAATCTTAAGAAAAATGACAATTCTCCAAGCATAGACATCTCAAATTCTTTTTGCATATTATCAAAAAATTATTTTGTCATCTTTTCAATGTTTCCTCCAAAAATGATGTCATCAACATATACCACAACAATAAATTGATGCTCACCTTCTATTTTGATGTAGAGATTATTGTCATCAAATCCTCTCTTGAAACCTTGATCCTACAAGTACTTATCAAGTCTTGCATACCAAGCTCTGTGAGCTTGTTTCAATCCATATAGTGCTTTCTTGAATCTACATACATATATACTAATATTTAAGAGAATAAATCTCTTAGGCTACTCAATGTATACCTCTTCTTCTAGATTCTCATTTAGAAAGGTAGATTTGACATCAATCTGAAACACTTTGAAAATTTTAAACACTGCATATGTAGGAAACATTCTAATAGCCTCTAACCTTGCTATTGGTGCAAAAGTTTCTTCAAAATCTATTCCCTCAATCTGAGCATATCCTTTACATACTAATCTTGCTTTATTCCTGGTCATTTCTCTATTTTCATTCAACTTATTTATGTAAAACCATTTTGTTCCTATCACATTGTGATCTTTTGGTCTAGGCACTAATTCCCAAGTATCATTCTTTTCTATCTGATTTAATTTTTCATCAATTACCTTAACCCATTGCTTATCATGTCTAGCTTCTAAAAAAGTTTTAGGCTCAATTTTGGATAACAAAGAAACATTAACTTGCTCAGATTCACCTATCATTCTTCTAGTGCAAATTCCTTCATTTATGTCCCCGATGATATCACTTTCATTATGATTTATCTAAACATATTTGGATGGGGTTTTGGTGTCATTTTTCTCCTTCTTCTCATCTTCATTTGATTATTCAAAATCTTCTTCAATAATTTTAGGAATGTCTACTAGATCATTGATTCTTTATGTTCCATCTTCTTCTATCCTGACACTTGCACTTTCAAAAAAAAAATTAGTTCTTTTGTTATAACATTTATAAGCTTTACTTTTGAAAGAATAACCAAGAAATATACCTTCATCTGCTCTAGATTCAAACTTAACAAGTTTTTAATCGGTTCTCTTTATGAAGCATCTACTGTCAAAAACTCTGAAATAATCAACTTTTGATGGTTTGTCTTTTCATAGCTCATAAGGAGTCTTGTCACTATTGACTCTCAATAATTCTCTATTCTAAATATGAACTATTGTATCAACTACTTCTCTCTAATATTTATCTAGTATCTTGGACTTATTTAACATTATCCTCACCATCTCCTGAACTGTTCTATTTCTCTGCTCAACTACCTCATTTTGCTATGGAGTTCTGGCTACTGAATAATGTCTTTTTATTCCATGGTCTTCACAAAACTCAATAAATTGATCTAACATGAATTCTCCTCCTCGATCTGATCTTAGACACTTAATCTTCAAACTAGTTTTATTCTCAACTAATGCTTTGAATGTTTTGAAATGTCTCAAAGCTTCTAATTTTTTTTAAAAAATATTACCCAAGTCATATGTGAAAAATCATCAATAAGCAACATGAAATATTTCTCACCTTGAGTACTTTGAGTTCTCATAGGTCCATATAGATCAGTGTGAACAAGATCTAACATCTAAGTGGTCGAGTGCTCTTTTGTTTTGAACTGCCTTTTGGCCTGCTTCCCATGCTGACAATGTTCATAGAGCGTGTCAGATGGCTTTGTAATCTTTGGAAGATTTATGACTGCTTGATTCTTGTTGATGTTGACAAGATTATAAAAATTTATGTGTCATATTCTCCTGTGCCATAGCCAACTTTCTTCAATCTGACGCAAACATCTTTGACCTTTGATGTCTGATAATATATACAAATTATTTCCTATTCTCTGAGCATTTGTAACCAACACATTTGAATCTTTTCTCCTAATTTCACAACCTTCTGTATAAAACTTTAGTGTGTACCTCTAATAAGACATTTGACTTACACCCAAAATATTATGATTAAGACCTTCTACATACAAAACATTTTGAATTTTAGTTCTACCATTATCCAAACTTAGTGTACCTTTTTTGGTAATTTTGGTTGTAGTATTATCTCCAAATTTCACTATGTCGCCATTGATCTTCTTCAAGGTTATGAACTTGATTTTGTCTCCTGTCATGTGTCTCAAATATCCACTATCAATGAACCATGGCTTTTCTTCACTTTTGGCATGCAAAGTTGTCTATACCAACATAGATTTTTTAGGTTGTTTCTTCTGCCATGAACTTGTCTGAACTTTCTTCTTGATGAATGGAGCCTTGAAACTCTAGTCCTTCTTGAATGACTCAAACACGCATTTATAGTACCAAGCTATGTGTCCAAATTTAATGCACTTGTAACATATTATGGCCTCTTCATTAAAATCTGATAGAGGAGTAAATGAGTTGTGGCTTCTACTTGACTCTGCATGACTTTCCTTCTTGTTTCTAAAATTGTTAGCCCTTTTTAGACAATCTATTTTCTTATGACCATATCCATTACAATAAAAATAGGACCTATTTGTGTATCTCTAACTTGATTTCCTTTTATAGTTTTGTTCTTTCTAGCCTTCTTTGTTTGAGTTGTCCTTTGTATTCTTAACTTCTTCCCTTTTTATTTCATCTCTTGTAAAAGCTTAACATAGCTCTTTTCTTTTTCCTTGTCTATGAAAGTAGTGACCTCCCCTTTCTATTTTTCAAATCCAATACCTATCTTATTTGACATTGATCTTTGACTTTCTAATATCTTATTCAACATATTAGTGTTATTCTCAAATTTTGAATCATTGGTTGCTCTATCATTGATTGCTTTATTTGTTTTCTCAAGATCTGCTTTTAAAGAAGCAAACTCAATAACATAACTTTCACATTTTTTACTTACTTTTTATAACTGTGTTGTTAGATCTTATTCATTTTTCTTGGCTTCTTCAAAGTGTGTTTGTATATCTTCAATTATTTCCTTTGACTCCTTTTCATTTTTCTCAATTTAGAGCTTTAATCTTTCATTCTTCTTCTCAAGAGCTTTTAATTCTTCTAAAGAAAAAATGATTTCTACTTCTAAATTCACTTCGAATTCATCATATTCTTCTTCTTGATCATCTATACTTTTACTTATCGAGGCATCTTCATGTATGGCCATGAATAGAATTTCTTCTTCCGAATCACTGACTCCACTATCTTCGGCTGAGCTAGGATCTTTAGAATACAAACGCTTCTTCTCAAATCTCTTCTTTAATTTTCCTTTTAAATTCTTCTTGTATGTAGACTTTCTCTTCTCATTGTCACCATTAACCTTATCTAGACACTTAGTTGTAAAATGTCCAATCTTTTCACAATTAAAACATTTAAAAGGTAATTTTCCTTGATATTTATATGTGCCCTTTTTTAGCTTGCAAATGAATAGAGCTTCATTTTCATCTTCATCATTGCTAGAACTGTCACTTGATTCTTGAATATTAGCCTTCTCTTTCTTTGATTTCTTGAAAGAAACTTCTCTCTTTGAGGGTTTCTCTTGTTCAGTCTGCATCTCATATGCCGTAAGAATACCATGTAGCTCATCCATCTTTAGCTTGGATAAATTCTTCATCTCTTCAATTGTCAAAACTTTTGCATCATATCTCAATGGTAGAGATCTCAAAACTTTTTGAATCATAATTGATTATTCTAATTGTTCTCCAAGACCTTGAATCTAATTAACTATTTAATCAACACACAAAAGATAACTTGCTATATTTTCTTCATCTTCCATCTTCAAACTCTCAAACTATCTTCTGAAAGTCTAAAGCTTAGCTTGCTGAACTTTTCCATAACTTTTGTAAATATTCTCAAGTTTTACCCAAGTTTCATGAGTAGATTTACATAGAATAGCATTTAAATATATAAGATTATTTTCACTTACCTTCTTTTCTGTTGGAGTAGTTACAAGTGTTTGTGGCTCTTCATATTCCTCCACCACTACTTTTCAAATGTCAAATCCAAGGGCCATTAAATAATTCTTCATCCTTATGCTCCAAAAAGCATAATTTGTCCCATCAAACAAAGGTGTCTTATTTGTAGAAAAACCTTCATGTGATCTAGCCATTGTGTTTTCTTGATCTACCTTCAAGCTGTAAAACTTTTTCAAAAGGAACTTGCTTTGATACCAATTGTTAAACATGAAATATACTGAGAGGAGGGGTGAATCAGTATATTATATATCTTTTAATTAATCTGATTTCTTTTTTTTAAATACTTAATCACACATTCCAGATATGCAGTAAAATTAAAACAATAATATGCATCACACAAGAGAGAGAGAGAGAGAGAGAGAGACCAGATTTTTACGTGAAAAATCAAAGTGGGAAAAACCATAGAGAACAATCTCAAGTATATGAATGAACACCAACTCAAATTACAAAGTTCACAAGCACCAAATTATAGGAGCACCAACCCCTTTACCGATCACCAACACAATAACTATTTGTGAGCACCAACCCATATGATCACTAACCTCTTGTAAATATTTGTGAGCACCAACCCACAGGAGCACCAACCCCTCTTGTGTATAAAACATAACTATCTCTTAATTTTGCTTACTCAACAAATGATAGAACTCTACAATATCTCCTACTTTTCTCTCTTTAAAAAAAAATACAAGCCATGCACTCTCTCGAATATTTTAAATGGATTCTCAAGCCTTTATTTATATCCTTTCAAAAGACCTTTGACATTCACCCTTTATGACCCTTCAATCCTCATAGAAAAATGTGTCATACCCTCTTTTGTCTTCACATGGTGACTCTTGGAATTTCTCAAAATGACTCTTCATGAGAAAATGCATCCCATTCCTCTTTTGTCTTTACCCCGTGACTCTTTGACTTATCCATGGGCCCTCTTTTGACTTATATGCAATCAAAAATATATTCATTAATATTAAATAAATATTAACACACATTAGCCAAGATACGAATATTAAAAACATCATTAAATGCAAGGGGTCTTTATCACCAATACTAGACTTTTGACATCAATGACAATATTTTCAACAGTGTGGTCATGGATTAATTAAATTATGTAATTAAAATCCATAATTATCCTCATTATGACTTTGGAAGAAGGGACATTAATGAGTCATGGGAGGTAATAAAGAGGCATGAGAGACCCATAATCTTGATATTTTATGCACTTATGGCTTGAAGAATGCCACCCCATAGATGACATCACCTAATGATGTAGATAATAGAAATCAATTTTCAAAAACAAATATTAAATAAATCTCATAGAAAATCCACTTAAGCTCTTGATTTGGATTAATTGACCTTAAACAAGGTTAATCAACATTTGTGCAATTATTTAGAAATTGGCCTTCAATTAATCAAAATGGTCAGAAAGTCATATTATTGAGTCATAATTTGATTCAAGAAGAATTAAAAGGTGTTGTTAGATGTGTTGGAACCGTATTCCCATTTAGGATGTTTCCAACATAAAATAATAAAGGTACGTGACATGTATCAATGAATTAATCAAAGTTAGCTGGCCCATAAATTACATTGCCCCATTTAGGGATACTTTGACCTAAATTGGCACTTGTAAATGACAAGTTTGAACCATTTGGCACATTTTATGGATTTGTACCTAAAATGTGTATTTGAGCGCAATTCGAGTAAGATTGATAATTTCAACATAAATAGTGTTAAGAATTGGATGTCTACATTTTGCCCCTATTTGAGAAGGTGTAGTGAGACATTCAGGCAAAGCAACATCTTTTCAAATAAAAGAGTTTTCAAGAATAAATTGAAACAAATCCATGATGCCCCCTTGAGAGGACCTACTAGGATGGAAGAGAAGGATGGACTCTCAAAAAGAGAGAGAAAATGAGAAATTAACCCATGGAATAGATCACATCCAGATGAGCTACTGCTTGCACACATGATTACCATCAATGATCAAAATACAATTAGAGGTATAATAGGCCCCCAAAATAGGGGTAATAGAAAAGATACAATCCAACTGTAAATGTACCCAATTTGAGAGTACAAGTTGCATGCTTATAATATTGATCAATCTTGAGACAAGTTACATAATAAAATATTGCCATCATGGGATTTAATGTGGAGAGCTTGAAATTAGAGGAAAAGAGAGAACATTTTGCTTCAATAAGGGAAGCACCCCTAGAATGAGGTCTCCAAAGAGAATATAATAAGTGCTCCAGTAGAGTAAATATGATCATGATAAAATAGTTTTGCCCCAGTAGGGCTAATTTTGATCATTGATTAAAAAATAAATAATGGTTTGCCCTTATAGATTTGATTTGATTTGAATGTGGTAAAGATGGTGGGCCCTAGCATGGGCAATTAGCAAGAAAAATAACTCAAGGATATAACCCAAAAGATAGGTTAAAGCGAGTGGGCGTAAACATACATACGATGGTGTAATGGCTTAAAAAGCCATATAAAACCAAGCATATGAGAATGCACAAAGTGATAAAAAATAAGAAAAGAAGAATGAAAGATAGTCAAGCTAACCTCAATATAAATTGAGTATTGCCTACATAGTTCCATGGTTCATGTTCCAATATGAACTTTAGGCCAATGCAGTTCACCTATGTTTGGGAGACAATGGAATGAGGAATGATGAAAACTGACCAAGAATTGATTAGACTCATAATATATGCAAAGAGATACATGTCTAAGCATATATTTGAGTGATAAAATGAATAATACCTAGATGCCTAATTCCTTATCATGAGCCTAGATTATGCAAAGTGTTCTTGAGAACTGTTCATCAGAGTGATGTTGACGTTAAGACTTTGAGACCTGAGAACAAAGTGCTTACTATAACAAAAGAAATTAGGCATCATAATTATGAATAACTTAGAATGAAATAAGATTCCAATTACACCGAGCCAGTTCAAATGTGATTATCTATAGGTAAGGATAATGGTAAAATAATGACCAAAACTAGAGTTAAAACTATTTACATTTAAACAAAAAAGTAAAGACAAAGAAAAAGATAAACATAAATGAACCTAATCTTGAAATCAAGATATGATCAATCAAGACTTAAGTAAGAACAAAAATGTTTAAAAAACAAACAGCAAGAACATTTGAACAACATGAGACCAAGATATGAGTAATCAAGATCCATGTGGACCATCAAGTCATTCTTAATCACAAAAGAGAAAATCAAAATCAAATAGGAAAACAAGAGACTAACAACAATCAAATAAATAAAATGGTCCAAGAACAATGTAATAACATAGGGCCAAGATATAAATAATCAAGATCCATGTAAATCATCAAGATGTTCTGAAATACAAAAGAGACAAGCAAAAACATACAGGGAAACACAAGACCAAAAGGAGAAAAAATAAAAGGGGAGGTGTGAAAGCATAACAAAACACCAAGAAAACTCAAATAAACACATAGAGAAGAAATGGGAGAAGAGAAAAAAAGGAAGGGGTTGGCTGAGCTGACTCCAAATGTACAGGAAAAGTGAATGTTGCCTACATAGTTGTATGAATGCATGTTCTAACATGAACTTCAGGCCAATGTAGTTCTCCCAAGAAATGGGATAGAAGAAAAATGATGATCAGACTAGCATGATTAATGGTATAGAAGAAATGGAAGATATGATAAACAAATGAGAATGGTCTTGCAAACAATAAGTTAATGGGACAAGAAAGAATGATCTTTCAAAATGGCAAGTGCGTGGTACAAGATGAACTGGTGTTTCCGTGCTTGCAAAATGGCAAGAACGTAGCATGTAGGAATGAGAATTAACAAAAGTACAAAAGTGTGAGATAATGTTTTTATTTTTTTGTGTATCATGTTCTAATATTTTTCGTATTTTCAAAGTATTTCTAATATTTTTGGTGTTTTTGGGATAAAATATGCACAAGGTGGTACCATCTAGTCCAATTGATGCACGTCTAAGAGTAGAGGTTCTCATAAAATAGCTAAATTGGTTGTAATGGCCCATGCTCATAAATCAATGAGAGTAAGGATCCTGATATGTCAATAAATAACAATAAATGTGATATAGAATAGTGTGCAACATGAAGTAACTTTAAATAATTATCTGTGTTCATTGATCTGTAATAGTGTGGCAAAGGTCATGAACTAAGAAGATGTTTTTATTCACTTGTCTAAAGCTAAAAAATATTGTCCTAGCTGAACTACTTTGTATAATTCTTATTTAAGATGTTCATAATATTCATGAGACATAATCAAGATCATAATTGGTCAAGGGATAAAAAGTGTTCAAGCTTACAACATGCCCTAGACATAACAAAGAATATATTTCTCAAGGAGAATGGTCCAAAGAATAGGGTCCAACATATGGATGGTCCAAAGTGGGATAAATAATATGGTTCTCAAAGAGAACGGTTTAGGATAGGATAAAATGTGTTCAGAGTGCCAATGATTCAAAGCCTTCACTGTCTGGAGTCATGAAGAGCAGGCCAAGGTAGTATAAAATGTGTTTAGGGTAGGATAAAAGGGTGGGATAAAATTACTTTAGCACAATTTGCCCCCAAGTAAAGGGTCTTGTAGACAATAGTTCAAAGTTATTCATGCATAGAACCTCTTAAGGTGTATGATGTTCATGGTCTTTAGAATTTCCTCACCATTAGGTTTAGCCAATTGATATGCTCCTGATCCATAGTTCACCGTGATAATATATGGTCCCAACCAATTACGCTGAAACTTACCTTTATTTTTGCATTTAGCATTCATTTTCTTTTGGTTCTCTTTCAAAACCAAGTCACCAATCTCAAACTCTCAAGGGAGAATGTGCTTGTTGTATCATCTATGTAATATGTTCTGATAGGCCTGCAAGTTTTCTAGTGTAGCCAAATGCTTACCATCAAGAAGTTCTAGTTCTTGCAGTTGTAAGGCTCTATAGTCTACATCATCTTCAATGTGTTCCAATGATATTCTTAATGATGGTATCTCAATCTCAACTGGGATGATAGCTTCAGTGCCAAAAACAAGGGAGTATGGAGTGGCTCCAGTTGGTGTGTGATGATTGGTTCTATAAGCCCAAAGGGTAGGAAATAGTTATTAGTGCCAATTATGGCCAACATCATTGACAATCTTCTTTAATATGGCTCTAATGGTTTTATTCAATGCCTCAACTTGTCTGTTGCCTTACGGGTTCTATGGAGTTCATTTCTTATGCTTGATATTGATGTTTGCACAAAGAGATTTCACATCATGGTTCACAAAATATCCTCCATTATCAGATATAATATGAGCTAGGATGCCATATCGATAGATGATATGGTAATGAATAAATTTGGCTAGTTGGGATGAACTAGAGTTGAGTCAGGTCAAACCAGAGCCAAGTTGGGATGAGCCAGAGCTGAGTTAGGATAAACCAGAGCTGATTTAGGGTGAGCCAAAGTCAAGTTGGGATGAACCAGAGTCGAGTTGGGCCGAACTAGAGCTGAGTTGGGTTGAACTAGCACTGAGTTGGGCTATCCTAAGAACAAAACTATGGTTTATAAAAATGGACTTTTTTGCTCAATTTTTTTCTTTCTTTGCTTTCATACTCTAAGAACCTACATGACAATAGTTAGTAGGTTGCTTGTAAAGGCTTTGTGAGCAAATTTGTGGGTTGTGGTCCCATCGGGCGTGCCAAAATGTAGATTAGGATTACAAAGCAAGTTAGTCAAACATTAGTCCATAAATTGAAGAGAAATGCATAGAGAACTAACTAAGTATATCTATTCAAAGGGGAATTTGCAAATGATAATAAAGAAACAAATGAAAGAAAGCATACTAGTTACCTTCTCAAATGGATTCCATCATCTAAGAGCGGCTCAAAAATATGTTCTCTCCTGATCAAGTATCCTTGTCTTTGTCAATAATGGTGGAAAAACTCCTCCATGGTCTCAAGAACACTTCTTAAAAACTAGACTCAAGATGTGAAATCACTAAATTAGCCTATGAATGAAGCTTGCAACTAAAATCAATGGGCAAATGTAAAGAATTGAGGAGACAATTCAACATAATAATTTTGCACAAATCAAGCTTAAAAATGATGTCCATGGCCTCTCTATTTATAGATTTTCAAGAATGACCAGAATCAACCATGGCCATCCATCTCAAGATTGAGATGTGTGGTCATGGATAAATTGAATTATGTAATTAAAATCCATAATTATCCTCATCATGACTTTGGAAGAAGGGACATTAATGAGGTATGGGAGGTAATAAAGAGGCATGGGAGACCTGTAATCTTGATATTTTATGCACTTATGGCTTGATGGATGTCACCCCATAGATGACATCACCTGATGATGCATATAATAGAAATCAATTTCCAAAAAGAAATATTCAACAACTCTCATGGAAAATCCACTTAAGCTCTTGATTTAGATTAATTAGCCTTAAACAAGGTTAATCAACATTTGTGCAATTATTTGGAAATTGGCCCTCAATTAATCAAAATGATCAGAAAGTCATATTATTGAGTCATAATTTGACTCAAGAAGAATTAGAAGGTGTTATTAGATACATTGGAACCGTATTCCCATTTAGGATGTTTCCAACACAAAATAACAAAGTTATGTGATGTGTACCAATGAATTAAAATAAAAGAGTGATCTAGAGCACAAAAAGGCAAAATCATCATTTTGACTTGAAATGAATTGATCAAAGTTAGCTAGCCCACAAATTGCATTACCTCATTTAGGGATACTTTGACCTAAATTGGCACTTGTAAATGAAAATTTTGAACCAATTAACATGTTTTATGGATTTTGACCTAAAATGTGCATTTGAGTGCAATTCGCGTAAGATTGATAATTTCAACACAAATGGTGTTAGGAATTGGATGTCTACATATATGTAATACACACACATGAGATGAGTTATTTGTGAGTCATTAGCCATGGTTATTATCTTGAGACAAGAGATAACTAGTTAGTTTGCTTGGGTATTGGGACAACCTTGATATTCTACCTATTTCAAAATTTATGTCTTAGTATGAAAGTGACTCAATTTTGGGCTAGTTGGTATTGACAAACCAAGTCCTTTGGTTATCCCATAGATATGTTTGATGTTGGTCACTATTTAGATGGATGGTCCAATGGCATCATCGTATTCAATTTTACATGGAAGGGGAACACTAGTATGTTGGGTCACCCACAATACCACACTCAGCTATATAGTTCTATTCAATGGAATCATAATTAGCAAGCCCACCACACCAATGTAAATTATACTTAACAAAACCCATTTAATGACATTAAGCAGTCGAAACCAACTATAATATCAATAGCACAAGCATTATACATCACACCATCTTACCCACACCCATTCCATCATCCATCACATCAAGATCATGTTACATATAGAGATGAGATCAATCTATTATATGACATGGATATGGATAACATCACATAGATCATTCATGTCATGTTGGGCATAATGCTTCTTGGGTCACTTTGGTCTTACCATGCATATTACATATGTAATGTAGTAGCATTGATCATTGATAGACTTGATCAACCATTGATAGACTCGTTCAATGGATAGATTGGACGAGATATAACTGAAAGCATTGATAGACAGTGAACCCTATCTCTACTCACTCTAAATATATATCTAGATCTATACATGGGGTGAGGTGACAATATATATATTGTGCTAATTAAACTATATATTATACTAATGTCAATTAAATTGTGTGTGTGTGTGTGTGTGTGTATACACACAATCTATGTGTGTGAGTTTATATATACATACACATACATATACATATACATATATATATATACACACACATAATGTATGTGTGTGTATATACATACACACACACATATGTATGTGTGTGTACACACACACACATGTATATGTCTGTGTGTGTATATATACACACACATACGTGTGTATATATATATAGTATGTGTGTGTGTGTATATATGTATGTGTGTATATGTATACACACACACACTATATATACACATACACACACACACACATACATACATACATACATACATACATATATATATATATATATATATATATATATATATATATATATATATATATATATATATATATATGTATGTATGTATGTATGTATGTATGTGTGTGTATGTGTATATATAATGTGTGTGTATACATACACACACACACACATGTGTGTGTATATAGTGGGGTTGGTCATGATCATGTCGTTTATTAGAAAAAGGTGGTCCCACCATATCATTCATTCATATTTGTTACAATCAAATGATGTGATCATATTACATATGTAATAAGATTCACATTGATTCATTAGCTTAGCAGAGCCCTATCCTATATAGGATATGGCTATGGAATTGATTTATTGTAGACATATCTATAACTGACAAAGTGGGGTAGAGTAATTAGTCATCTCGTTAGTCCCATGACTTGAAAACACACACATCCATACATATATGTATGTATGTGTGTGTGTGTATATACACACAAACACACACATACATATATGTGTGTGTGTGTGTGTTTGTGTATACACACACACACACACACACACACACACATATATATACATATGTGTGTGTGTATGTGTGTGTATACACACACACACACACACACACACATACATGTATGTGTGTGTGTGTGTGTGTGTGTGTATACACACACACATACATACATACATGTGTGTGTGTGTGTGTGTGGTGTACATATATACAGTGGGGGTGGTCATGATCATGTCATTTATTACAAAAAGGTGGTCCCACCATATCATTCATTCATATTTGTTACAATCAAATGATCTGATCATATTACATATGTAATAAGATTCACATTGATTCATTAGCTCAACAGAGCCCTATCCTATATAGGATATGGATATGGAATTGATTAATTTTAGACATATCTATAGCTGACAAAGTGGGGTAGAGTAATTAGTCATCTCTTTATGCCCATGACTTGAAAACTATAGGTTTGAACCCTTCCTCTACCTATCCAATCCAACACAATAGAGTGTTAAATCTATTTTGACCAACTTTAGGTCATTGTCGAGTGTTCTCCCCTCGATTACATAGGGCTGATCTTCGATCCCATCGAGTTACCCATAGATAGGGTTCCTTAGTATCCCCTTATCTATATAATGTAATTATCTCCATATATAATCTATACATAAAGGGAACATGCTATATTGATATATATATATATATATATATAGTCCCCTAAATAAATAGAGAGGTCCCCCATATAAATACAGGGCCCTATATATGGATAAGGGTTATGCACCCCTCGCCCTTACAAGATATAAATAGGGGTGGGAGACATATATAGATAGGGGGCCTATATATTATAATTTAATCAAGTCTCCGTCTATAGATAAGGGGGCCTCAGCCTCACCAAAAATAAGTAAGGTTAGTTATCCCCTCTCTATATATATGGGACACTCATATATATATAATGACTCTATATATTTGAGGCCTAAACAGAAATCCCATGATATATGGGGGACCCTTGATTGATGATTGACACTAAGTCACCACATAGAGATGGGGGAGATTGATTACCATATCTATATATAGGGTAAAGTGAGGGCGCAACATTCTAGTGAGTGATGTGAAAAGTTTTCCTTATGTTTATATAGGGCATAGATAATATATTGATGAATTGCAAGACGAGACAACACTTTATTGATAGCTTGAATTTAGGGATGGCACTCGATAGAGAAGAGTGACTGTGTGATTAAGAAATGATTGATGGACTCCCATACACATATTGTACCCAATTTTCTCCCTATATATATAAAGAAGTGAGGGGCTCAATTGATTTAGATTGAAAGGTAGATTACAAGGAGGGGGTTCAAGATAGAATATTTGAGTTAAGAATAGTGAAGATCCAATAATGCCACACAAACCACACCATCAATTTCCTCAAAAGTAATCGACACGAGATTTATGCAAGCTATAGAGATAGTGTTGTTGGTATACTATCTCAAATAAAAATGGATGAATGTGCTTGTGCGAATAGGGAGAATGCATGAATGTGCCCATGCATGAATTTTGTTAATTTTGAATGGATATAGTGTTTTTATGTTCTTTACGGCCTATAATCCCCATAATCTCAAGTAAAAGTGGCATAAAGGGGCAACTAGATATGTGCATGTCATTAATACGACCCACATTGCCCCAATCATACCATTTTGGTTTTATTTAAAAGTGAATTTGGGTGATTGCACATATATCTATCCCAAATAATTTGTATTTGTCTTGGTCACAAGTGGATATGGTGTTTTTATGAGGCCTTTGGCATATGAAGGACTTAATTGTAAGTGAAATCAACATAAAGGGGTGGTTGGGTGTGTGTGGGTCACCAATGTGACTTATGTTGCCCTAATCACACTATTTTGGCTTGATTTTGAAGTGAATTATGGTGATCATACACAAATATACTTGAAAAAAATTATATTTCCCTGGTTGCAAATGGATATAATGTTGTTGTTTCACTTTTGGCCTATAAGGAACTAATCACAAGTAAAATCAACATAATTGGTAGTTAGATGTGCAAAGGTCATAATGTGAATTATGATGCCACAATCACACATTTTCTTCTGAATTAGAAGATAAATGGGGTGATCATGAATAAATGTGCCTAAAATTAATTACATTTACCTTGGTAATAAGTGGATATGGTGATTTTGTGTCACTTTTTGCCTATAAGGGACTTAATGACAAGTAAAATCAGCATAAAGGGGTGGTTTGGTATGTGAAGGTCATCAATATGACCTTGTTTTCATATGCACACCACTTTTGCATGAAATTAAACAAAATTAGGGTGACCACTCATAAATGTGCTCCAATTTTTTCCAATTTACCACAGTCACAAATGATTATGGTGTTGTTGTGTCACTTTTGGCCTATATAGGACTTAATCATAAGTAAAATCAACATAAATGTGTGGGTGGGTGTGCATTGGTTTGTATAATTTATTTTTTACAAAACTCCTAGAAATGTTAGCAAGTAATCTAGAAGACCCCAAAACCTTAAAAAAAGACACTAGTTGCAAAAGTTACACCCTAAAATCTTTAAGTTCAATACTGAAATCATGAAAATGACTAAGTATTGACCAAATTAGATTTTGAAATACTATCTTCCAAATCATAACTTTGGGTGTTGTGAGACCAATTCTATAAGATGCATAGTGACCCCTATTTCTTATATTTACTAAAATAAATTTAAATTACTATTAGCATTTATTTTAGTAAACAACCCCTTACTTTTCAGTTATTCTAATTCTTTACTTTCGCACACATGAACATTGCATACATTAAGAAACATGTACATGTTTTTGTGCATACCCATTATAGTGCATAAACACTTTTGCTATGTGTAATTTTAAAAACATGCCTACATGATCATAAATGGCTTGGATTCCCGAGCATAAGGCTTAGACCTATAAACATAGTCGAATCCTTGTTTTGGACTAAAAATAACAAAATCTTACTTTCGCTATCATAAACACTATGAATTTCATTAAAACATTTCCTATAACTATTGCTACAACATCAACACACTCTCAGCTTTCCAAATATGTTGATTTCTAAGTATGTCTTTTTTAGGCCACTATATGTCATAACTATACATTTCTATATTTATTTATGTGTTTTTTTTAATTCATTCAAATGTTTAACTATTTTAATGTTTACATCTATGTTGATTTCTAAGTATGTCTTTTTTAGGCCACTATATGTCACAACTATACATGTCTATATTTGTTTATGTATTCTTTTTTAATTCATTTATGTATTTTTTTAATTTCATTCAAATGAAAATATATATATATGGTAAAAAATTAGGCCTAATTCTATACACATTAAAAAAAACTATTTTTTTTAAGGAAGTTAGTAGGGGTACACAGCCAACTATCCATTTTTTATAAGCTTTTTAGGATCTATTTCCTTTTGTGTGTGTGTGTGTGTGTGTGTTTAATAAAAACTTAGGTCACAAAATAGATGATATTTTTTAAATTTCCACCAAATGGTTTCAAATAATACTAAATAAAACTTAAAATGATGGATAACACAACTGAATATCTACTCTATTTTTATGAAAAACATGAGTTCCTCTTCAAAATTTAGATGTTTGACCTACTTATAATAAATTAATAGTCTTGGAACCATACTAAAAATGCTACAGTTCATGTTCCTATATCATCTTCAAATTTTAAGTGTAGCCATCTCAAATAATCTAGAGAAGTTGAGAATTCTCATTTTTTATTAAAAAAAATTGTCCACTTAAGACCCCTTTTTAGCCCATCAACTCGTTATACTTACCTATGATTACATGTCAATATTAATGAACATTAATGGAATGACAAGTAAGGACATTTGACCACTTTTTTAGCACCCTCAAACACATCAACTGGAAACTCAAATGTACTGACTAGTTAAGGCTCTCTGAATTTTCCCTTATTGGTAAATTTTTTAACGAATGAGAAATAAAGAAAGATATTAAATTTTGGTGTCGAGAAATCTCAACTCCTAACATTTCATTGCACTTTATTTCCAATGGCTACTTCATCATGATCTTCTCACAATCGAATCACAAATTAACTGCCTTGCATGGTAGGTTAGTCCTATTAGAGAAATTCGATCTCCACCTTCAGACATGGAAGCCAAGATTTGATGCCCTTCATGTAGATTTTGAGTATTCCATTGTGTGGATTCACCTTTATGCTCACCTTCTCGAGTTATGGGAAGAATATTCTCTCCTCAGCATTGGTGAGTGTTTGGGGAAGGTTGTCTACATTGATGACCATATAAAATATGGGTCAATTGCCTCTTTTGTAAAAATATGCATCTATGTGGAGCCTTCAAAAAACATTCTAAAGTCCATTATTATTCACTCTCTAGTAGGAATTTGGTGCTAACATGTAGAAATGAAGTTATTTCTTCAAATTCCTATAGATGTTACAAGGCTGGTCACATCTATAGAAATTGTCAAGTTCGTTTGCTCACCACTCAAAAACATCGATGCTCAAAACCTGGGGGGCCTTCTACCAAGTTCTTTAGATAAAATCAGCTTAGCCATTTTTACTCTATTTAAAACAAGGTACCATTCCTAGCCATTCAGATTGGGTCTGATCCTCACCAAATCCTTTTTCCTATATGGTCTCCTTTGAGGGAATGACCTCTAGAACACTTTTGAAGGAATCAATGTCAATTGCTTCTAAGGATGCAAGTATTGTCTCATTGATTCAAAGTGAATTGAAGGAAGGAAAATAAGAGGAAACATTTAAGGATATAGAGAAGTGGATTAATCAGGAACTTATGGTGCATGAGGAAGAGAAAGTTAGAAAATTGATTATAATGCACCATGAAGTGTATAACTTGGAATGTATAACTTGGAATGTTAAGGGCCTTAATGCCCCTAACAAGTAGCTCCTAGAGAGGTGCTTCATCTTAAATCAACAAGCAGATTTATTCATGATTCAAGGGACAAAAAATTCTACTAAAGAGGCTCTTGGAGTTTGGAACAAGAAGTGGTGAAGTTAGCAAGGCCCATTCGTGGACTCGGTTGATGCCTTTGGAGGATTGGGGTTCATTTGAAGTACGAAAAAAGTTGCTTGTGAAGTGATTCCTCATTCTCATAATTGGAATATTTTAAAAATCATTGAAAAATTCAACAAACTTAGATTTCCTTTTAATTAATGTCTACATGTCATTTTGAAAAGGGCTTTATGGTTAGAGTTGTCTTCTCAGTTGCAATTGTTTTCCAATAATAGAATCATTCTTGGAGGGGAATTTAACACTATTTTATTGACAAAAGACAAAGCTGTTGGTGGATAATTTTAAAACCAATCTCAGTTGGATTTCAAAATACTTTAGAGGATCTTGAACCTAAGCGTGGCTTGTTTACTTGGGACCAATAGGTGGTTGGGTTTCAACGACATTGTAGAAAGGCTAGACCATTTTTTGTTTAACTTAGAATGGTTGAATTTGAGTTATAACATGAAGCGTGTTATACTTCATGCTTCTAGTTTTGACCATAATTATGTCTCTTTATAATTGATAGTGATTTTGTCATGTTATAGTAGGATTTGTTATTTTCCCATATTTATTTATTATGGGCTTTTTTCCCTCACTTGGAGTTTCCCTACTTTCATGGAGAAGCTTGCTTAGGTGTATAGTTTGATCAGATTACTAGGAATGAACTCCCTTGACCAACTATTCTAAGTATGAGAGTTACTCCTCTATTGTTGGCTCTATTACTACGTTCTGTGGAGGAGTTTATATTCTATTTTAAGGGTCTGTTGACCACATTTTAAGGAGAAGTTAATTAGCACTCTCTTATATGTACATCTTACTTGGTGAGCTTTTTCAGTTAATAGAAGATTGGTATTTGGATCCTATTTTGTCTTCTGAAATATTCTCTCAAATTAGTTTCATTTTCTTTTAGCTACATTGTGGTGTGCACTTGCTTGGTTCGTGTGATCACTTTTCTCATGCATTTGACTTACCTAGACCTTGGACGCAACCCTGATATGGTATCAAAGCCACAATGATAATCGTGTGTCTAATTTTTTATTGTTGTTAAGTTATTCTTGAAATATTGAGTTTTTATTATTGCATTATCTTTGCCTTGGACTATGTAGACTCGTGACATTTTCTTTGGCTCATTTTTTCCCTCAGGTATTGTATGTAGGCCCTTCTCTCTCTTTCGAGATACATGGGTTATATTTCATAACTTTGGAGTTTATAAACAAAAAAAAGTAATGTATTGTGTTTGGGTCGCCACGAACCTAGTAGGCCTGAGCTCATCCCATGCTTAGTGTCCAAAGGCATTATGTTGACCTTCCTAACACCCCATGGCCTGTACAAAACATTTTTTGATCATGTGATCCCTAAGTAAGGCCTTTTTGCTCCATGGCCTGAGTAAGGTGTTTTTTATCTCCTCACACCTAATCCATGACATGTTCATCTATATAGGGGTTTGCTCCTTCTACTTACCATTCAAGGCAAACCTCTGATCACCATTGATGGCCTTGAACAAATATCATCAAGCAGTCCTCTTTCATTGTAACTCTCCATGCAAATGAATCGGGTTGGAAACAAAACCTTTTTTTTGAAGTTCATGGTTTCATATACCACCTAGGTTCAAATTTGTGGTATTAAAGGAATAAAAAATGATTTTCCTCACCAAAGTTTAAATGTAGTAATTATAAGATTCATTTTTTTATTTTAGTTTTGAAAAAAAGGGGGAGGGAGGGATAGTACTTTATATTATTTAATATCAATGTATTGTTGATATTAAATTTTAAAAACTCACGATAAATCTTTGGATGGGTTTTTTTAACATTCTGAGGTGGAGATTATTGTTAAGGAATTTTTTTATTATTTTTTGAATAAAACAATATAATATTGTAGTATTTTTTTAAAATGAGTGAAATTCTTTTTGATTATTTTTTTTAAGAAAATAATATATTATGAGATTTATTTAAAATACGATAATATTGTTTTTGTTCAAACTCTTCATATTTTTACTGAATGAAGACTGAAGGGTGAGGTTTGATTTGGCAGGTGGCCAAACACCCTCACATTCAAAACATTCACTTTCTCTCTCTTGCTCACATTATGCTTACCTTTATTGGATGCACTCTTAGCTAAGTCTAATGTCCCTTTGCTTTGCAAATTTTGTCTTTTCTGACACTTGCACTAATTGCTCAAGACACACTCTTGGCTATGCCTGACGTCTTTTGAGTGTGTAATATAACATTTAGGGTGGGGGGTTCACCATTTCATAGATCAGGGGGTTTTAATGTGTTTCCGAGTCACTTTCCATTTTATTTTGCACTTTTATTTCTACAAAAAATAATAACTTCAATAACTACTACTACAATTTCATTTCTACACAATGGATATAAATTCAATTAATCCTCTAATGTAATTTAACTAATATAAATGGAAAACCAAAATGCAAATCATATTAAGAAGAAAGGGTTTATATTGTATTAGAATGGATAATGAAACTGAACCTAATACATAAGTAAAAAATTTAAGTGGTACAGCCATTGTGATGAAACCTATGGGTTGTTATGTCTATCCTTTTCTCTTGATCCTCTCTTTCATGTAGAGTTTGCTAAAAGTCCTAATGAAGTCTTGAACACCTTGGAAAATCTCTTTGGAAATATAGCTGTAATGAGAGGACATGAACGAGATATGAACTCATTATTTTAAGTCCTAGTTATTTTCACATTCTTCGAGATTTCTTTACTAAGTTTAAGTCCTTAAGATTGTAGTTGAAAGAATATGGGATAGAGAATAAATATGACCAACTTATTATTTATATACTCTCACAACTAGGTCCAGATTACTTGTCTTTGTCTCTACCTTCCATTCCACTAAAAGTCTTCTAAGCACTACATGGAAGATGCCTTATTTAGATGACTTTATTGTGAACTTAACTTGGGAATAAGATAATTTAATATAGATGGGCACATTGACGTACTCAAAACCTCAAGCCCTAACTGATGGGAATGGAAAATAGAAGGATTCAAACAAAGAGAAGAAGAAAAGGAAAAAGGATCAAGAGAAGAAGAAAGAATCAACCTCTACCAAAACAACCACTAAAAACTCCTCTTCCAATGACAAACCTAAGAAAGAGAAGGTTAAGTGTGCCTATTGAAGGAAAAATGGGCATGATGAACACAACTGCATGAAGAAATAAATTGATCACCTAAATCATCTTCTAGAAAATAAAAACATAGGTGTTCCATAATGTATCAAGCAAAATTCATCAAATCAATATTCTTTTAAGGAAAAAGGCAAAGGTAAAGAGAAAGAAAAGAGCAAGTCTCTTATAGCATTTTTAGCTCCAACCTCTTCATGGGTTATTGGCTTGGGTGCTTCCCACCACTTGGGATCTTCAAAAGTTGAGTTTTCTTCCTTAGATCCTTATAACATGTCTTTTATCACTATAGGTGATGACACTTCAGTAGCAGTTATAAGGAGAGGGTCTATTGAAATGGATGAACATTCAAAAATGTTCTAAGTGTTCCATTACTTTCAACTAATCTCATATCAATGTACCAAATCATTCATATTAGTAAGGACATGCAGGTAGAATTTTCACTAGATTCAACCATAATTAGAGAGTAGTATAATGATTATATAGTGGAAGTGGGTAGGGCAGATTATTTAGCCAGGTTATATACCTTCTAACATTTTACACCTAATTCTTCTCTCACTACATTGTTGACTCATTAAAATAGAATTAGTAAATTCTGGCACGAGGGTTTGGCCACCTCAATACCACTACCTAGAACAACTCAACAAAAATGACATGGTCATAGGATTACCTTGAGTCCATTTCTTAAAGGGTTTTGTGAGGTTTGCACACTTGGGAAGTACCCTGAAGAGAAATCTAACAAAATCAAAGCTTGGAGGGTTTCACATGCATTGGAGTTAGTATACAATGATCTATCTAGGCCTTTTTGTACTCTATATTTCACAAGGGCTAAGGATGTTTTCACCTTTATTGATGATTTCTCAAGGTATTCATGGGTTCACTTCTTTAGGCATAAATCTAAAGATTTTGACAAGTTTTGAGACTTCAAAGTTCTTACAGATAAACAATCTAAGAAATGTATCAAGGTTTTTAGAACTAATAATGGGGGTGAGTATGTTAATAAAATATTTGATCAGTTTTTTGCATCAAAGGGGATTGATTTACAATGTATAATTTCATATAGTCCTCAACAAAACAGATTTGCGAAACCAAAAAACATGTTATATATATACATGGCTAACTTTATGATTCACTCTAAGTCACATACACCACAGTACTAAGCCAAAACAATCAAATATGCTTTCTAAATTTAGAATAGGGTTCCCCATAAAGCTTTAAAAGGCATAACTCCCTTTGAGCATCACTCCCTTTGAAGTTTGGTATAGTACGAAACCCACAGCTGATCATTTTAGAGTTTTCAAATATCCAACTATGGCATCTATACCTAAGAAGAAACACAAGGATATGGAACCTTAGAATAAGCCTTGCATATTCATAGGTTATCCATATGGTGTCAAGGGGTATTGCCTTCTTCATCTAACCACACAAGTTGTTCATCTAGATAAGTGTTCACTTTCAAAAGAGGCCCATAGACTCAACATTTGACACTTTTCCCACTTCATTGAACTCGCTTAGATTTTATTCAAATGATTCAGATCATCTTAAGCACATTCTAGAGGTTGAGGACACTTTTAGTTATGATAATGAGAGTAGTGATGGGGACTCATATCCATCCACATATGGCCACACTTCATAAGATGATGTTTCTCTATCTAATTCATCCACATTTGGTCCTCTTTGGGCTAGGCAGACACTGCATAACACAAGTACATGGGTTGGGGATCCTTCAGATGACATGCAAACAATTCAAAGTTTTAGGGTGGGACACATGCTTTTTATGCCTCTACCTCATATCCACATAATTTTTAGGAGGCATCAAGTATCCCTAAGGGAGATTCTACCATGCATGAGGAGTATAACTCCTTAATCAAGAATCACACTTGGGACTTGACACTTCTTCCTAATGGATGAAATATGGTTTGATGTAGATGGATGGATTAGACCAAGTATGTAATAGATGGGTCCATTGACAAGTTCAAGGCATGATTGGTTGCAAAGGGTTTTTCATAGGTACTTGGTATCAAATACACAAAACTTTGCAATAGTCACCAAAATGAACTTCGTCAGACTCACACTTGCTATTACCATATCCAATCATTGGGATGTTCATCAGATAGACATGAAGAGTGTTTTTATTCATGATGATCTCGAGGAGGAGATTTACATGGAGTAGTATATAGGATTTGTTGAGGACTCTTTCCTTTTATGCAGACTCTAAAAATCCATCTATGGCCTTAAATAGGCCCCTCAGGCTTGGTACACCAAGATGGATTCCTTCATTCTTATAGTATGATTCACTAGATGCCATTCAGATATAAACATCTGTCTATTGTAGCAGGATTATTCACTTTTTATTATGGTTCTTTATGTTGATGATCTTCTAATCATTGGTAACTCTTCTTCATCCATTGCAATGGTGAAAATGGCTTTTCATGACAAATTTTCCATGATAGACTTAGTCATGTTACATTACTTCATTGGGATTTAGATTTCTCAGTTTGACTCAAGAATTACTCTTGCATAGCCTAAGTATGCTCTAGATCTACTTGTTCGGTTTCACATGATTGATTGTAAGCCAACTCTAACTCCCTTTCTAGCTGGTGTCAAGCTTGAGGTAGATTGTACTTCACCTTTGGTTGATGCTACCTTATACTAACTACTTATGGGTAACATTATCTACTTAACACATACCAAACCTGACATATCATATGTAGTAGGCCTTATCTCCAAATTCATGTAAGAACCCCATGACCTACATTGGAAAACATTTAGAAGGATCTTGCACTACATTCAAGGCACATGTAGATTCGAGATTCACTACAGAGTTGAAACCAACATCAAATTGATTAGCTATACTGACTCAAATCGGGTTGGTGATATTTAGAATCACAAGTCCACTTCAAGTTATAGTTTCTGAATTGGTTCAGGTCCAATTAGTTTGTCAATCAAGAAGTAGAATGTTGTTGCTTTATCATCTACTGAGGTACAGTACAAGGGGGCTATCAATATTGCAACTAAGGCCATCTAGATTCAAGGGATTCTCATAGAGTTTGGCATCTACTTTAGATTACTTACCATCATCTACTGTGACAACCAAAGTACCATTCAAATTTGTAGGAATTCAGTCTAGCATCAATAAACCAAACACATAGAGATTCACATGCACTTCATTAGAGAGCTCATTCATGGGGAAATCATTGATCTAATATATTGATAGATGATAAAGTAGACAATAGACATCTTCACCAAACCTTTCACAGAGAGAAAGTATCTTCACTTGGGGGCTCTTCTTGAGGTTTAAGATACTACAACATCATCTTCTGGGGAGGCCTTATAACCTCTTATTTTATGTCTCTCTTTGGGGGGAGTTTTTTTCTTTTGGTTTTCTCCTTTTCTCTACTTTATGAGTGATTGTGATCCAGGCAACACTTTGGGCGACCACTCGGGTGGCAAAAAATTCCTCAAATCTTGTATTGTTTTCATTCTTGGAAGTCACATTGTCGGTGACAGTTATTTCCTCGAGCCATTATGTCCTCGAGCATTGTACTATTTTAATTCTATTATTTCTCTCGAGCCACTCATTCTTAAAAGGTCACCGTTAATTCCTTGAGCCACTCAATCTCCCGATGTTTTCAAAAATATGTATAAATGCATTATAATCCAAAAAGGGAAAGCAGACATCTCTTCTCAAAGATAAGCGTATGTTTTGTATCTACAATTTTTTTATTCAACAAAACATCTCTTTTTAGAGATAAGCCTATATTTGTATTGTGGTTGTTAAGTAATACGACATCTCTTCTCAGAGAATCCATTGTTATTGTGTTATTTCTGTGCTATTGAAATATTCGTCAACTAGAACTTCTAAGTTTTGGATCAGTGGTATCAGAGCGGTTTGTCTTGAGAGTGTATGTTCCCGAGGATGAGGTCAAGATACAAGAAACTTGGGTGGGAAACAACAGAGCTTCCAAACGCTCCACCTGTGCACCCCAAACGACCTCAAATGGTAGATGACACTGAGACATCTGATCCTTTCAAGGAAATGGTGAATGAAGCCCTTCAGTGGCAACAAGCGCAGATGCTCCAGTAATTTGCTCAAATTCTTCAAACACTTCTAATGGGAAATTTGGGCTCCATGGCTACACATCTAGGATCCTCATTGAGGGGGCTTCCTTGTAGTGCCCCAACACCCTTCAAGGTTCAGGTAAATTTTGATATTCCCACATTTTAAGGCAAAATCAATGCTGATGCAGTGGAAAATTGGTTGGATCAACTGTCGTCCTACTTCTCTGTAAATAAGTTCACTGATGGAGAAAAGATCACTTTTGCTCTTTTGAAATTATCATTGCCTGTGAAAAACTGGTGGGAAGTGTACAAAAATAGGTTCAGTATGTATATCATTGGCCTTGGGGTGGAACCCACCTGGGATGATTTTACGAAAGTAGTAAAAGAAGAATATTATCCCATCGACGCGTATGATGATCTATACATACAGTGGCAACAACTTCGCCAAGGCAAGGACCAATCTTTACAAGATTACACAGACACTTTTCATTCTTTTTCTGCAAGATTGGGCATTCAAGAAAGTGAGAAACATAAAACTCTCAAATATCGTGGTGGACTACAATGGTACATCTGAGGGGAAATGGAACTCTTCAATTTGGAAACCATCGGTGAGGCATACAAGTTCACAGTAAAGATTGAGCAGAAGCATGGAAGAATGGATATAAAGAATCAGTCTTCAAAATGGAAAAGTGACAAAGGTCAAACACGAGGCCAAAATTGGAATCAAAAGGAAGGAAAGACCGAGAAGTGGTGTGGTTATCACAAATCTGGAACTCACTCTAAAGAAGAATGTCGAGCTATCAAATCACTACTTTCTAAGTCACCATCCTCAACATCTACTGCTCTACCTCATACAAACCCTGCAGTCGAAGAGGTTGAAGAAGAAATTATAGATGCTGATCCTGAAGCCATTGTAGCTTCATCACAGACACACGACGAGATGCTAGATGATAAGGAAAGGTTGTTTCACTCTAAGCTATGGGTGAAAGGTAAGCGTCTGCATTTCATTCTTGATAGCAGAAGTCAAAAGAATTTAATCTCTACTTATGTTATGAAAAGCCTAAATTTGTCCATGTAGCCTCACCCAAAACCATACAGTATTGGATGGTTGAGCCCTGGGAGAGACCTCCATGTCACCCACCAATGTCTTCTCTCATATGCAATACAACCTTTCCAAGATGAGGTCTTATGTGATGTGGTCAATCTAGATGTTTGTGATGTACTCTTTGGTTAGCCATTCATGTATGATCGACATGGTATATACGAATCAAGAACTAGACAGATCACTCTCACTCTTGGAACACAGCGCTACAGGGTACCAGAAGTACCACCTTCCATATCTGTCTCTCTGCTTAGCACCAAGAAATTTGTTTTCATGGTGGTCAAGCCACAGGAATCCAAAAGGGCCGATGTTACAGCCCTGACAACATACCAACAGAAGCAAATAGATACCGCACTAAAGAAGTTCACAGCCTTCCATCCACAGACTGATGGTCAGAGAGAAATGGTGAACAATCGGGCCTCACACAGTTCCATAAACCACAGTCCCCTCCAAGTGTTCATCAGGAATCAAATCAAGACATAACTCCCACACTTGATGGGGAATGGTGACGCAATGGGGACCATTGCTTTTCAAGGAGGGAGGAATGATCCGGGCAACACTTTGGGTGACCACTCAGGTGGCAAAAAATTCCTCGAATCTTTTATTGCTTTCATTCTTGGAAGTCACATTATCAGTGACAGTTATTTCCTCAAGCCATTATGTCCTCAAGCGCTGTACTGTTTTAATTTTGTTATTTCTCTCGAGCCACTCATTCTTAAAAGGTCACCGTTAATTCCTCGAGCCACTCAATCTCCTGATGTTTTCAAAAATATGTATAAATGCATTGTAACCCGAAAAGGGAAAGTAGACATCTCTTCTTAGAGATAAGCATATGTTTTGTATTTGCAATTTTTTTATTCAACAAAACATCTCTTTTCAGAGATAAGCCTATATTTGTATTGCGGTTGTTAAGTAATACGACGTCTCTTCTTAGATAATCCATTGTTATTGTGTTATTTTTGTGCTATTAAAATATTCGTCAACCAGAACTTTTGAGTTTTGGATCAGATTGCTTTGTACATGAGTAACTCATTAGGCCTCGTTATCGGGACCCATGTTTTACATTGTCCACCTAATTTGTGCTTCTTGGGGAAGATCAGAACTACATAGAGAAAGCCAACACCAAAAAATATATTTTAAACACAATAATATTATATTGTCTATATATTTCATATGAAAGATTACAATTATATAGGAAATGAGTTTCCTATAATTGAGATGGTGAAATCCTTATAAACTCTCAAACAAATAATCTTCCAACTAACAACCCCCTATATACGAATATATTATTATTACAATTTATTCGAATAACTACCAAACTAAATAAAACTCTATTAACATATTATTGTTTATTAAATAATAATTATGTTATACATTAATAATGTGAACACCACACCTCAACATTCACCCCCTTGTGAACATTATTAATCCTATCTACACCCCCTTAATGTGAACATGGGGAAAACAACTCTCCCATATCTACACCTATACCCATGATTCGATGATTTTCAAAAGACAATCATAAACCTTACATGATGGTTTTATAAATGGTTGACCAACAACTAAAAATAATGGTTTTACAAGTGTCTTACCACAAACTACAAAATAATAGTTTTACAAGTGGCTTACCATAAACCACATCACGATGTGTAGTATAGTTACTAGCTCTCATCATTATCACATTTTAGAGAAGTTACATAGGAATATTCATTTCACTTATGACAAATGTGAACAAGCATATAATATATGTTCTTATTTTCCATGCTGAAAATAACACACAATTGAAAAGCAAATATGCCACTAAAGCATAAAGTGGCCCCATCGTTAGTGTCTAACAAGAGGCTATGAAACCTTCAGCCTTCGTTTCCTCCTTCCTCTAGTATGTGATA